>OZ030017.1:6385000-6800000 GCA_964023405.1 Apodemus agrarius | reverse complement strand
TCATCTAGAAACATTGAGAAAGAGAGCCAGGCAAGGAGCCATTGAAGTCAAAGTCAACAGGTGTATAAACAAGGAAACAGGACACCTATAGTGGCTATAATTTCTGTGTGTGTGTGTGTGTGTGTGTGTGTGTGTGTGTGTGTGTGTAATTTCTAAGAAAACTTGTCAATGTGTGTATGTTTTGAGTTAGGAATTTGTTATTTAAATTTTGTTTAGTCATCTTCGAAATCAACTCTGCATCCTATTTTCCATAGACCTGTGTAGACACCTATGATCACAATTGACTTTAAGTATGATGTGCACAAGGGTATTTCTACCTATGTCATTCAGTGTCCTTTGTCCTTCAGCTCCTGCTCAGCTAAGATCTCCCATGGTGACAGGAGTCAACAGTACTACAGTCCATATCAGGTGGCTTCCTCCTGCAGAAGTCAATGGCCCGCCTCCTTTGTACCATCTTGAAAGGATGGAGTCCTCCCTCCCAGTTGCCACCGTGGCCATGACAAAGGGAACCTGCTTTGTGGGAGAGGGTTACTGCAGATTTCCCAGAACAGCTCACCCAGATTTTATAGGTAAGTGTATTTGACACTTTTATTTGAGAAGTGCTACGCCCCAAGGTGTTGTCTATTATTTTGATATCTCTTTACAATGAATTTTTTATGGAGGCTATTTATAGAAATATGAACTCAGCCTTTTTATAACAGTAGCCTGATTGTGTCAACACATCATCCCTTTAGGATTGTTTGGGGAGCACATAGGAGGCAAGGGAGGGAAGGAAAGAAGGGAAAGCCAGCCTCATTGGATCAAAGGGTGTCCTCAGGCACCCTCTGTTAGGTACTAGAGTGCATTACATCCTGTTTGTGAAGGGGTTTGAGAAACGCCTCACACCTACTGAGAACGCATGTGGTCACCAACACTTGTAAAATGGCTCAGAAGAAACAAATTCACCTTTCCTGGGCAGATGACTACATCAGGTATCTAAGGGCTGTTTTATTTCCACCTATCTAGTTGAGTCCACAACAACCATTAATATCTCGTATTCTGTGGGAAGCATTGGGGGAAACTAGTCTTGGGGAACCCAAATTCTCCAGGTAGGCACTGTGGCGAAGCCAAGGAGGTTCCTGGTGCAGGCACATGCTTAAAAGTGTTTCAAAATCTGATGTGAACAGCTGGGGAGTATTTGGAGACATGAAAATCAATGAAAACAATCCACATGTAAAAAAGAAGTTTTTAGTTACTGTTCTATTATTGAGAAAAGACACCATGACCAATACCACTCTTATAAAAGAAAACATTTGACTGAGGGCTTGCTTAACAGGCGGGCATGGTGCTGGAGACAGTAGCCACATCCTGATCCCCAGACAATAGGCACAGAGAGAGAGAGACAGAGACACAGAGAGACAGAGAGAGACGGAGACAGAGACACAGAGACACAGAGAGACAGAGATAGAGACAGACAAGGCCTGAGCTGGGCTTTTGATACTTCATCACTAACCCCTCACTAGAGACACACCTCCCTCAACAAGGCCACACCTCCCTCAACAAGGCCACACCTCCCTCAACAAGGCCACACCTCCGAATCCTTGCCTGTCAGCTCATCAGCTGGGAACTAAGCATGTAGCTAGAAGTCTATATGGAGGCCAAATCATTCAAATTGCCATAATAAGTCTGTAAAACATTTAAAATCAAAGCAGATCAGACCTTGTATGGCCTTATCTCCCATGCCTTGGGCTCCTGGCCTTACTATTTCTAGAACAGTTTAGAAACCCATTGGTTTCTATGGATTATACTTCCTGATAGCAGTATTCCTGTATACTCCAGAAACTATAAGGATTTACATCCAGACTTCACATTTCTGTTAAAGAAAAAAAAATACAAGGCGGTTGAAGAGATGGCTCTGTGATCAACACATTTCCCATGTAAACATGAGTACCTGGACTCAGATCCCTAGAATGCAAGTTAAAGCCAGAGGTGCTGATGCATGTCTATGAGGCCAGTGTTCCTGTGCCATGGAGGGATATGGAGACAGGAGAACATCAGGAAACTCCAGTCCAGTTAACCTGGCCTGTGTAGGTGTGAACAACATAGATACCCTTTCTCAAAGGAGGTCGATGACTTATGAGGACCCATACTGAAAGTTGACCTATGACCTCCACACATTTATCATGGCTCGAGTGCCCACCTTCACACACACAAAACAACACATACACAAATGCACACACATACACTAAAATAAACACGCAAAGTATAAGCTTTATATTATTGTATAAACTCAGATATTCAATATGTGAGAAAATGTATTTAAATGCCATATTTTTATAAATAATATATATGTAAATTCCTACATTACAATGAAATAGAATTTGACCTGGAAAAGCAAATGTCACTGCTTTGATTTTTACCTAAAGGAGTAAACAGTTGGCTTATTGGTGAGACTGGTTGCTGATATGCGGTTCTCGTAAATCATGATTACATGTTAGCCGAGATATATTGAGATTAATGTGTACTTAACTATTTTCCCCACACATCAAAACCATCATAATTAAAAATTAAATCCAAGTTCCTGAACTTCTGCTTAAATCATTTTTATAATGGAGAAACTACAGAAGAATGTCAAAGTAGGTTGTGAGAGGAAATCTCAGCTGGTGGACTCTCTCTCAGATGGAAGTAGAAGCTGTGTCCCTGGTTGAACAGTTGGCTTGGGACGGATTTCTTTCAGGAAACAGTGCGCTGCCTCCATTCAGCTGGGTCTGGCTGCTGTACGTATGTCAGGTTGGATTTGCAGGCCAGCCAACAGACAGGTTTTTGATGGGATCGCCTACTGTTGCTGCACTGGAAGACAGAGCAGCCTGTCCATTCCTAATAAATTTAGTCATCCTTGCTGTCTCCCTGACTGGCCTCATCCTCCGAGGTGCAAGGGCCAGGGGCAGATGCAGCATCTGGGAACATTTCCAAATTCCACTTTAAAAATCTTGAGCCATAAACACCGGCCTCACGGAGCAAGATCCTTCTGTCTGCTGCAGTCTCCAGCTGCACAAGGGGTGTGCTTTGGATGCACATCCCAGTCTGCACAGGAACTGCTCCCCAGAGCATTGGTGTTTTCCTGAGAAAAGTCAGGAACATGGCTGGCCTTCATGGTGAACCAGTAGTTTGATGTTATTTAAGACTTTTTAACACATGAGAGAGAGAGAGAGAGAGAGAGAGAGAGAGAGAGAGAGAGAGAGAGAGAGACAGAGAGACAGAGAGACAGAAAAAGAACAAAAGATAAATTGATAGATGGTAGATAGATTAGATATATAGATATGTAGATGATAGATTAGATATAGATATAATAATATAGATGATAGATTAGATATAGATTTAAAAATATAGATGATAGATTAGATATAGAAATAGATATATAGATGATAGATTTAGATATAGATATATAAATGATATAGAAATATAGATGATAGATTAGAGATATATAGATGATAGATTGATAGAGAGAAAGATAGTCAGACAGATAAACTTGATAGATTTTTTAATGCCATGTTCATGTGTGTGCCTGAGTGTGAGTGTGTGTACTTGTATGTGCATGCTGCTGCCCACACAGGTGAAAATGGAGTCAGATTCCCTAGATCAGGAATTACAGGCAGTTGTGATTTCCACCTCCATTTGGGTGCTAGGAATTGAATCCCAGTCCTCTGTTAGAGCAGCAAACGCTTTTAATTACATAACTATCTCTATAACCCACCTGTTAATTCCTAAAACAACCTGTATAATTGACTTGAACCTTTGGCATAACTGCCGGGCTTGGTGAAATGATTTTATTTTGTTGAGATGGGTCATTTATCTACATTTATGGATTTATCCAGTTAGTGAGTTAGAGCAGGCTTTCAAAACTACATTTGTGTGTGGAGAGGTTTAAATGCAGGAGCAAATGCATGCTTGCTTGTGTGTGCATGCATGTGTGTAACTCTATGTGCCTAACTGTGTGTCTGCATGTCTGTGTGTATGTGTGCATGTATGTGTATGTGTGTGTGGGGGTGTCTTGTACATGGTGTATATATTAGAGGATGACCAAGGGTGTTATTCATTGAGTACCTCTATTTTCTCTTTCAGACAGGTTCTCTCACTGACTTGAACTTACCAAATAGACCAGACAGACTGTCGAGGGCATTCCCACCTGTCTCTACCTCCCAGGCACTAGGATTACAAGTGTGTGCCACCCTGCCTAGCTTTTTTTTTAAACTTATGACCTTTAAGTTTCAAACTCAAATCCTTGGGCAAGCACTGTCTTGACCCAAGCTATCTCCTTAGTCATTCAAAACCAACTTGCTAGCTTTCTTTAAATATTTACCTTCACTAAAAAGAGAGAGCTAAGTGTAGTCAGTATTACTCTGGTCTTTCATTTAGTTCTTCTTGTGCCCCACACATGTACACCATCTTCATAAAGCATGAGAAGATGGAGCCATGCATGTGATTGTCCCAGGTACTGGTATTACTGAAGTCAAGTTTGGACCAGGCACTGAACTGCTTCTGAACCAAGGGTCGGGGGGCTTGGCCACACTACAAAAGGGGATTTCTGAAGACCATTCCACCAAAGTTAGGAAATGAGAAATAAGATACAGTAATGATTCCGAGAAGGAGCTAACAGTGCGACACATTTGGATTCATGTTTTAGTTGCTTTATTGGTTATGACCTAAATTCCAGAAGATTGTCTTGCTTGCTTGTTTATCTGTCATGTTTCCAAGGACATCTGAAGGTATGAGGTGCCTGGAAATTAGTTCCATAGAGCTACAAGGAGCTAGACAACTGCTGGGTGGGGCAGGAAGCCCAGATCACACTTGTCTATAGATTTTGCAGTGCTCATGTTCTGTGTCCAATCTAAAGAGTAGAAACCAGTGACCCCTAACATGACATCTCTACTACACGCTCTTAACTTCAAGACAAACCAAGGTAGTCCTTATTTTTAGCTATTTTCATAAAATCTGAAATGCTCACTGAAATATTTCCCAAAACACGGAGAACAATGAATTTTAACCATAAGACAAATATTTGGTAATGTGTGCCATTCTAGGTTTAACTGGGGGGGGGTGGCATCCCTATAAGTGATGGGTTGTGTAATCATGCTCATAATACATTCTGGGTTCAGGAGCAGTGTCTTTAATTCTCAATATAAACTCTCCCTACAGAGAAGAAAATGTGAATCTCCTGTATATATTCTCCTTCAAATTTATATCCAACAACATGAAAACAAAGCACCCAGATATATATTCCAACTGTTGTTTATTATTGCAAATTATTAAGATCAGGATTGTGAATTCTACCTTCAAGCAAAATAATGAACCTGATTAAGCTTTGTTCTTTAAGATGTGCTTGTATTGTTTTGTCTTCTGATACACGGGATTTTTCAAGGCTCTAATCCTTTGGTTGAATCTATTATAGTATCAGTCCTTTATATCACAGTATAAACTCATGGCCATGAATTAGCTTCTCATGTCAACGTGAGGCTGTTGGAAGCACTTACTATATATATATATATATATATATATATATATATATATATATTGCCTTATTTATTAACTAAGTGCATTTGGACAAAGCTACACTTTTCTGTGACTGTTTTCTTTTCTTTATATCTGGCAGAACTACACTGTATTGATTACTTGTATGTAGGAGAGGAGGGATGAAAAGAGGTAGTCTGGGTAATACACTGTGCTCAGTGCCTACACACATGCTGCTCACCTCTCTTTAAACACAAGACACAAGCTCCCACCCGACTAATAACATTCAGGTGCCTATTATAGGTGGCAGTTGTTCTGAGTAAGAATTTTCTGTAATATTGACCAAATATCAATGAATGTCCTAATCATTCATTCATTCATTCTCATTGATACAAGACATGTTTGGCTAAGTGTTAAAATATGCTGCTTGGTTTTGCTACTGATGGTAGCCTTGTGTCTTTGTGAATATGAAAGCTAAATGGATCTAGTGAATCTTGAAAACCATATGAGTCTAGTGGATCTTCCAAAAGCTAAGTGGATTTAATACTGGGGAGACTACTGAGAGTAAGGTCATACATTCCACATCAATGAAATTGAGCTCTGTATCAGATGTTAATATTCTGAGTTCTTCAAGCTCCAATTCTGTGACCATAAGGTATTTGTGTAGTTCTCTTAAATTCAAATTTGTGTCATTACCAATGAATCAGATTGTTTTCATCTCAGGCAAATAATATTTTTTAAAAATTTATTTAATTTAAAATTTATTTCATGTGTACCTGTGTGTGCTTGAGTGTTAATATACATGTACCCTGTGTGTTCAGGAGCCAGTGGCCCGAAGGGGGCGTGAGAGCCTCTAGCCGGGGAGTAAAAGATAACCGTGAGTCACTATGTAGGTGCTGGAAACCAAACTGCTGTCTCTGCGAGAATAGTAAATACTCACAACCACTGAGCGGGTGATCTCACCAGGTCAAGCCTCAGGAATTCTAAGTCGAGTATTGTGTTTTGATTCTCTCATGGAATATGGTGATTATAACTTAAGATTCATAGAAATGTGCTCTTCTCTACTCCTCTGAACTGTGATATGGAGAGAGCAAGAGCATCATCATAGAGTGAGTGTTTTGATCTTGAAGTGGATCAAGGGGGTATGTAAAAAATGGCAAATTGAAATCTATTTTATGATGACAGAATTAGGCAACCAGACAGGAACTTTGAAACAGCGCCCACTGCTCGCATGCAATCAACCATACTTTCTCTATCCAGCACAGCCTCCTGCCCCCTGTCCAACTCCAATGGGATATCTTGACCTACTGGGCATAGAAAAAAATACATTCATGTTCAGTATTTCTCCCCCCAGGAATGCAGAGTGAATCTGTCTGATTTGTACAGAGAATATTTTTCTTTCCATATGTAGGTAAAAACCCGAAATCAGCTAGACTGGCCCCACAAAAGAGATCCACCCTCCCTCTCCCTGTCACTTCTCCCTGTTAGTAAGTCAAGTCCATGATTATTTGAGGGAAGGTTTGACTGCTGTAGTATCCAATGCCAATCATTCCAGCCTTTTTAGCTCCCTCCACTGCCGACCCTGCCCAGGAAGCAGTGACTGCCTCTGGGGAGATCTTTGTAGCAGCCACCAGGGAGGTATGTGCACACATGCGCCTGCATATAATTCCATTTTATTTGTCTTTGGGAGAAACACAACCACTGGCACTGAGTACCCTGCAGCTGGCACCCTCTCCTTTCCTCACGGTGCTCAAGGACACTAAGTGATTGTCATTCGTGTTGGTCTCATTGTCTCATGTACTTACCTTCCCCAAGATGCCTAAGCGAAGAAACTTCAGGAAACAAAATACAAGGAATTAGCAAGTACAAAAGGGGAAACACACCGCATCCCAAATCAATGGTCCTTAAGGGCATGCATTTTATGTCTTCTACTGTATAGGTTTTATGCTTTATTATTATTTTTTGGTGATTGGGGCATTTAAGTACTTCATTAAAACTAATCTGATTGCGAGCAGAATGAAGGCATAAGTTGGGCAGCCTTCCTCAGATAGACTAATTAGGAAAAAGCACAGTAATTCTGACCTTCAACATCCTCCATGTCCTTCTATCTGTTTTCCTTATAGTAGAAACAAGCAATTTGGCCAGAAGGTACCAAGAAATAAAAGAGAGTAAACGCAAAAATGACCTAAGCTTTTACATGATAGATTTCAGTTGCAAATTTTGCTTAACCTATGATATTTGATATCGGCATTCTTTGTTGGGAAACAAATCTGTGGATCTACCTTAGTGGCCCAGCTGATGGATAAACAAGAGGTGCAACAGAGAACAGAACGGAGAAAGTGCAGCAGGAAAGCCAAGGAGTGATGGCTTTGGGCAGTGAGGATGGGCTGGCAGTAGCCAAATGCTGAGCAGCAGCTTCAGAGCTGAGGGGCATCTGGGTGAGATCACTGATGCAGCCTGTGAAGGACAGGTCCATGTGCTCCCCGCAGAATAGTGGAAGTCAGACTGTGCTGTAGGAACTGGACACCCCATGGAAGCCATCTTCATCATGGTCACCTTTGCGAGCTCTAGGAGAGAGGTCTAAAGAGATGCGTAGGAAATGCTTTGGGCATTGCATCCATGGCATGATAAGACAAGGGAGGGCCATTTCTGCAGTTCAGCAAACTCATACTACAGACTGATTTATGAAGACCCATGTTTAAGTCTTCACACCTCAAAGCCATTTATTCGGTAGAGTCTTTTTTTTTCTCATTTTTTTTATTGTATATATTCTATATTTACAATTCATTTCCCTTTTTCTGGTTCCCCACCCCCAAAGGTCCCACATGTCCTTTTCCCTCCCCCTGCTCCCGCATCCACCCCCTCCCACTTTACTGTTCTTGTACTCTCCCACAATGATGTTTTGGTCCATTCTAGCACCAGTGTCCACTCCTTTCTTCTTGTGAGACATCACTTGATATGTGATTTGTGTCTTTGGTGTTCTAACCTTCTAGGCTAATATCCACTTATCAGTGACTGTATACCATGGGTATTCTTTTGAGACTGGGTCACCTCACTTAGTATGACATTCTCCAGCTCCATCCATTTCTCTAAGAATTTCATGAATTCATTGTTTCTAATGGCTGTATAGTACTCCATTGTGTATATATACCACATTTTTTGTATCCATTCTTCTGTTGAGGGACATCTGGGTTCTTTCCAGCTTCTGGCTATTATATATAAAGCTGCTATGAACATAGTGGAGCATGTATCCTTATTGCATGCTGGTGAATCTTCTGGGTATATTCCCAGGAGTGGTATGGCTGGGTCCTCCGGAAGTATCACGCCCAGTTTTCTGAGGAACCGCCATACTGATTTCCAGAGTGGTTGTACCAGCTTGCATTCCCACCAGCAGTGGAGGAGTGTTCCTCTTTCTCCACATCCTCGCCAACACCTGATGTCTTCTGAGTTTTTAATCTTAGCCATTCTGACTGGTGTGAGGTGAAATCTCAGGGTTGTTTTAATTTGCATTTCCCTAATGACTAGTGATGTTGAACATTTTTTAAGGTGTTTCTCAGCCATCCGAATTTCTTCAGGTGAAAAGACTCTGTTTAGCTCTGTACCCCATTTTTGGATAGGGTTATTTGGTTTTCTGGGGTCTAACCTCTTGAGTTCTTTGTATACATTGGAGATTAGCCCTCTGTCGGATGTGGGGTTGGTGAAGATTTTTTCCCAATTTGTTGGTTGCCGATTTATCCTTTTGACAGTGTCTTTTGCCTTACAGAAACTTTGTAGTTTTATGAGGTCCCATTTGTCTATTCTTGCTCTTACAGCAGACCAGTAGCCAACATTAAGGTAAACGGAGAAAAACTCGAAGCAATCCCTCTAAAATCAGGGACTAGACAAGGCTGTCCCCTCTCGCCATATCTCTTCAATATAGTACTTGAGGTACTAGCTAGAGCAATTCGACAACAGAGGGAAGTCAAAGGGATACAAATCAGAAAGGAAGAAGTCAAACTATCACTATTTGCAGATGATATGATAGTTTACTTAAGTGACCCAAAAACCTCCACCAGAGAACTCCTGCAACTGATAAACAACTTCAGCAAAGTGGCTGGCTATAAAATCAACTCAAGTAAATCAGTAGCCTTCCTATACGCGAAGGATAAGCAGGCCGAGAAAGAAATTAGGGAAATGACACCCTTCACAATAGCCACAAATGATATAAAGTATCTTGGAGTGACGCTAACCAAACATGTGAAAGATTTATACGACAAAAACTTCAGGTCTCTGAA
Organism: Apodemus agrarius; assembly: GCA_964023405.1. Taxonomy (NCBI): domain Eukaryota; kingdom Metazoa; phylum Chordata; class Mammalia; order Rodentia; family Muridae; genus Apodemus; species Apodemus agrarius. The sequence continues at coordinate 6,790,239 of OZ030017.1, read as the reverse complement.
GAGGGAAATTGAAGAAGACATCAGAAAATGGGAAAATCTTCCATGCTCGTGGGTTGGCAGGACTAATATAGTCAAAATGGCAATCTTGCCCAAAGCAATATACAGATTCACTGCAATTCCCATCAAAATCCCAACTCAGTTCTTCATAGAGCTAGAAAGAGCAATTCTCAAATTCATCTGGAATAACAAAAAACCCAGGATAGCTAAAACTATCATCAACAGCAAAAGAACTTCTGGGGGAATCAATATCCCGGACCTCAAACAATATTACAGAGCAGTGGTATTAAAAACTGCATGGTATTGGTTCAGTGACAGGGAAGCGGATCAATGGAATAGGATCGAAGACCCAGAATTGAACCCACACATCTATGGCCAATTGATCTTCGACAAAGGAGCTGAAAACATCCAGTGGAAAAAAGATAGCCTTTTCAACAAATGGTGCTGGCTCAACTGGAGGTCAACATGCAGAAGAATGAGAATTGATCCACTCTTATCTCCTTGCACTAAGCTCAACTCCAAGTGGATCAAAGACCTCCACATAAAACCAGACACACTAAAACTAATAGAAAAGAAACTGGGGAAGACCCTTGAGGACATTGGCTCAGGGGAAAAATTCCTGAACAGAACACCAATTGCTTATGCTCTAAGAGCAAGAATAGACAAATGGGACCTCATAAAACTACAAAGTTTCTGTAAGGCAAGAGTTTTTTTATCATACTGTCCTTTTTTGAAATAATGATTTTAAAAGTTGAGGTTTTATTTCAATGGTAGATATAGTGCCTAGCAAGAGAAGGTCCTGAGTTTAGGTCTCAGCACATTAAATCATTAAATATACATATGTATACATACATTTTATATACATATATATGCATATATGTATATATGTGTATATATGTGTGTGTATGTGTGTATGTATGTATGTATATGTATATATATACATACATACATATATATGTGTATATATATATATATATATATATATATATATATGGCAAACTGTCCCAATCCTGTCAGGAAGAAGTAGCATTTTCACTGAACAGAGCTCTTGGCTCACTGCACACTCTATGAATCAACTCACAGAATCTGCCTGTTGCATCTCTCCTATCATAAACAGATATGTTGTTTCTTGATATATAAACTGCACAAATGTCATGCATGCTCATGTCACACTTATTAACACATGTTCAGACATCTGTGCTTAACTGTCTATTGACTTTTTCAAATGATGAGTCATTGATATTTTGTAATGTGGTGGCATGATGCAGTGGGAGGAGGTTACCTTAGTGGGCCTATGCTGATGCATCCCTACCCCTGCCTGAGGTACCAGCCCTATGGGATGTGTCTAGTATAAAACAAAGTTTATTTGGGAGCATGAAAATGGGGGTGAGAAGGGAGTATGGGGTAGAAAGGAGACAGAGAAGGACAGAGAGAGAGGAGAGAGAAAATAGGGAAGATGCTGGCTGGAAACACATGGAGGGAGGGGAATGGGAGTGAGAGAGGATAGGGAGGGAGGGAGGGAGGGAGGGAGGGAGGGAGAGGGAGAGATGGGTGGAAGAAGAGTTGGGGGAAGAAGAGGAGGAGGAGAAGGAGGAAGAAGAGGAAGAGGAGGAAGACAGGTAACCAGAGAGAAAGAAAGGGAGGCCAAGCAGTTCTTTTATAACAAGCCAGGCTTGTACCTGGCTATTGCTAGGTTGGGCAGAACCTAGAGGAAATGCTAACAGTGGTCATTCTGGTGTCTTCTCAAATACTTCACTGCTCTTAAACACTGCCATACCCTAATCACATTCTGTATTCCTATAACACAGGTTAATCGGTTCCTATTTTCATCCAGTATGGATAAATATAGAGGGACTTGCAACAGAAATGAAGCATAATGCTCGATATAGTCATGGAAGCCTGCCTTTTGAGTTTACATGATTCATATTACATGTTACATGTTTTACATGTTCTACATGTTTTCCCTTTTATTTACCTGCTTTCATCTCTGGGAGGTGACCTTGCCACCAGCTCCTACCCAAGAACCTTGAATCTGGGGATAAAATTCACACACACACACACACACACACACACACACACTTAATTCCTTTACAATTTGCCTTCTTGGCATAATTGCTGAGTGTACATATCTCCTGCCTGGAAAAGTATGCCCTTACCAATTTATTATCTCCATCTCTCCACTTGCCCTAAACTTCAGTGGCTAGTCCCATTTAGTCCCTGACAAACATCCTCAGCAACCCACCTGTAGCAGAGGCCACAGGCTCAAGCTCCTCACCCTTACCCCAAAGACCTCACATGATTGCTATGATCCTTTTCCTCCAAAACATGGCCAATAAGACCTCTCTCCTTCCTTGCATTTTACTTTTGCTCTTGGGACAATGAAGTCCCACCTATACCTTCTGTCCAGCAATTGGCTCTCAGGCTTCTTTACTGACAAATCAAGAACCAACTGGGGAATAGGACTTCTAACATCAAAACCTCCCCTTATAGACACCTGGTTCAATACAGGCAAGAAACTGAAAACAATAACTGCTTTGTCTGCAGTATCTGTTCTTTGCTTTCTTCTATACATGTTCCTTCCTTAGCACTTGCCAACACAGTGACAGCATACAGCCCCTGAGGGGGCTTGATGAAGGGTCTTCATCTTGGAGTGCTTTGTCCTGCTCTGGCCACTTTTCTTATCCATATCTTAGAATTCTTGTCTTTAGCAGAGGCCCCAAACTGACTGATTTGTGCCTCCCTGAGAAGTTTCTCTCACAAGTAGGCCATTCACCAACTGACCACCTATCTTCTTCCATTTATCACCCCTTAAAATATCTCCAATTCTAAACAAGTGTTGCCTCTTCTCTCCACCCACATCTTGCTTTCCCATCTAACCCTCTGGTCATCTTTGGGTTCAGCTGTTTTGCCTAAATGTTTTCTATTCTCTAGGCTGCTCAGGTCTAGGAACAAACATATTCTTACCTGTCATCAATCACTTAATGCTCAAAAGCCCATCTCTGAAGTAGGCTCTTTGGAAAGTCAGTTGGATGGTGTTTTGCTGGGGCAAACGCATGCAGGAACATTTGGTTCAAGTGGACACAGGCCCAGGAGTGGTATAGCTGGGTCCTCAGTACTAGGTCCAATTTTCTGAGGAACTACCAGACTGATTTCCAGAGTGGTTTTACCAGCTTGCAATACCAACAACAATGGAGGTATGTTCCAATTACTCCACATCCTCAACAGCATCGGTTGTCACCTACGTTTCTGATCTTAGCCATTCTAATTGGTGTGAGGTAGAATCTCAGGGTTGTTTTGATTTGCATTTCCCTGATGACTAAATATGTTGAACATTTCTTTAAGTGCTTCTCAGCCATTTGGTATTCCTCAGTTGAGAATTCTTTGTTTATCTCTGTACCCCAATTTTAATAGGGTTATTTGATTCTCTGGAGTCTAACTTCTTGAGTTCTTTGTATATATTGGATATTAGCCCTCTATCAGATGAATGTAAGGATGGTAAATATCTTTTCCCAATCTGTTGGTTGTTGTTTTGTCCTATTTACAGTACCTTTTGCCTTACAGAAGCTTTGCAATTTTATGAGGTCCTATTTGTCAATTGTTGATCTTAGAGCATAAGCTATTGCTGTTCTGTTTCCCCTGTGCCTATGCGTTCAAGGCCCTTCCCCACTTTCTCTTTTATTGGTTTCAGTGTATCTGGTTTTATATGGAGCTCCTTAATCTACTTGGACTTGAGCTTTGAACAAGTAGATAAGAATGGATCAATTTATATTCTTCTGCATTCTGACCACTAGTTGAACGAACACCATTTGTTGAAAATGCTGTCATTTTTCCACTGGATAGTATTAGCTCCTTTGTCAGAGATAAAGTGACCATAGGTGTGTGGGTTCATTGCTGGGTCTTCAATTCTGTTCCACTGATCTACTTGCCTGTCTCTGTACCAATACTATGCAGTTTTTATCACTATCATTCTGTAATACAATCAGGGATGGTGATTCCCCCAGAAGTTCTTTTATTGTTGAGAATAGTTTTCACTATACTGGGTTTTTATGTTATTCCAAATGAATTTGCAAATTGATGCTCCAACAGATAACAAGGACAGATGCTCCACTATGTTCATAGCAGCCTTATTTATAATAGCCAGAACCTAGAAAGAACCCAGATGTACCTCAACAGAGGAATGGATACAGAAAATATGGTACATTTACATAATGGAGTACTACTCAGCTATTAAAATAATGAACAACAATATGAGTCACCAAGTACTCCCAGAGCTCCAGTACTTCCAGGGATAAAATCATCAACCAAAGAGTACACATGGAGTTACCCATGGCTCCAGACTCATGGGCAACAGAGGATGGTCTTGTTAGACACCAAAGGGAGGAGAGGCCCTTGGTCCTGGAAACACTTGATGCTGTAGTATAGAGGAATACCAGGACAGGGAAGTGGGAGGGTTGATTGGGGAAGGAGAGATGGCTTATGGGATTTTTGGGGGAGGGGAGAACCAGGAAAGAGGATAACATTTGAAATGCAAATAAAGAATATATCTAATAAAACAAAACAAAACAATGAATTCATGAAATTCTTAGGCAAATGAATGGAACTAGAAAATATCATCCTGAGTGAGGTAACCCAGTCACAAAAGAACACATATGATATGCACTCATTGATAAGTAGATATTAGCCTAAAAGCTCTGAATACCCAAGATACAATTCACAGATCATGTGAAGCTCAAGAAGGAAAACCCAAGTGGGGATGCTTCAGTCCTTCCTAGAGGGGGGAAAATACTCACAGGAGGAAATGCAGAGACAAAGTGTGGAGAAGAGCCTGAAGGAAAGGCCATCCAGACACTGTCCTCCCTGGGGATCCATCCCATATACAGACTCCAAACCTAGACACTATTGTGGATGCTGAGAAGTGCTTGCTGACAGGAGTCTGGCTGTCTCCTGAGAGGCATTGCTAGATCCTAGCAAACACAAGCAGATGTTTACAGCCAACCATTGGACTGAGCACAAGGTCCTCAATGGAGGAGTTAGAGAAAGGACTTATGGAGCTAAAGGGGTTTCTAACCCATAGGAAAGCAAAAATATCAACCAACCAGACCCCCAAAGTTCCCAGGAACCGAACCACCAACAAAAGAGTACACAAGGAAGATTCCAGGGTTCCAGCTATATATGTAGCAGAGGATGGCCGTGTTGGTCATCAATGGGAGGAGAGGCCACTGGTTCTAGAAAGGCTCAATGCCCCAGTGTAGGGAAATGCCACAGTGGGGAGGTGGGTGTGGGTGGGTGTGTGGGTGAATACCCTCATAGATATAGGGGGAGGGAGGATGGCATAGGGGCTTTCCAGAGGTAAAACCGGGAAAGGGGATAACATTTGAAATGTAAATATATAAAATATCCAATTAAAAAAAAGTGGACACAGGCTTGAAAGACTAAGACAGATTTGTGAAGGAGTTTTTGCTGAAGCAGACACAGGAGAGAGTATGTTCTACTAAATCAAGCATGTGAAAGGGCATATGATAAAGGAATCTTTGCTAACAACAGGTATGTAATGGTCCACCTTACATTGCATGGTTGAGCTGTTTTTGTTGGGACTCTGAGGACTCAGGCTGATTGGATGCACATGCTGAGGAAAAATCTGTGCTGAGGCAAGTTACATGAAACACACATGATATTTAGAAGGTATAAACAGGACTCCATGGAATGAAGGAGACAGAGCTTGGCTTGCTGGTACAGTTAGCTATGCAAAGTTTGTGGGTCTCACGACTTGGCTGATCTTCACTTCTCTCAGAGAGGCACAGTCTAGAACTTCTCCTGGAGTTCCTCCTGGTCCCTCCTGCTGACTTGAGCTCAGGCTGAGGCCTGGCTGTCTTGCTAGGTAACATACCATTTTTGCTAACTCAACTCTACCCAGCTAGACTTTTGGTGTATCCATGAAGTGTTTGTAAATGGATTGAGCTGCTGCTACCGGCTAACCTGAAAACTGAACTGCCAATTTCCAGACACCACAGACAAAAGTTGCTCCAAAGAACTTTTATGAACAGGTCCACTCGCCATTTCTCCTTCCTTTTCTACCTCTGGTGGGTGGTGGGCTCGAAAGGAGGTTAAAGCAGTTAAAAACCATCATTAAAAATAAGGTTTGAAAAAATTATAGTTACATATCTTCATCTTTTTATCTACCTAATTGCTACTCACCATTAATGTGCTAGCTTTAGTGTCCCTGTAAAGATTTTCCCAGCAGCCCTCACCTTTCTCCACGTCAAGTCCTGATTACTGACATCTTTAATATACTTCTACAGAAATTAAAAATTCCTCTCCCTTATTCCTTACTATGCTCTACTGAAATGGTGTGTTTGCTGTTTTTCATAGAGTGAAATTACGACTATCTTCTGAGTTTCAACACTCTTTCTTACACAGTGTAAAATTATACACAAAATGTCTGAAAATTACTTATTGATTAAAGAATTGACTGAGTGATAGCGAAGAAATAATCTATAATAAGGGTTGCTTAGCTATGAGGTGCAATTTGTTGTACATTAGAATATGTTATATATTTTATAGGCCATATTATTGAAGGCACTGATAGTGTAGAGTGATAATTCAATTTGCTTGGCTTCTCTGGGCTTTACATGTAGAAGTAAGCATGTTAAACTGGGTAGTACTAAAGCAAAGAAAGATTACTAATGAGACCAAATCAGTGGTGAGTTGCTACTGTAGACATATTGTTAGATTAGTGGTTGTTGTCTGTTAATCAGTCTATTGCTAGAAGGAAGATTGTCATACATCTCTTAGGGTAGAATCTCAGCTTATTAAATTCTGAAGTTAATGAATAGTTGATACTTTTACCCTTACAAATCGTTGTCTTATTGCAATAGGTTTAAGATGACAGTCATAATAAACATACACAGAACAATAAAATGCACGTTTAATCTTGAAAGTGGTTTATAAACAACAATGATCAATGCTATGGGTGGACTCATGGTGTCATGCTGATTGAAACTACTTCAAGGGCATTGGGGGTATTGACTCTCACAGTCTGGTACAGAAGGTAGTGGTGACACAAGTGACAGTTCAGGTCTCTTTGTCAGGCTCCCTATGGGTAATAATGTCGTCCCTCATGACTCAAGCAGAATGCTGAAGTCCACTCTCCCATTCTGAATCTATTTCTTCATGTGGACCACGGATTATCAACAAGTGTCAATGCAGGAGTCCATCCATGGGGTTGACAGCCCACACCTGAGGATTGTTAGTACATTCTATAGATGTCCAGTGTTATATATTAAATTTTCCTTCTTTCCTGGAGGGTTACATGCCCTATGTCTCAGTTCTCCATTTACTGGCTCGGTTTCACTCTAGATACGCTTGTAACCATAACTCCAACCTCTGCTCCATTGCTCCTAAACATTTTTTTCTTAAAATGCACAAGTCCTTTGCTTTGTTTATTTTTCAACCTACTCATCACTCATTGACCTACAATGATAGGAAATTTTCTTCTCTGTTGTAAATGCTTTCTTGAAGATTATTGATCATTTTCCAAATGATGAACATATAAAATACCTCTGCCATATAGAGTAAATGTCATTAGGGTAACCATGTCCTCTTAGGGAACAGGATGGGGTCACCATGCCCTCTTTTGGAACAGTATAGGGCCACAATGTCCTCTTAGGGAACAGGACAATGTACCGTGTCCTCTTAGAAAACAGGATAGGGTCACCTGTCCTTTGGAGGAACAGGATAAAGTAAGTCACCATGTCCTAAGGAGAACAGGATAGGAATACCATGTCCTTTTAGAAAACAGGATAGGGTTACCATGTCCTTTGGAAGAACAGGTTAGGGTCACCATGTCCTCTGGAGGAACAGGGTAGGTCACCTTGTCCTCTTGGGGGAAAGGATAGGGTCACCATGTTCTCTGGAGGAACAGGGTAGGGTCACTATGTCCTCTTGGGAGAAAGGATAGAGTCACCATGTCCTCTTAGGAAACAGGAATAAACTCAATAGTTCCAACAGGTGTGTCCTTCTATTTTCTGCAACCTGTATTTTAAGCCTCTACTTTGCCTTTTATTTCATTCAGTCCATATATAGCTCTTCTCCAACTTCGTCCCATTAACTAGACACTGAGATTAGTGTTATAAGCAGGATATTGAGCAAAGAAAGTATAGTTCCCAATGCAAGGGTTTAATATGTTGCAGTAAGATCACTCACTAAACACAGTAGTTATGGTAAATGATTCCTATATCTTGCTATATGAAATATACCAGAAATGCCCTGACAAGAAAAAATTGTTGAAAATATGGTTGATTATACAGACATTGTCAAGGCTGAGTTGGTGGCAGAAGCCTGATCATCTAGGAAACCTGGAGATCTGGGGCAGAAGAAACAGTTTAGGGCCACCCTGTGCAATAGTGCAAGCAGAGGAATAGACTGAACCGTTTAGTATGTCCTAAAGCACAGAAGGGCTGGCCATTCAAATAAGCATCAAGTTTATGTCCATCATAAGCAAGGTCTTGAATTTAGTTCCCAGTGTGCACATGAGTGCTGCCAGATACACACACAGAATGCACATATACTAAAAGTACACACACACACACACACACACACACACACACACACTGGCTTGCATGTGCACACACAGTGTAAAAGAAAGAGAAAAAGAAAAGACAAAATTGTGGGTTTTGAAAATAAAAAGTCTAACTTGTTTATGTAAGATTCACCTCTTACGTAATTAATTATATTAATGTCAGAAAACTTAAACCTACAAACACCATGCAAGTAGACGTTCGGATAGCGAGGAGCTGAGGAGCAGGGGACATGCAGGCCTGAGTCTCACAGAGTCCCACTTCAGCCTCTTGGAGAACTTAGAACCCCAGGGCACTACTTCCAGGCCTGTGGCTCAAAAGGAGACTCTCACAGTCATGCAGAGAAACGAGAATATTTTGGTACCAATCACTAAGTAGGAGGATGCTGGCAGTCTGGAGATGTTGATTGATGAGGGTCAAAGAACGAATCTGGAAAATTAGAGGAAATATTCAAAGAAGAGAGAGAAGAGACGCTTATCAGAAGGCAGTGTCCAGCCAAGACTGGCTTTGTTTGTGTGTGTGTGTGTGTGTGTGTGTGTGTGTGTGTGTGTAAGATAATGATACAAAGAAGGAAGAAGAGGAAAAAGAGGAGGAAGAAAAAGGCAACTGATGTTGATTAAAAATGAAATGAGCTTTATCGAGAAACTGAAGGGAAACATTATTAAATGATAGATCTATTACCAGATCTACCAAGAAAGGTTACGTCTCCCGTATGATGCAGCTGTTCCCCTCAAAAGTTTTTGTTTAAGAAAATGAAAGAATTTACCTCCACAAAAGGATGTGTGCAATATTTTATGACACGTCCCTTTACCTGGGAACCATTCTGATGATCAGAGATGGTTAGTTCACAAAGGGGGTTCAGTCACACAGTGCAGGACCAGGCAATGCAAAGGGCCGGACTGATGAGAGCAGCGTGGGTAACTCTAGACTCCTGTGCAGAGGGAAGAAAGCCGAGGAGGACTCTGCTAATTGCACTCATACAAGCTTTAAAGGGCAGGGTTATTTAGGTGACTCCAAGGAGCAGCCTGGGGCTGAAGCAAATGTTCTGTGCTGATGGAGGTAAGAGTATTGTGGGTGTGTCAGTCCCCTAGAACAGGCTGAATTACATCCTTCGAGTTGGTGCGTTGTACCTCACACATGCTGTACCCCAATAAGTTGGTAAGCAAAGTTACCCACTGTGTGTTCAGCCTTTTACCCTTCACCTAAACAAATCAGTTACAAACACAAGAAAACTGGCTTTCATTAAGCTAGGATGACACACTGCACAGCTTCTGCTTTTTCTGACTGATTCGTCTGTGTGTGTGTGTGTGTGTGTGTGTGTGTGTGTGTGTGTGTGTCGGGGTGTGTGAGTGAGTCCACATGTAAGTTGAAGGCATTGGGTGTCTCTATGATTTTCCCTCAGTCTTCGAATCGGCATGTCTCCCCAGATGAGGAACTTGTGCTTCCTTGGCTGGAAGCTGGAAGGGCCTGTCATCCTGCCCTCGCCTCCCCTTCAGAGAAGGGGTTAGAGGACCGTGTGGATGGCCTGGCTCCTTACACAGGTGCCGGAACACAACCACCGCTCTCAGAGCTCCCAGCCACTAGCCACCGTTCCGGTCTGTATCAAGCCCAATATCAGGGGATGAGCTCACTCTCTCTCTGCAGAATAGTTTTCCTTTTGATATCATTCATAGCTGGGTCCAATTTTTATAATAAAAAAATGACCATAGTTTGAGTATCCCCAAGCCTTCCTCCTAAGAAAGAACTTTGTCTAAGCAGGATGGCTTGCTTGGACACACGGCTGACCAGTTCTGGACTTGATGACCCCGGCAACTCTAATGTATTTTCCATAGCGTGCATTGTTGGTGTTAACAAGCTATGTTATTCATTTTAAGTGTGAGAGAGGAAGAGTTTGTCAAACACTGTTTCTTTCTGCATACTTACAAATTTGGTCACCACAAGGAAAAATTTAGAGAAATACAATTAAGGGTCACAGAATCGGTTTGACCCTTGGATAACGTGTGTGGCATGGAGGTGGCCAGCGGCAGCCTCCGCAGCTCTGCGTGTTCTTCTTGTTTACTTCATAAATTCGAGAAAATTAGGACTCTCATTTCCAGAGCTGTTAATGCCTCATTAAAACCTGCAGCGCGTCTCCTCTTTCCAGTGCCTTGTTTTCCTTCTAAGTAACGTGCAACATGATCTCCATTATGTGGCTATCTGAACGGCACTGCGTTTATGAAGATGGATATAAACAACTTGTGAAAACTCTTAGAACTCTCTATCTTTGGAAAGGACCTGGCACCTCAATGGGAATGATCTCCCCATTACTTTTTGTTTTAGCCGTTGGTGTCCGTGTCTCTTGACGCTGGCTTTTCTGATGCAAGATGTGATGCTGGGCCGGACTAGGCTGGAACTGTGCTCACACAGACCCTGTGAGGAGTCCATGACTGGCTGACTGCTTTCAAAAGTATTTAATCTGCTTATTTGTTTTTATGTGTGTGTGTCCATCCGTGTGTACATATATACAGGTACCCTAGGAGGCTAGAAAATGGTGTTGGATCCCAGGAGTTAGAGGTGCAGGCATGTACGAGGTACAGGCACTTACGAGCTGCCTGACGCGAGAGCCGGACCCAAGCTTTGTCCTCTGAAAGTGTGCCTTCCTCATTTCTTCCCCCGGCTCTTTGGCCCAAGGGTCGACCTCTTTCAGCCATTAAAATGTGCTGCTCTTTCTCGACTCCCACAAAAACCAACAACCAGCAAAGGCAGATTTTAAATCTTGGAATAGGTTTGGACATGACTGTGAAGAATAATGTGTAAAGAACAAAGGGGCTGGCAAGGTGGCTGAGCGCTAGCTGCGCATGCCCGTTGGCCCAAGTCCAATCCCCAGAACCCACACAGAAAGCGGCACGTAGAGGTGCACAGCGAGATCCCAGCTCTCACAGAGAGAACTGGCAGAAGTGCCAGCTAGTTTAAAGCACTTAGCAACGAAAGGGGCTCTACCTCGGCGAGGTGAAAGCTGAGGAGAGAATCCCAAGGGGGTTTTTCTCTGCTCTCCTGACACTCTGTGGCGTGGGAAGGATCTTGCCAGAGCTGAGCTGTGTTCCCAGTCTTCTGCTCCAGAATCCCATTATCTCTGTAGATAATGGTTACTTTTTTTCCTTCTTTAGATAGGTTGGCCAGGAAATAGCAGCAGAGAGTCCCATCTTAAAGAGAAGCCACTTGTACAGGGATAGGAACAAATCCACGGAAGTAACCTAAATTACTGAGAACCAGGGAAAGACCTTAGCAGGCCAGAAACAGTAAAAGAGGAACCTCCAGGGTTTCTCTGTATAGCCCTGGCTGTCCTGGAACTCACTCTGTAGACCAAGCTGGCCTCGAACTCAGAAATCTGCCTGCCTCTGCCTCCCAAGTGCTGGGATTACAGGCGTGCGCTACCACGCCCGGCAGCGTCAGTCAAGATTACATATGTGATGCGGACATGTCATGTGTTCACCCCTCGACCGCTGTGGGTCATTTCTCATCCGAGTAAAGTGAAGGTTTCCTGCTCTGTGGCCGATGTCCTTGATGTGCTACCACACTGTGTAAGCCCACGTGCTCTTACCTACCCTGTAAGACAGAGCGCACGGTGCTCCACAGATGCCACGGTGCCATCTCCACGTATGTCCTTTCCAGTGCAGCCCCTGAGCTGCACGTTTCCACACGGAAGTCCTGATATAGCTCCCTGGCTCCTGGCTTGTGTGTTGATGGCCCAAATACCAAGTTTTCTTTTTCTTTTCTTTCTTTCTCCCCCCACCCACCGTGGCCCCCTGCTCAGCGGGACAATAGGAGATCCAGGCTTCTTGTGATAAGAGTCATCCACCTTGCCAAATCCCTTCAAATCTGCTCAGATTCAGCCCAGGAAAATCTAATATTAAGCATGTTTGAGGGTCCAGCTAAATTCCATAAGGTCATCTCAGACATTATGAAGAGTAATAGATTTTAAGTTAGTTAGCTGTGTTTTATCATTCGTGTTTCTAGTTTTCTGGGGTCATCTCCAGAAACCTTGAGGTTAAACGAAGGGTTGTCTCGTACATAAACCTAGTGAGCCTCGCTTTCACTCCACTTAATTTCTCGTAACAAGTTAATGTTGTAGAAGCCTTGATTTAATTTCCCTTCTCTGCATCTCACACATAAGCTGAAATATATATATATATATTCAAATATATTTTATATATGTATATATATAATTACATATCGCACACACATGTGTAAGTATGTGTGTGTGCTCATACAGGTACATGTCTATGCATGAATATATGTGGACTATGTGTATATGTGCATGTGTGTGAGGGCTATATATGTGTAAGTACATGTGTGTATACATGTGTGCATGCATGTAGACTATATATGTAATATATGCACACATGTGCATGTATGTGCTTACATGTATGAATGTGTGCCCCTGTCCTTGTGTGTCCATGTGTGTGCATATACATGAGTGTGCAGTGTGTGCATGCACGTATGTGTGCCCACATGTGCATCCGAGTGCTTACTTGTGTGCATGTGTGTACCCATGTACATGTGTGAATGCATGTATGTATGTATGTATGTATGTACATGTACTGGAGTGTACATGTGTGTGTTTCTGGGCTATGTGTGTATGGTAGGTGTATGTTCATATACTGCAGCTCACACACAGAAGTCAGAAGACAACACTATGTTGGTTTGCCCTTCTGTGTGGTTTGAGGCAGGTTTTCCTGGCTTCCTCGTGGACTTTGAACTTGTAGAAACCCTCCTGTCTTTTCCTTTCATCCATCTTAGGAGCGCTGGGATGACAAACACACCCTTGCCTTCAGCTGTACATCAGGTTCTGAGGATTCAAAGTCAGGTCTCCCACTGGGCTGGGCCCACTCAGAGGCTCTTCTAGCCAGGTCATCTAGATCTCTGCTATAATCAGGGAATTCTGCAGCTTCAGTACTCTCTGGCCACTCTTTTTTCTCATGCACCTAGTATTTTTGAAATTCTTCCAAAGGTGCTGCAACTGGAAGGGGTTAGTAAGTTAATTTTACTTCTTCCTGTCCTCGGCAGCCATCCTTTATCCCAGTTAACATCTGAGAAAAAGTCAGCAGTGTGATGCCATTTAGCAAAAGGGAGAAGAAAGGTGAGCGCTGCCCTGTGCTTTATTAGCAGAATTGTCAGGAAGAAGATAAACAAGGTGATTATTAGGCTCCACTTGGCAATCTTAGCTCTTGATAGGAGTACCGTGATCCATTTGGGAAGTTACACTATTAAAGCCTAGACAGATGGGGCAGAGGCATCAAAAGAGAATAACAAAAAATGATGAAGGGCCTTGAAAATGAGGCCTGGAAGAAAAGGCTGAGAGGCCCACGGCCACTCAATCTTGAGGAAAAAACACAGAACAATGCTTGATGCCTGTTTCTTCCTCACAAAGGGGCACAGCGTGGAAGAGAGGGGCTGATGGTTCTCATTATTCAGCAAAGATGCTGCAAGATGCAAGGAGTCTGAAGCATGCTGACGTAAACAAGGGCTAGAAAAGTAGGCACCTTTATGGTTAAAATTGTATTATTGTAGACAGAGTCATTGTGTCCTGGGGCCGAAATCAAACCAGACCTTACTTAGGAGTTTCAAATACCTCAAGTTTTAACTTGGGGCTGTCAATGAAATGAACACACATTTTCATAAAATACTAAACCCTTTCCTGATGCTCTTACATGGGTGCATTTTAAGGTCTCTGAACATTCCTAGGAGGGTTAATTGTGTTACCTCCGAGAAGCATGTAGGATTTCAGAGGGCTGGGTGCTGTGACTTTCCCTCTCTTCTCTGTTTTCTTCTATTTATTGCTTTTGTCCTGAGTAGGAGAAACCTGGAGTGAGTCTCAGAACAAGCCAAGACAGCTTAGAACACAGCCCATCAAACTGTCAACTGCCAGCTTCACTCCACACCTAACCATTTGTTTGGTTGTGATCTGATGTTCATTGCACTGGTCTGTTCATTTGTTCTTAGTTGATCGTTAGTTGGTTGGGGATCTTGCCTTGGCTTTAACATACCAAATGTATCCCACATGTGCCCTTTGCCCTTAATTACCCGAGATAAGCATCACCTGATCTATATCCTAGCAACCAATGGGTGATTTTTGTTTACAGAAAGGAACAAGCAATAGCATTGGAAACATATATGTTGTGTTGATTCCCATTAGTTGTCTGAGGCTGTATATAGTTATGGAGGAAATGTAACAATTCCCATACGGAGTTTTCATAGAAAATTTCTAGATTTTCTGCAGCAGGTTTGATGTGGTGAGACCCCCTTTTTTGTTAAGCCCAGCAGTGGTGTCATCTCTGTGTCACCTTTTTAAAATTTCCTATTGTTCTTAAGCAGTTAAAAAAAAATCAAAATCATATCTTCTGGATTATTTCTTAGGTACAATGAGAACCCCAGGGAGAAAATAGATACAGAGAGCCTTGTCTTACTCCAAGGATCTAAACAGCCTTCTTGGAAAAGCTTGGGTTATTTCCAGTCTGTTTGTTTATTAAATAATTCTTTTCTGGGTTAAGGCTATGCCCACAGTTGATGGTGGAGCCCGGCTCCATCCTGTACTTCTTGGCTGTGAGGTGAGGGGCTTGACCTAATAGGAGCTCCAGTCATGATTGTGCATCAAGTCATCTTGCCAAAGGACAGGAGTTTTGCATGATAACATCTAGACTGTAGTTCTTGAGCTTGTAGTTGAGTGTCACAGTAATAGAAAGCTGACTAACACATACTGGGTCTGAGATGTGAGGAGGACATTGGAAGTGCTGTCAGAGACATCCTCCTCGGTGTGAGTGTTACACTTTTAAGTATAGAACAAATCACATAAGATAGTATAATAGACCCTAAAACTACAATGTAGGGGAGAATACCCAGACTATCCTTACAATACTTTGCCTAGAAAGAACTGATGCCCTAGTGAAGATGTTACCTGATGCTGCGATATTACCAAGAGAAACCATTTGGCTGTCTTCTGGGAACCTGTGGATCCTGGGGACACTTGCTAGACTCCATCAGCCAGCCAAAACTGGGATTTTTGAATGATACAGGAGTCGGGCTGGATGCAAGGGCTCATATATGCATGGTGCGCAAGGGAATGGAGACATTTGCTGGAAATGGCAGCCTCTCTTGGCTTCTGGTGTGCTCAGAAGGGTGCCAGCCTCCCCTGTGGAGCCCATGATCCCCAGCAGCGTTCTGTAGGAGGGATGCAGCAGGGTGGCTTCCCGGGAGCCTGTCGAGTAGCTTAATGGCCCCCTATGCCTAATGGCAAGAGAGGGTCGCACTTCTCGTTTGTTCATTGGTTTGGTTTGGTTCCCTTCTGAGATGGTATTGCAGGTTCCGATGGTCATGATCCTAATTAGAGCAGAGGCAGTTCCTTAATAAACTCACATCTTAGCTTTCAGCACATCCCAGGAAAGCATTGACTTACTAAATCCCAAGGGCTGGCGGAAAAGGAAAACTATAATTTGAGTAAATGGGTTCTCTGCCCCCATTTTTTAAAAGTTACTTACACAGTTTAAACTGTCAAGAAGTAAATCCCCAACAGAAGCAATTCTATCTCCTCAGTGTGGGAGTCACATATGTCGTTGCTGGTGGAGCCTCTGGTAGGGAAGCAGATCCAGCCCCAGGAGGAACTTGGAGCAGGCTCTGCCTTCAGCAGCAGAACTACCAGCTCAGTGGCCCAGCCTTGCAGAGCCTTTAGCTTCACTGTCCTCCTGTAGATGATGCGTCTCTCCCTGTGACTGTCGCCCAAGGACTGTTCTTCTGACTACTTGAGACAGTCACTTTTCTCTCTTAAGCACAAGGGTAGCTAGTCTGTGTGCCATCCCTTCAGGCCCCTGATGGAGCCAGTAGACCAGTCTGACAGATGTCACTTTGGGGCCATATCAGTGGCTGTAGCATGTTTCTGAGCTTTTACGGGCCTCACCATGACTGGAGGCTTACTTTCAGAACTCAGAATAGAAGGGCAAGTTGAAGCTGTGGAAGAAGGCTTACTCTCAGAACTCAAAATAGAAGGCCAAGTTGAAGCTGTGGGAGAGCTTCTGGTTTGGACCACCAGAGCATATGATGTCTGCATTCAAGGTTCCAAACAGGGGTGGGAGTTTCAATCATCTTTGGACCAGTGTTTATTGTCAACAATGAAGTGCTGGTGCTTGTGTTAAAACGAGAAACTTGTAAATATGAAATGGTCCCCCGTCAGCTTATGAGTTTGAACACTTTGGTATATATCTGATGATGTTATTTTGGATGGTCGTGGTTCATTTAAGATGTAGGAACCAGGTGAAAGAAAGGGGGTGGGGGTGGGGTTGAAGGAAGAGAGGAAGGCATGAAAAGAATTGCCTGCTCACCTGTTGTCTGAGCTCTCCGCCTTCTGTTTCTGAGCACCTAGTGTTAACCCAGCTTGTGATGATGGACTGCATTCTGTTTAACTGTAAACCAAATCCTTCCCTCCTAAAGTTGTTATTGTGATTGTGAGTAATAACTAATACAGATACCTAAAATATAACACGCAGTCCACAGCTGTAGAAAGCCTAGGAGATATGCCATCCCTCCTGAGCCATTAACCTTCATTTGGAAATATTTATCCAGTAGGTACTATGTATTGCACACCATATACAACACAGGAGAGCCTAGCTATACAGACCCTCTGTCTTTGTAAAGAACTTATTCCAGGGAGTCTCAAAAGGGAAGTGGAAATCCAGCTACTTATTCACCCACTAAAATAACAAAAATTATGTTCCTTAAAATTAACGTAAAATGATCCATACCAAATATCATATTAAGAAAGTCCTATTGTCTCTGACCATATGGGATAAGGAATACTGTCTTATTCTGAACACATAAGAAACACCCTTTGCTTGAAGAAGGCTTGTGTTGAGTTTTTCATAAAATCAGTTAATTACATCCTAATTAATTGTGTGCTTTTTTGTTTATTTAAATCAAGGTCTTCATGTGAAATTTGCTCCCCACAGAAAGAAAAACCATCCCCAAGGATGCTCAGAGGAATAATTGAGAACTGAGGTGAAGGCAGAACAGAGATGCAGTTGAGGAGTTGAGATGAGGGGCTGGGGTGGGGAGGAGGGGGGGCAGGGCAGGAGAGGGAAAGATTGATGCTTATGCAAATCAGAACTTGGGAAAAGTACTGAGCAGCCGGATCATGTTATCAAGGATGTGGTTGATGGATTTTGAATTCACTGAACTGAATCTGTTTAGAGGCACGTGTTAGAGAGAGAAACAAACATCAACACCAAGACCTGTTCTAATTCAGGGCCTCGTTTCTTCTCCAGGAGGCTTTATGCACTGTTAGGAGCACATCACCCAGTATAGTGAATAATCATTCTGTAAGGTGACAGCAGCCCCCAGCCATGGAGTCCTGAACATAGAAACATACATACAAAAGACTCTTTTATTTTCTTTTTCTCTTTCTTTTTTCCCCCTTTATTCACTGAAGGGAAGAAAAATTCAAAACCTTAAGTCATAAACTGTGACTCAAAGGTCCATTATAACCTCACAATGTTTAAGGGCCTCGACCCAACTTTTGGGTGATGAATTCTTAACTCAAACGGTATGCTGGGCAAACATAAATATGTTCCTCAAAATTAGTATCAATGATTCATCTTCAAATATCATATTAAGAAAGTCCTATTGTTTCTGAGTGCATTGGATAAAGATAAGAGCTATCTTATTTTTATCAATTTTACTATCTCATCATGCCTAATTCTCCCTCCTCCAAGTCTCTCGTGTATGGAGCATGGCAGACAAAGTTTAAGTCCTTTCTAAGCAACATCAGTGTGTGTGTGTGTGTGTGTGTGTGTGTGTGTGTGTCTGTCTGTCTGTCTGTCTGTCTGTCATGGGGGGTTTCTACATGTAGACCTAACATCACTGGTATTACTCAGTATTACACACACAGCACTAATTATAACCAAGTGATAAGGTGCTGGGCAGGTGGAGGAGGGAATGCAGAAACCAGAGGTTGGTTCAGTAGATTCAGTGTGATGGGGAAAATTTACATATTTAGTTTATTTATATCAATTTGGCTTTTCTGTCTTTTTATTGATCACCCATGCTAAATTTGTGTTGTCTTCCTGAAATCTTTCTGGTCTGTGGCAGCATTACATGTAGCCATTGCTATTACTGTGGTAGAGTTTTTGCTTTACTTCAGATGCAGGGAGGAGACTGACGGACACATACATACAGACATACATCAATACATACATACATGTATAGTGCATAGTACTATACTTATTAAATGCATAGTGTATAGATGCATATTTACGTAGATTGATAGCTAGATATATGTATAGGTATGTAGATAGATGTGTGATATATGCATACATACATGCATATGTAGATGTTTATATATTATTGTTAGAACAGAACTAAATTTCAAATTTTATCAAATAATCTGTTAGAAGTTATGAAAAATGGCAATAAAATCCAAGATGAGCAAAAACAAAACAAAACAAAGCAAACAAACAAAAACAAACAGAAGAAAGCACTATAGAAAGAACCCCCTGTTGCCTCCACGTGCAGTACTAACCAGGATTCACCAATTAAAGCAACTGTCATTTTCCTATGTTGCATCACAAAAATATCAACATGCCATAAAGTTCTTTGATGCTAATCAAAGATATACAACTGTCTTCACAGCGATATGTGACTAACAAACATGTGGCGTGAGATATTCCATGTGCATTTTTCACAAAGATACTAAAGGCTAATCATTAGTACAAGCTTTGGCAGCTACTCATTCAATACATAAGAAAATCAATGTTTGACTACAAATATGAAATCTTAAGCAAAATTTCTAATCATTTATTTTATTTTCCTTACAGTTGTGGTTGCTTATGCTGATGATTAACATAAGATACATGTATGATTATTCTTCTTCAAAGGTCAATGAATACATCATCAAGGGAATGCTAGTCACGTGGAGCTGTTTTCAGATGTATGCAAGCCCAGCAGGGGGAATGACAGTGTTCATTTCCTCATTTGGTACATTGTTCTATCTGCATAATTTGGGAGCAACAGCTAAGAGTCAAAACATCTTCATTTAGTTCTAATATCAATGGTGTTTTGTTCATTAGGGAGTAGGTGACTATTATTAAGCATGAGTTTGCAGTAATTGAGATTAAAAGTCACAGTATGAGTGAAAATGAATGCGGAATGAAGCACTGTGGCCTGTCATTGAACACATCCCTGAATCAGTGGACAATTGCCTAAATATAGTAGCTTATATTAGACACAGGACTAAGCCACTCACTTGCACTTCTATGTTTAATGCTCATTTTTACAAAGTGTGATTATTTCAGAGAAGATAAAGTAAACTGTTGAAAGTCATATAAATGGTCCATTTTTTCATTATTTATTTATTTATTTATTTATGTATTTATGTTTGAGGCAAGGTGTCACATTTTAGCCCTGGCTGGCCTAGGACTGACTATGTGGTCCAGGCTTACTTTGGATTCACAGAATATGTCCCTCAATAGTACCAGGCTTAAAGATCCATGCCACCATACCCAGCCCTTGCTTGTTTATACTGTGTTTTCTTAAGATTTACTTGATTTTTATTTATCTCGCACGCGATATAACTCCTAGAGAAGGAGTTTCATATCCCTTGGGGCTATAGGTACTAGCAATTGTAGACTGCCTGATGTGGTTGTTAGGAACCAACTCTGGTCTCTGAAAGCACTGCACTTTCTTAGTCACTAGCTGCCTCTCGGGAACTAATACTTATATTTGAGACATACAGTATGTTATGTAGCTCACTGTATAGCTCAATATAAATTCACTATGTAGCTAAGAATAACCTTGATTTCCCACTCCTCTCTAGTCCCTAAATACTGAGATTACAGGCATACAGCACTATGCTAAGGAAAACATTTCATTGTAAATGTTAAAGATGTAATTGGAATATCCATGGATAGCAAGCCATCTTTGCTACATTACTCTTGCAATGCTATAAACTCTGTCTTTGAGTCTGTGACAGCTATCTTCATGCCTAGATGGTGATCTATCAGGAGGTGAGTTCGGTTGTTCTTAACCAGAGAATTCCAATGAAAATAATTCCTTAGATAACTAATTCAAACTTGTATTCTTGTGTGTTGTGGGCTTTAGGCATCCGCCTTAAGCTCACCCCAGCATAGCTGTTTACCTGCCAGTTATTCTTGACAGCCTATTATACAGTGCCTACAGCTACTGTGTGTAATTGTGTAAAGTCAAGCAGCATTTTTTAATATGTTTGGCTGCTCTCACAGGCAATGGAATCCATTTCATAGGCAAAGTGTCTTTTTATTCAGCGCTAAAAACTGACATTGAGTTGTGTTCCCTGTGTTACAGACACAGCATCACGGTGGGAATTTTTTATCTTGTTTATCCCTCACCTTCCAAACCAGGTTTTATGTTCACAAAGTTGCTTTTGCATGGATCTAAAAGCACCATGACATCTCTAAGCACAGAGTGTCCCCAAATCCTCTATCAGACTGACTAACATGGATGGCTTAGTTGGGCCTTCAGTTTTCTGCTTACATCTATAAAATGGCACCCTTGCTCCAGTCTGCTACTGGACACATTGCTATTTCTACTCATGTTAATTAATTAATAGTATTTTCTAAATTTGAAATCCTAACACCCCCCAATCATTCTAGTTGTAATTATTAGAAACACTTATCAAAGATTTTATATGTAACTTTACTCTTACCTCAGAGTGCTGTATTCCTTTGGGTTTTTTTCTACAATGAATAGAAAAATGTGAGAGGAATTTTCAAAACCTTTATATTCTGCTTTCTTTCCTTTGATTTGGAAATTAATCTTTGAGTTTCTTTTTATTTCAGTCACGGTAGTCTATTTTGAGAGACATGAGTTGTTTATGCACAGTATTGAGACCAGCTTTGGGCTTTGATTGTCTCTCTCAGTGTTTCTGAGTCAAAACAACTCTCCATTAGCATTTCCTGGGAGGTTGGAAATACAACACAGAGCAAATATTCTAGGAGCAACACGAAAGATCCAATTGCCTGATTCATTATAACACAAATATTGTAATCAATCATAATCTTCAGGGTTCCATAAATTCACAATTCTGTGAAAGAGATAAGAAAAGGGAATTAAGCTATCAATGTGCCCACTAGAAAAGGAGAAGGTATTTCCTGATTATCATCATTCAGAATTAGTCAGACATATACATGGTAATCATTCATATTTATACAATAAAATTAAAATCAACACAAACCCCACAAAGAATAGCCTTTTATTTTTCTTTTCTCTAAAACATGAAACAAAATAGACTTAGGTACTAATTTAATCCCCTCTCCAGGTGATGACATAATGGTTTGGGGAGCATAAATATGGAAATAAACATAGCCTTCCATTTCCCTTCTTAAGGTCAATGTTCTCTCCTCTGTTAGAAGGTGGAACAGAGCCATCAGTGATTGAGATAAGGGAACTATGTCCAAGCACCCCAGCTTCCTGAGCCTGCAAACACACTTGATGCAGCCTTTCCATCTGGAGTTTGGTCACAAACACATCCCTGATCACTCACCCCTATGTCATTTCACATAAAATTCACATATCCCTGTAGTTAGATGGAATTCAGGGCTTTCTGTTGGTTAAGATTTCAGGGGATAGCAGAGCTTGTTCTCCTGCTGTCAATAAGCCTGCAGAGTATGTGGTGCTTCCCTGATCCCTGGTCCAGGGAACATACCAGTAAAATGTGATCAGTGATTTTTAATAGATTAGGAAATTCTATATCACATTAGACAGAAGTTGTGCTTTGGTTGTGATTCTGGTTGAGATGATTGTATTATTTCCGTGATATTTTGCATGAAAATATTTATTCTAGAAAGAGGACTGTTTGATAATCTTCAATAGATTTGGCAGCCCCTCCCCATCTCTTGATTGCATTCGTTTTGACCTTATACTCACCAGGGACTCACACATCAATATTTGGGAAATTCGAGGATGAAGATCATTTTTTACTATCAAAAATGAATTCTTATCCCATAGGGAGAGGAACTGCATTAAGTTTTTTACCATTCTTTAGCTTTGTAATGTGGATTAGCCACCCTGCCCTTTCTGAACTGTAAGCACTTATGAGCAGGCTTTCATTATACATGAGAGGAGAGGTGGCCTACGGTGCCACGTAGGTCTCTACTGAATGAATTTCTAAGTGGAATACCACCACAAGAGGTGTTAGGCTAGCAGAGGTTTGGACACTGAGGTCTAATAATACCACTGAGAGATTGTTTGCCTCTATTTCTTTACCCAACAGAGGAGAAAAATAAATAATGTCAATTTCCCTGTTAATTCTAACCATACAATGAGTGTGTTTACCTTGAGAGCCAAGGACCAGAGTGAGACAGATACAAGTTCTCTAAGAAGCCCATTGAATGAAAGACGAGATTAGAAACAAGCTTGGTCTTCAGTGACATTCCACAGCAGCCAAGACCTTGATCTCCTTCCTAAAGCAACCCAATTTCACAAAAAAGCCACAGGGGAGTTATTGAATACTTGGTACCATAAAGACTACAATATGTGTGTAATAGATGCAAAAATATGCTTGACATGTTTATAATCTTCAATGAGTTTACGACATAAAAATAACATCTGGCTGGACAATTCTAGGGAAGCAAACTGTCTTAAGTATGCAAGGCAGTAGAAAGGAAGATTTATTCCTCCTCCTTGAAAAGGTAGTCTTCCCGGGTCAAGGGCCTTGAAAGACGAGTCAGATAATGCCTCTTCCGTCATGCTAAGAGAAGATAAAAGAGACAGAAAACAGAATAAGCCACGTATCTGCCACCTCCTGTGATGGGGGGCGAGAAACAGCATGCACCAGGTTCATGGTCCTGGACTGTTGAGTATGTGAATCCATCTCCCTGGGCTGAAGTGCACAGGTTGAAACTCTTTCCACCACTTTTTCCAGCTCTGTAACATCATGTAGCTATCTTAGCTCCACTGAACGTGAAATGAGACAATAGTGACCACAGCCATGACTTTCTGATAGGACCGTGAGGATTGAAGACACTGATACAGCAAGGCCCCCAGAGGAGCCCTTGACACAGTAACATAGACAACACATCACTCTCGAGAGGCCTTGGTAAAGAAGGTAGAAAGGAAATCTGAGAAATGGGCAACATTTACAAGCACACATGGGCCAAGCATTGTACTTTCTGAAGGGGGAAATCCTGGAGAAAAACGTCAAGGTGACAGGTTAAAGGGCAAATTCAGGAAATGGCAAATATTTCTTTCTAGAAAGAATTGCCATCTGCTTGTCCTTTGGTCATTTTTTGTTAAAATGTAGAAGACAATTTGGGAGTGTTTGTAATGTCAATGTTTTTAATAGAAGGGATTTGCATCTAATTTTGTTTCAAACAGGACTCAAGACAATACTTGTATAAATAGCAATGCACAAAGTCCTGCTGTGGCAAGGGAGATTGTTTAGTTCAGGAAAAGTGCCTGCCATATAAGCACAAGGACCAAGTTTGTTATCAAGACCCATATAAAAAGCCAGACACAACAACGATGTGTGCCTATAATCTCAGGGCTGGGAAGGTAAAGACAGCTACATTCCTGGGCCTGATTGGCCAGAAAGCCTAACCTAATCTGCAAACCTCAGGTTCCAGTGATGGATCCTGTCTGAAAAAATTACTCAAGGAAGACCTATAGCTTCCATAGGCATCTGCAATACACATGACCCACTCATACATAGAAATGTGAATGTCCACTGCTTAAAACATTGTTTGAGAAATAATTATCATTTTAGAAGCTCAACCTCAAAATAGCACATTGAATTTCCAAACAGCCTAGACACATGACTTTTCAGGTCATCCTTTATGCCTGTGTTGAAGGCAAAGAGAGTAGATCTAAATCTGGTACTTATCTGAAGTAATCAATAATGTAGATTAGCGGTGATCTACAGTATACTCAGCATTTATAGTTATTAGTTAGTTTTCCTCCCAATATAAGAGAAAAATATAAGTATTCCTTTTTCTAGAACAAAATAGCAGTCTGAAGGGCTCTGTCTCCATCCTATCCTATTCCTCTCCTGGTGGTCGTTCATCTATCCCGGCCACTGGGCTATTCACATTCCTGGTCCAGAATCATCCTCATTAAACACCCATATCATCCCCAGTATTCCCAGGGAACTGAGATGATTCCTCCCAAGCTGTGTCTTCTGGGATGACAACTACAGTAGGTTTAAAAATACCCTGGTTTCAGAATCAGCATAGTTTTCTCACACTACAGATAACAGGATCTGGTTGACAGTTATTTTTCAATCATGCCTCTATCATGTTCTCTATGATACCTTCAAGAAAATGGAGCCACAATCACCTTACAAATAAAATTAAAGCGTAATAAAAGAATGCTGGGTAATGGATGGTTTTTACTAAGATAGCATTTAGTGAGGACTCTTAGATGATCACCCCTCCCTCATTGATGAGTGGGCTCACCAGCTCCTCTCTGCTATGGACCACACTCTCTCAGGGTTGGGGCTAGGATTCTTTCGCGAGGCAGGAAAGCACGGGTTCCAGGCGGAAGAATCCTAGCCCCAACCCCAAAAGAGTGTGGTCCGTAGCACCTCTCTTGTTTTTGTTTTTGTTCTTTTTTTAAATCTCCTTTCTTACCTTTGGAGAGTGAAGTGATACATCACTTGAGAACTCTCCAGAATCGCCCTCTCATATTTGATAAACAGTGAGCAGCACAGATGGATATTAGCAAAGGCCTCTGTGTGCATGCCAGCCACGGAGGTGGCCACACTGTCCTGAGAGCTTTCTCATGGATCAAATCAAATAAAGATTAGGAAAGAAAATGCCAGCCTGGCCACAGCAAATGAAGGGAATCCAATGACAGACATCTCAGTGGACCTGTGGTTGGGCTGCAATCCACTGTGGTCTTTCCTTTCAAACTCTCCTTCACGAACATCCAGAAGGAGTGCCAAAGAGACTGCTGATGAGATTCTGGGGCACAGAGGAACATACTTCTGATCAGTGTGCTAACAAGAGTGCCTCCTTCTAAAGGCCATCAAAAATGACTAAAGCATAGCCAAGCTTCACCTTGCTTCTGACCTTAACTAGTTACAGAAATATGGACTGCTTTGCTCTGCATATTATTAATATTGCTGTGATTTCTGTTGCTTCTCAGAGAGCTCACCGGAGTTAGGGAATCTAGACTCATGAAATACTTTTCATAGGTACAGAAGAGAGAGAGAGAGAGAGAGAGAGAGAGAGAGAGAGAGAGAGAGAGAGAGCTTTGTGGACATCTGTATATACGTGTATATGTGCCCATGTGGAGAGAGAAGGTCTCCTATGCCCTGCTCTATTACCCTCCAGCTATTCCCTTAAGACAGGGTTTCTCTCTGAGGTAAGTTGGTAACCATCAAATCTTGCAATCTGTTCTTGCCACCTCTGCCCCTCAACAGTGGGTCATTAAGTATGCGCATGATCATACTCAGCTTTTAAATTGGGTGTTGAGACCTAAACTCTGGTTACAAGCTTACACAGCAAGTATTCTTGCCCACTGAGTCACATCCCCAAGCCCTTGAAGTTTTTCTTAACATGAAATGGTCACTGCAGAAACCAATGTCTGCAGCACTGAGGAGCTGAGGAGTGACTCTGAAAATGTGCCTTTGTTTCTCTGCCATCTCGTTTGTAAACACTGGCACAGGGAGAGCCATGCACTCTCCCGGAATCATCTTCATCAGGCAAAGTACATAGAAGCAGAGCTTGTTACAGCCCATGGCGTCACCGTGAGTCCTGTATTTCCTAGTGTGCCATTGGGTTATTGTACCAGAAGCTGTAGCTCCCTGACTCACACATTTCACGGAAGGAAAATGCCTGCAGAGTGAAGGCTTCAGTTGGGAGTAAAATTGTTTGCTGAAAACTGAGCAAGATCATCAAGGATCAAATTAGCTACAAATATTACGTTGTAATGATTTCTTCAGAAATAGAGAACTCTATCTTATGAGTTTGTTAAAAATAATAACTTGTGTCTCGCTTAGAAATATTGCCTTTTTGTCCTGGTTCCTTTCACAGAAGAGTATGCAACAAAACCAGGCTGCAAGGGTTATAAACTGAGGAAAGGCTTACGTCTCCTGATCTCAGCAAGTCTTGCAAAGGGAGCTTTCTAGAACATTGACATTTTTCATGTCTTGAATGAGTACATACGTGTGTATTGGCATGCATGTTGGGGGAGGCCAGAAGGCAGCCTTGTATTTAGGAACCTTGTTAATGAGACAGGATCTTTCATTAGTTTGAAACACACCAATTAGTCTTAGCTGGATGGCTAGGGGCCTCCAGCTAACGTGCCTACTTCTGCCTCCCTGGAGCTGGGATTACATGGGCGCCCTGCTCGGCTTTTTTGAAACTCAGGTTTCATGCTTACAAAGTAAACACTGCTGCCTACCATCTCCCCAGCCCTTTTCCATCTTTACATTCTCCAGCTAAGAGAAAGGCATCAAAACACATTCTTTTGAAGTTCAAATTCTAAATGTGTAAAAATTAACCTCCCTTGTTGAGATTTATGAGTGGCAGTTACCCATAAAGCTGGTAGACCCAGGCCATTCTTAGACGAACTCCACAGAATGCCAGATGGCCAGCAGAATAAGCCCTTTTAGAAGAGGCTAGCCAGGTTCCATATCCCCACTGTTGGGCATTTGGACTAAGGTCAGTGACCCACATTGAGTCCTGGGAGCCTCCCCCCTCCCAGGTCTCTGGGACTTTTAAGAGGTTCCCCAAAGGGAGAGGGGATGTCAGGGGCACCCTCTCAGAGGCAAAGGGGTTGGGGGGGGATGGGGAAGAACTCTGTGAGAGGGGACTGGGAAGAGGGATAACATTCAGGATGCAATAGATAAAATAATTAATTAATAATACAAAAGAAGAGACTAGCCAGTCTCTTCTCTGCCCTCCGCCGAGGAAATGGAAGGCAGTAAGTTCATAAGGACCCATGTACTACAGCAGCAGCAGCAGGAGCAGCAGCAGCAGCAGGAGCAGCAGCAGCAAGAGCAGCAGCAGCAGCGTCTGCCTTAGGAGTCAGGTACCCGCCACCTCTCACACATGCTATGCCCGGCTGTTTGTCCTGGAACTTGATTTTTTGGGCCTGTTATTCAGCAAAAAAGTCATAGAAAGACGTCCTCAGCTGGAAGTGGCTCTCGCTGAGACTCATAGTTCTTGGAATATGGTTGAAAAGATGAGCAAGTGGGTAAGCAAGTCGATCCCATTGAAAGGTGCTCCCTAGCCGGGAGCGCGGTCCTCACCTACTGGCTCGCTAGAATTTCCCTACGTTTGCTTATGTGTGAACTCTAGTTCCTCTTAATTTTTTTTTTTTTTTGACATTCAGTTTTCAGAATACAGACAGTGAGAAGCCAATTGCATCAAAGAGGAGCAAGACAGGGACAGGAACAAAGAAAGGGTTTTGCAGAGCTCTGAGCAGACAGGGTGTGACTTGGGTGTTAAATGATGGTTGATTGCCATCCCAGTGAGTGCTTTGTTTAAGGGAGTGGTCATCTGGTGAGCCCAAAGAAAAAGAGGGGCCTTGAAAAACATTGCCAACCCAATTCCTGTGTTTCTTCAGCCCCTTCCAAACTGGAGCTGAAAGGGACCCTGGAAAATGGCATTCCTGTTGGTGAGTTAGGGCTAGCCATACTCCAAGGGGAGAGGAATTGTCTAAATCGGGTAACTCAAAAATTGTGAGTTATATATG
Organism: Apodemus agrarius; assembly: GCA_964023405.1. Classification (NCBI taxonomy): domain Eukaryota; kingdom Metazoa; phylum Chordata; class Mammalia; order Rodentia; family Muridae; genus Apodemus; species Apodemus agrarius. Next base: position 6,761,971 of record OZ030017.1, on the reverse strand, counting down.
AGCTGATCGGGTCTCAGAAAAGCTTGAGAGGTATTCATCCTCCTCCAGGCAACAAAGAACATACAACATGCTTATAAGATACTATTATGAATATTCAAATTTGTGTGTGTGTCTGTGTGTGTGTGTGTGTGTGTGTGTGTGTGTGTGTATGTTTTAAGCCTATGCACTCTGTCAGGCTGGCAGGCAGAGGTCTGTACTTCTCAGCTGACAGGCACAGATGAAGGAGGCGTTTCTTTTGATCCTACAGTACAGTCAGAACTCTCCTTGCGCTAGCTGCCCTTAATTACACCAGGTTTTGGGTGTGTCCCTGCAAGAGAAGGTCATGGCAGCCACCATAATTAGGGAAATGGCATCAGGGGAGATGCACACAGCTCTCTAACAACTGTGGCCTCCTCCTCTGAACCCTTAGCATTTGGCAGATTTGTTGCTGAGTCTGTGTTTCTGGCTTAAAACATGATGTAAGGCTGAATTCTTCCTCACCTTCATCTATTATCTCTGCCACGACTTGAAGAGCTTTCAGGCTTTCTGGGTTGAATGGTCCTGTGGGGGTTTTTTGTTTGTTTGTTTGTTTGTTTTGTTCTGCTTTTTGCTCAAGTTTGGCACTGCCTTGCTGTACTTCTTTTCAGAGGTATTTCTCTGCACACACACACACACACACACACACACACACACACCCACCCTTCTCTGTGGCATTTCTACATTGACCTATTGTATATGTCTGGCCCGTTCATTTGTTTCTTTTCCTTTTAAAAAATGTATTCTTCTATTTCACATATGCAGTGTCTAATCACTGCCTCTTCTCAGGCCTGCCCCATAATTCTGTGCGAGCATCCTGTGTGATGGCTTTCCTTACCCTGGGTGGTGTCTGTGTGCCCTGACTCCCAGGTGTTGTCTAAATTGGCAGCATTCCAGCTCCTTACTCTGACTTTTATTTTGATGTATTTTTGTTTTATCTGGTTCACATCATGGCTCTTTTCTATATCAATATATTTACTCTGTGTCTGAGCAATATCGAGTCTATACAATTACTGCTAAAACAAACAAACAAACAAAAAGCTTTTTATATAATTACCAGCCGGAACACTGGCAATTCAGCCTAAGGATTCCAGGGAACACCTTTGACTGGCAAGGCGCCTGGGTAAGGAAAGCTACAGTGTTTGCCAGCCTTTCCTTACAGAATCTAGTTGAGCCTTGTGGACAATTGAGGTGTCATCAATGCTGCTTCTCTGTAAGGAAAAGCGTCCCTCTCTGGTCTGTGCAAGCCACATACTTACAGCAAGAAGGAAAAATAGCTCTCATGACCAGGGGCGCGAAAGACGGCATCATGGCTGAGAGTATATGCTTCTCTTCCAGAGAACAGAGTTCAATTCCCAGTACTGACATCAGGGAATTCACAACGGTCTGTGACTCTAGTTCTGAGGACCCTGACAGGCATCTGTGCACAGATAGAGTTCACACAGTATACAAAGAGCTCAACCAAAAGAAATACCATGACAAAAGGTAACTTAAGCATGAAAATAGTTTCTTTTTAGTTTGTTCATGATGGTGGGAAGATATAGCAGCCAGTAGGGAGGCAATGGTGGTCTTGAGTGTAGGTTGTATGATTCCTCCTGATTTTTTCCCATTAAACAATGCTTCTGGGCACTCTTCCTTAATAACCGGTCTTCAAAAGCAAACAAAGTACCATGGTAACGTCTCTTACTCATGAAAAGAAAGGGAAAGGAACCAGAGAAATAGAAGAATATAGAAATAGAAGCCATGGCACCTGGACATAACGCCAGTCTTTATTCACACGGCATAATGTTATAATGTTATAGATTCTCCATGCGTACAATTATAGCAGTTCCCAGAAGTGTTCAGGCGACTGACTGGATGCCAAGGTTAGCTGAAGCTGTCACCACACCTATCTACTAGCTATGGGATATGACCATCAGGTGTATCCATGCTTTGGTGGTTTTGTAGGACAGATACAAAGAGAACGGATCCTATCTCTTCCCCTTTCTTTGTATCGTTCTTTGTTTCTCTCAACAGTCTTTGAGCCCTGTACTCAACACTGTGTGACCACTGGTTCACCAGGAGAGCAGATGGGTTCCTTCAAAGTCAGTGCTTCTGGTAGCTGTGCTTCTCTAAGACTGGATCCTCTCTGAACCTTGGCCCCATTATCTATCTAATAACAGTCTGTGATGGTTTGAAAGAGAAACATCCTCTGTAGTCTCTGCCCAAGCAATGCTCCATCTCCAGTAGATGATATTTGGGGGGAAAGGTTTAGATGCTACAGCTGTGTTGGAGAAAGTATGTCACTGTAAGCAGGTTTGGGGAGTTTAAAGATACCTGCCATTTCTAGTCTGGCTCTGTTTCATACCTGCAGCTTAAGGTGCGAGTTTCCCTAGAGATAGAGTTACAGGTAGATGCGGGTACCCAGACATCAGTGCTGGGAACCAAACTAAAGTCCTCTGGAAGAGCGCTTCATTAATTAGGTTCTCTAAAGAAACTAAACGTGTAGAATAACTACATTTGGGATTGGCTTTCAAGTGGCTGTCAGGCTGTGGTCTGACTATTCCAACATCAGAAAGCATAAGACTACAATAGTCCATCCATGAGGCTGGATGTCTCTGCTGGACTTCAGTATATATCACAGTCCTGAAGAAGCAGTGATAGTATGAGCTTGCCAGCAATATGAGGCCAAGCAGGCAAAGAGCAAAAGCTTCTTTTTCCTTGCCTTTTGTGTAGGTTTTTCAGCAGAAGATGTGGTTCAGCTCTAATCCTCTTCTGACCTCTGGGTCTTCTCTTTAAAAATCTCTCACAGGAGTTCCAAGCTCCTTCTTCGGCTTTAATTCCATATAGAGAAACTGAGAACTGAAAGTAGCCACCCCTGAGTGCGGAAGTGCTCTTAACTGTTGAGCCCTCTCTCTGCCCTCTTATCCTGGGACGTCCGCAGTCTACCGCACACACATGTGGGCTTACACAAATCACACTCACCTGGTGTTGCTCTTGTCTTTTAGTGCCACTTTCTGGGGACCAGTAGTGCTGCTTCCCGCTCTCTGTAGGTAGGACCCATCTCTCGAATCCTTGCTACATTCAAGTACCAGCTTGACCACATGATTTAGAATGATACTATCTCTGAGCCTGGGGCTGGGTGACCATACCACTTACATACCCAGGTAATATGCTAGGTCCATTTCACATTCCAGCTCCTATCTGCAACTCAAGACAAGTTTGCTCTGTGATACAAACACGGACTTCAAGGAGGCCAACTGAATGTCACGGTTTTGTTCTTAAGAAAACCCTGGCCCTTTGTTGTGAGAGTTCTACTTGAGGTCCTCTTGCGACAATTTCCTTGAGATGAAAGGGCTTTTGCAGAAAGCCCTTTGGGAACTTCAGAACCCTTGTGCAATGGATTCTGTACAGACTTGTCATATTCAAATTAGGCCTAATGTTGAACAACATTGCCACCAACATTGAGGACAGTCGACACATGAACGTAAAATTCTTATGAAATACAAAACAATGTTGACTGCAGAGACAAAGCTTTGACATGGAATTGTGTAGTTAGATAGTTTCAGCTTTCCCCCCACGGTCTAATTGATTGTTCATTGGGCTCACTCAGCCAAAAGTAGAGAGAAACTTTGTATAGACATCATTAGTTTTTCTCCATTTAGAGATTAATCATGAAGAGCTCTGGCTCTTTAATTCTGTAATTTGTATATTTAATGGGCTGCTGCAGAATCTATGACAGTAATTAGCATAGCCTGAAAACTCATTAATACGCAACAACATGATTAATGCAACATTAATGCAAACATGACTGAAGTTATTTGGGTTATGTAGTAAGAAGATTAAAGCTAAAATGTCCTGTTTGTTTTACCAGTGGTGAGTGTTACAGGGAGGGGGAAAAAAGAAAATAAAAACAGGTATCAAATTAGGAAGGAAAAAAATGTGAGAAAACATGTGAATCAAGGTGAGTTTCGTTTTTCAATTAGTTGTAAAATTAAGGACATAAATATGTTTTTTACTTGTGTGGCTATTCATCCATGCCTTTATTATTATTAAAGGTGAGTCTGCACTCAACCTTTTAGCTAAATCTAGTTAACCTTTTAGCAACTTTAAATAATATTATTCTAATATTGAAGACACCTTTTAATTATAGTAATGTTTGACCAGTCCATAACACAATTCTGTTTTGAAATTAATGCATATTATCAGCTGTGCCATATGTATGAAGAATTTGTCCCTAATTATGCAAAAGTTAAGTATTATATCTGTCTCTCACTATAGTCATCTTTGAAGTAGATATTTATGTTTCACATGATATTGTCATCAGACTCACACACAATAATAAAATTATTCAATATTAATTGAAAAAAACATAATATGCAACCATGCTTTGTAAGGTTGAACACAAAAGATTGTCCTGTTCTTCAGATCTTCTTATACATATTACAACATGATAAAGGCCTTTTCCTCTTATTTAGTATAATGTGCTTTATATTTAAACTATCTGCATCGAATGTGGGCTTAGTGAAGTTTTTTTTCCCAATCTGTAGGTTGCTGATATATCTTATTGACTATGTCCTTTGCATTACAGAAGATTTCCAGTTTCATGAGGTCCCATTTATCAATTCTTCATGTTAGAGCATGAGCCATTGGAGTTCTGTTTAGGAAATTTTCCCCTGTGTCAATGAGTTCAATGCTCTTTCCCACTTTCTCTTCTATTAGACCCAATATATCCTTGATCCACGTGAATTTGAGCTTTTTGCATGGTACAAATAAGGGTCTATTTTCATTTTTCTACATACAGACAGCCAGTTAGACCAGCACCATTTATTGAAGATACTTTTTCTCCGTTGTATATTTTTGGCTTTTTGTCAAAGATCAAGTGTCCGTAAGTGTGTGGTTTTATTTCTGGGTCTTCAGTTCTATTCCATTGATCAACATGTCTGTCTCTGTATCAATACCTCAATGTTTTTATCACTATTGCTCTGTAGTTTATCTTGAGGTCAGAGATGGTGATTCCCCTAGCTATTCTTTTATTTTTAAGAATTGTTTTCACTCTTCTGGGTTTTTTTGCCTTCTTAGATGAATTTGAGCATTGTTCTTTTTATGTCTTTGAAGAATTGTATCAGGGGTTTAATGGGGATTGCATTGTCTTTGGTAGGATGGCCATTTTTACAATGTTAATTCTACTAACCCCACATCAGAGAGAGGGCTAATATCCAAAATACATAAAGAACTCAAGAAGCTAACCACCCTAAATCCAAACAACCCAATCAACAAATGGGTACAGAACTAAATTGAGAATTCACAACAGAGGACTCTTGAATGGCTGAGAAGCACCGAAAGAAATGTTCAAAGTCCTTCATGATCAGAGATATGCAAATCTAAACAACCCTGAGATTCTACCTTACACCAATCAGAATAGCTAAGATCAAAACTTTAGGTGACAGCACATGTTGACGAGGGTGTGGAGAAAGAGGAACACTCCTCCATTGCTGGTGAGATTGCAAACTGGTACAACCACTCTGGAAATCAATCTGGAAATTCCTCAGAGAAATGGGAAATAGATCTATCTGAAGACCCAGCAATATCACTCTTGGAAATACACCCAAAAGATGCCCACCATGTCACAGGGGCATGTGTTCCACTATGAACATGGTGGTCTTGTTTGTGATAGCCAGAAGCTAGAAACAACCCAGATGTCCCACATCAGAAAAATTGATACAGAAAATGTGGTTCATTTACACAATGGAATACTACTCAGCTATTAAGAATGAGGACATCCTGAGTTTTTCAGGCAAATGGATGGAACTAGAAAATATCATCCTGAGTGAGGTAACTCAGACACAAAAGGACATGCATGGTATATACTCACTAATAAGTGGATTATTAGCCAAATAAAAAATACATAATACCCAAGATACAGTCCATAGAACTCAAAAAGGTCAACAAGCTGAAGCTCCCAAGTGAGACTGAGAAAATAAAGTAATCACAAGGGCGCAGGGATGGAGAGAGAAAGGGGATGGGGGAGGGGGAAGAGGACAACATGATCTGGTATGGGATGGGGGAAAGGACTGAAGTCCTGAGGGACAGCAGAAAAAAATGCAAACAGGCCACCTCAGGAATTAGGAGGTTGGGGGGACCCTCCAGAATGTACCAGAGACCTGGGAGATGAGAGATTCTAGGGACTCAGAAAGAGGGACCTTAGATGAAATGTCCTACAGTGGAAAGAGGGAACTTGCAGAACCTACCTCCAGCAGAAAGACAGGGCATCAAGTGAGGGATGGGTTGCTATCCACAGTCAAAACATTGACCCATAATTGTTCCTGCTTGAAAGAACTTTGGGGATGGAAATGGAGAGGAACCTGAGGAAAAGGAGGTCCAGAGACAGGCCCAAGTAGAATTCAGCTCAAGGGGAGGTCTCAAGGCCTGTCACTATTACTGAGGCTATGGAGTGCTTACAAAAAGGGACCTATCATGACTGCTCTCCAAAAGACCCAGCAAGTAGCTGAAAGACTCAAATGTAGATATTTGCACCCAACCAAAGGACAGAAGCTGCTGGACCCTGTGGTTGAATTAAGGAAAGTCTGGAAAAATCTGAGGAGTAAGGCAACCCTGTAGGTAGACCAGCAGTCTCAATTAACCTGGACCCCAAGATCTCTCAGACACTGGACCATCAACCAGGGAGCATACATCAGCTGATATGAGGCCCCAACACACATACAGCAGAGGACTGTCAGGTATAGATCCAGTCAGAGAAGATGCACCCAACCCTCAGGAGACTGGAGGGTCCAGGAGTTTAGACATCTGCTGGGGTGGGGGAACAGTCGGAGGGTGGACTGGGAGGGGAATAAAATCTGGAATGTAAAAAAAATGATTAAATAAAATTAAAAACTAAGAAAAACTATCTGTAACTCTAAAGAACATCATTCTCATTCTTAGAATCAAGTGTCAAATCATTTCTAATATCTGAATCTAAATGTCCATCTTCAGGTCTAACATACAACATACATGGAAGAGTGAAGCATTATTTATCTGAGTGTTTTATGTTTTGTTTTTTAATTCTAAATCTACATTGGGAGAATATCTGTGACTGGTTTTTTTTTTTTAACTAAAAAAATCAAGTATTGGTTCCTGCTGAGCTTCAAGAAAGAAAACTAAATCTGTCTTGGTAGTCATAATTGGTAATGACCTTGCTCAGTACCATGTAGGATACAAAGCCCTTTCCCACCTAGGGATCTCAATAGACTGGCAACCAAACTGACCACCATGGGACAAAGTGTGTAGGTATAAGTTGCTACCAAAAGAAGGCTCTATTAGAGACTTGTGACAGAACTCTGGGCCCAGTGGCTTCACTATGGCCCTCAGATCTTGTTTTGAAGAACCTCACCCAGTGAATTTCCACGTTAGGACTTCGGTAAGATTGTTCCAAGGCCTGTATACAGACTATTCCAGTGAAGCCAAGTACTCCTTTCAAATGTGGAGTTAAAGTAGTAGAAATTTAAAGCAGCATATTCTGAATCCGCATTGTTTTGAAAAACTGGTCTGTGTGTGTAGTCTGCAGAATATTTGACTAGTCAACTGATACTCTTAGAGCTGAACAACTATACTCTTCAGAAAGGTGCCAGCTTTTAACTTATTTTAAGAAACACAGATTAAAATACACCATTGATAAAGACATTTGCTGGTCTTGTAGCCACTGTTGCGGTTTTAGTTGACTGGAAGCCTGTTTAGTAAGACCACTATCAAATTGAGTTCATAGCTACATAATGACCCCTGGATTGTTTATAGGTAGAATGTTGAGAGTGTCTCATATGAATAGGCTTTCATTGGATAATTCATGTAAGATCATCCAAGCTAGTGGACTGGAACAGCATCTACTAGCCACAGAGTATCTCAAGCTGTCCCTTATTTCTTCTGTGCATGGATGAAGTAAGCATTCTTTCTGAAATATGATCAGGTGGCTTAAAGAGTGGCTGCTGGTGTAAGCAGGCGCATGTAGTCATGGGTGGGACCACAACAAGCCGGCTTTCCCAGGGTGGTGGATGGAGATCAAATAGTGGGATGTTTGCTACACAGTTCAGAGTTCAAGTTCCCAGCCCCCAGTAAAAGGCTGGATGTGGCAAGGTGTGCTCCTTTAACCTCAGTGCTATGAGCAAAGGAGACTGGTTGGTAGGCTTGCTGGCCACTGGCCTCACGCTAAGTTCTCAGTGAATAAGGTAGAACAAGATACAAGAAATCTTCATCTGCTTCTGCAACATGCACAGGCATAGGCACATTTACACATGAACACACCACCACCACCTACTTCCATCCCATACACACTCACACACCCAGCTACCAGGATAGCATCCTGTTATCTTGCCTTCCCTACCACGATGGAATATAACCCTTCAAGCTGTAGGTGAACTATCCTTCTTTAAGTGGTGTCTTGTCAGGCATTTGATCACACAATGAGAAATAGAAACAAATCCAATCATTCTGCTCATGTTTAAATTACCACAACTAAATCTTAGACACAACAGATTCCCAAAACAATTTAAAAGTGGAGTCTATTGTATAACAAATGAAGTATGTGTATCTGTTACGATGATTTAAATTGGGTATATGTATTATCTATGCAAGGTTGTTGAAACTCTATAACTGTAAGATATTGGCAAAAGCATTCTAATTACAAATGTGATACTTTAAATTATATAGTCAAGTCATGTGAAATCTTGACTTTATATCAGTAACTACATAGAAATCTTGGAAAAGTAATCTGGAAAGCAAGAAAATGATACATATCTATATTGTTACAGACATTTCTCTGTGAATATATAATACAAATGTAGATGAATATTTACACATTAGAATATATGTACCTATGTCGATGTATGAGTAGATAGGTAAGCATGTACAGATAACAATCTTTCTCTGTATGTCTATCCATCTAAAATGTGACTTTTTCTAAAGTTCCATCACATTGCTTATAGTTTTTTTTATTATAATTAGGTTACCATTTTTCTCTACCATCTGAACTATTTTCCATGGCTCCTGGTGATGCTTTAGAGCTCTGGAGTTCTTGGTTGCTCTTTTTAAAAAAAAACATTTTATTTCTTTATTTTCAGATTTATTTATTTATTATTATATGTAAGCACACTGTAGCTGTTTTCAGACACATTGGAAGAGGGCATCAGATCTCGTTATGGATGGTTGTGAGCCACCATGTGGTTTCTGGGATTTGAACTCAGGACCTTTGGAAGAGTAGTCAGTGCTCTTAACCACTGACTCTCCCCAGCCCATTGGTTGCTCTTGATAATCGTGTGTGCACTGATGACTGCCACTGCAGGGGAATCCTCTGTCCTTCTGTTTGTCCCTTTGCCTAAAAGCCTTTTTGTCCTTCAGAAAATATCAGGAGATGGAATATTCACTGCAGCAAGGTTCTGCCACAGCAGAAAGGGCTGATGGTGGTGGGAGGGGGAGGAGGATCAGAAGGGGACTGCTAGTCGGAAGGGCAGAGCTTTTGGTTGTTGCTGGGTAGTAGTAAGTCCTGCTGGATTCATGGTGGCAGCTCTGGGCCTCCAGAGGTTGGGGGGGAATCCTTACCAGCTGCCCTGAGGGACTGGCTCTCCAGGAAGTATCAGGAGATGGAATCTTCACTGCAGCAGACCTGGCATGCCTAACTGGCCCTTCTTTCTCTTTTCACCATAACTTTTCAAATGAGCTTTAAAGCTCATTGCAGTCATGTTTTGTTCTGCCTCGATTTCTCAAAACAGCAACTCAAGAAACAGACATTGAAATAAGGAAGAAAAGTGGAAACAGTTATATAATACCAAAACAGTGATTGGCAAGATCACTGTCATCATCCCACCTACCAGGTCAGAAACTGTCAGTTTTTCTCATGTGGCAGCAATAAAGTTTCTCAGTTTCATTGTTGGTGTTGTTCTGAAGAAGACAGAAGTGAGATATAGTGTTTGAAGAGGATGGGTAAACCCACACTCTTCTAGAAAGTACACATGTATCTCAAAGGAAGAATGTCTTAGTTAGGGTTGTAATGCTGTGAACAGACACCATGACCAACACAACTGTTACAAGGACAACATTCAATTGGGGCTGGCTTATGGGTTCAGAGGTTCAGTCCCTTATCATCAAGGCAGGAGCATGGCAGCATCCAGACAGGCATGATGCAGGAAGAGCTGACAGTTGTACATCTTCATCTGAAGGCTGTTAGCAGAAAACTGGCTTCCAGCAGCCAGGATGAGGGTCTGAAGCCCACACCCACATTGACATACCTACTCCAACAAGGCCACACCTTCTAATAGTGCCACTCCCTGAGCCAAGAATATACAAACCATCACAGAGAATCACAAAACCCTATTCTAAATAGCATGTTTACAGTAAAATAATTTCAATACATGTACACTATATAATTTCATTCAACTCATCAGTAACAAATCTGAAAAGATCTGATCTTTAACATATAGGCTTTTGTTTATAAAAAGAAAAACATAAATTATTTTAATGTTAATATAAAAAGTGAATGAGTTGAGATAAGATTATATAAGCTAGCCTTGACCATCCAGTTCAGTGCATCCTTATTGAGGAGCTGAATTATTCTCCACTGGGGAACTGAGAGGAAGAACAAATTGTTATATATAAGAAATATTATGAGAACAAAATGTTCTATTACCACAAAGCTGTGTCTGTGAAACAGAATCTAAGCACAGAGAATGACTCAGGACAAAGTGTTAGCAGGCTAAAAATAGAATCCCCCCCCCAGGATTAAACATTTATTTAGCAAATATTTTGAGGACTCTGTTTCATGCTAGCCACTGTTCAAGGTGTTCAAGGTGCAGGAGTAAATAAAACAAAGTTTCTTCAGTGTTTGATGCTTTCTGAGGACATCTTAAGACAGTAAGAGGAAAACAATAAACTAGCTAAAATTCATGGTCTGACCAAACAAACGAATAAATGAATAAATAAATAAATAACAAATAAAAGTGTTAAGTGGCTATAGACTAAAACAGACAAGCAGATCAAATCTTTGTATAGAAAGAATACTTAAAATCAATAAAAACAAAATCCTCATTGTGGTGGCCCCACAGGCTTCTATATTTGAATGCTTAGTTATCAGGAAGTGGTACTACTTAGGAGGATTGGGAGGAAGTGTGTCCCTAGGGGCCGGCTTTGAGGTTTCAGAAATGGAAGACAGGCCCTGTGACTCTTCCTGCCCTCCTACTGCCTTGATCCTATTACAGAACTCTCCGTTACCATGTCTACCCACATGTCTTCATGCTCCCTCCCATGGCAATCAGAAACTAAACCTCTGAAACTGTAAGCCAGCCCTAACTCACTGTTTTCCTTTATAAGAGTTGCTGTGGTCATGGTTTCTCTTCACAGCAATAGAACACTGACTAAAACACCATATATCTCAAAATATGGTAAAGCTTTATCCCATTGAGGAGAGGAGCTAGTCTATGAGAGAAGCTCAAATCCAGCATTAGTCCTAGAAATGCAAATTAAAAAGCAAAATAAGATTCTATCACCTAATCCATCTGATCCTCACTGGTCTCTCCCGTAAATGCCAAGCCTGGATTTCTATGAACGTTCAAACTGCTAGAGCTGACAGGGGTTGTAAAACGATGAAATATGGCAAAGAAGCGAAGCAATTTGAGAAGCCTCTTGTCATGAACTAAGAAATGAATTGGTGGTTACCTTTTAAGGGGTGAAGCTGTGGAGGGGGGCTAATGAATGACGAAGGCAGTGCCTCGGCCAGACATGGAGAAGGGAAGGAAGAGGGTGGGGATCACAGTGGTTAGAGCAGTCAGAAAGGCCAGAAGGCAGGGACCATAGTGATTAGAACTGTCATGGGGAACAAGGTAGGGGGAAGGCAGAGGGTTGGGGATACAGTGGTTAGAGCAGTCATGGGGAACAGGGTGTCTGAAAAAAGAGTGAAGCGTGAGATGGTAAACTGCATGTCTCTGAAAAATAACAATTATAATTCCATGAGCTGGACAGACTGGAGAAAGAAAGGATAAACAGCAGGAAGTGAGAGGAGAGGAAAGTCAGGAGCCTGGGCCAGCAGGACAAGGAGAAGGAAGCAAGGATGGGACTGGGATCTTTTGGTGGGATCACTCTACCAATATTTTGTTATATGTGTATATGTGTGTGCAGCTACTGTAGGATATAAACTTACAAAATGATCCAGCATTTGGTGTGGTTAGATTTTCTATTGTAGTTTATAGAAAAGCGGGGTAACGGGCATGGTATAGATTGTTTCCACACCACAACAGCTCTTGGCATTCAGTACTCAAATAGAGAAAGACGCGTGCTTGGCCTCCAGAAGCTCAGGCTCAGGTCCTCGGAAAATCTCAGTTTCCTACTTCTCAAATCATAGATGTCACTTTTGCCTGGCTTCGGATTTGTACAAATGGGTCCTCGCAGATATTCTCTCCTTCATGCTGACTGTATTTTGCATAACAGTATTAGCCAATACTGGTGTTTGGTGAGGCCATGGACCTTGAGGAGAACCTAGTGTTAGCACGTTCCTTTAGCAATATGATTCTCAACTGCTACATTCTGAACACCTGTCCTTGTGTCTGTGAATAAGTGAACTGCTAGCCCTCATTAGAGCTAGAATTTACACTCCAGCTACCTGTTTATGAGTTTGACATTTGTCTAGTATTATACTAAAATATATGTTTTAGTTTATATATTTTCTTGCTTGTTATAGTATATAAATAATATACAATATACAATATATAAAATATAATGTATAATGTATAATGTATAATATATAATATATAATGTATAATATATAATATATAACATATTACTAACATATTATGTACTGATCCAATCAAACATATCTGTGTATACATAATCACTGGGCATATTTGCTGACTAGCCTAGAGCAGTGGCCACTGAAATTTGGTTCCTTAAATTTATTTCCCAAATGAATGTGTACATTTAGAGACAGCACAAGCACTCTATCATTTCTCTTCTGTAAATACTGATATTGAAATTTAGCTCATTTCTTGTCTTGAAGCAGTGCAGGTCTCCATTTTATGAATGGAAAGCCGCTCTCTCTCTGCTGCCTGTTTGAGCCAGTACTGTAGCTTCACACAGTTGTCTACAGTAAAGCTGTCGGGATACTCGTTTGGCGGTGATCCACAAGTTTTCTTCCTCTTGGACCAGAGTTGGAAACATATTTGTAAGGCAGAGTGCAGGGAGGGGAGGGATGCTCTGAAACACAGTTGCAATCAAACCCTCTGCCCTCACACGGGACCTCATATCTGCATTCATTCTGGTGGCCAGTGAAAGTCACATGGCTGAGCCCAAGTCAACACTTGGGTATCTGTAAATAAGTGACTTCCACTGGGGAAAAGAGGGTGTTAATTATCTTGAATAATTGTGCATTTAACCATTCTATCTCATTGTAAATTCAATAACGTTTTCTTTATTTCACACATCCATCAAACTGTTATTATGTTTATATTTACATATATTTATTTGTGAGTTTAGTTCATTTAAATAATTGATTACACAAAGTGAGCATTTGGCTCAAATGCTAGGATTTTTCTATCTGCATAGTTATAATAATCTAACTATTAAGAACACACTTCAATAGAATTGTAAGATTTCACTTTCCTACTAGAGTCTATGAGAAAGAAATTCACTTTCTGTTTATCTTGGCAACGTGGAGAAAAATGATGTCAAGATGGAGAGAGATGTGGCTGACGATGTCAAATCAAGTTGTTTTCCTTCCCTTACATTTTCCTATCATGTGAGAATCTTACCTTTCTGTACAGATTTACATATTTGTTGGTCTAAACCACATTTCTTTGTTCTATAAGGCTTGCACATTTACTGTTTTGGGGGGAACACATGCATTTGTACACTCATCAAATGGTGCATAATAATTAAAATATTCCTAAATGTGTCTTAACTATTTAAATATTCCAATAATCCTTAGGTATTTTTTCTTTCACCAAATTTCTCAAGCTACAGTCAACAATAGTGTGCTGAGATTGGATGACTGTTCCTTTCTTCTCTTCCTCACACCCTGGCTTCTCTTGTCCCCTGGTGCAGAGATGACATTCTGCCCATTAGGAGGGAGCCAGGGCAGCCTTGAACAGCCTTCCTTTCTTGAATTACAGCTATTTTTATTCAATGCCCCGGAGCTATTTAGCTTGGAATTTTCACCACGATATTTGAGAGAGAAGGGAAGATCAAAACCGGCTGGTCAGGCTGAGCTTCTCGTCTCCCTTCTCCTCACCTAAAATCTCAATATAGTTATGAAATACACCTGTGCATGATATTAAATAACAGAATGGGAAGGTGGGGCAGATGGGATGGCTAAGATAGTTAAACTGGAGGAAAGCTCAGTCCTTGTCAGCTTGACACAGTCTGGAGTACATAGAATCATCTGAGAAGTGTGTCTCAATTGATAGATTTGCCAGATCAGACTGGCCAGTGGGCATTATCTGGAGACGGTAGACAAGATTACTTTGATGGTTAATAGATGTCAGAGGACCCAGCTCACTGTGGGTGGCACCGATCCCTGGGCAGGTGGTCCTGGGCCATGTGAGAACCACTAATGACTAAGGAGCCTAGGAGGAAGCCAGCAAACAGCTAGCTCCATCGTTATTCCTGCTCTAAGCCCCTGCTCCTGCCAGTTCCTACCTTGACTTCCCTAGGATTAAAACCTGTAAATTCAAGCAAATGTCCTCCTCTCAATTGCTTTTGGCCATGGTGTTTAGTGTATGTCATAGCAACAGAATGAAGCTAACCCCACCCCATGTAGGTCCTTAAGTTATTAGCCCAGCCTAAAGGGAGATTTTTTTTTAAGTGTTTATAATCCTGGCCTATTGTGTATTACCGCTAGAATCAGAATCCATTCATTATTTATTATTGTGTTTTAGCTTTTGTTTGATTTTCAGGTACACTGTTGATCTCTCTATTCCTGCTCTGCTAATTTTATATTTCCAGAGGGACGTCCCAGATCTGATTGTGACAGTTAGACGTCACTGCTAGTTCTAGCACCTTAAGTGAAACGCCCTCTACACAGGAAGGTCTCCATATATGTGCTGCGTAGGTGGAATTCCAGGACTAGAACTATGACCCAGCAGTGCATGTGAGAGGAGTCTTGCAGACCAATTTCTGAGAAAAGAGAACTGGCTGAGAGTCTCAAGGCTCCCACCATTAGCCGACTCAATCGCGGAGCTCCAACAGGCCAGCTCATCCACATCTGTCTGTCTTAGCATCTATTGTTAAATTTATTTTTTAATTTTCAGAGTATTTAAACAATATCCTTTTAGGGTTTTTTTTTATTTACATCAAAAACTCATTTATTTTTAGGACCTTCAGGTAATATTTTCAAACTGATGTGGTTAGGCAGCCAGTTTGGGGGCTGACAGCATGACATTTTAAGTGGACGATTTTTAGACACATTTAAACTTCATTTTATACTTATTAACAGGATTAAACATAACAGGTAACATAACTGCCAAGTTCTACTTAGCCTTTAACAGGGATATATTTAAGCCCATAGACTAGGCCATCCCGACACATTGCTGTATATAATTTCCTGACTGTATTCACTACATGACAAATAATAATGAAAGTGAATGAACGTTTATCGGAAAGGGTCAAGGGAACGGCAGGCCTGACTAAGCGGTGCCATTTGCATCTCCAGGTATCAAGGCCAGCTTCCGGACAAGGGTGCCTGAAGGGCTGATCCTCCTGGCACTGTCCCCTGAAGACCAGGAAGAGTATTTTGCCCTTCAGTTGAAGAATGGCCGTCCTTCCTTTCTTTACAATCCCCAGGTAAATTACTAGCCATGATGGTTGGCATTGTTGTGACTGTCAGGTGGATGCCAGGTACTAAGTTAGGTGCACAAATACACATAGAAAATTCTCATCTGAGACCTCCCAGGGCTTCCAGGAGACATTCTGCCCTATCTACAAAGTTTCCCAACCTTCTTCATGCTGTGACCCTCATGCTGTGGTGACCCTGACCATAAAATTATTTCATGGCTACTTCCTAATTGTAATTTTGCCACTGTTAAGAATCAGAATGTAAATATCTGATATGTGACCCCCCAAGGAGTCACAACCCACAGGTTGGGAGCCACAGATCTGCATCCTACCAATGAGGAAAATGAAAATTACAAAAAAAAAAAAAAAAAAAAGAAAGAAAGAAAGAAAAAAAAAGAAAAAGAAATGACTGCCCCCCAGTCCAAACAGCAGAGCTCTGGCCCAACCGCATCTATTTTAGGAAGCTACGTGCTTAAAATTAGTATGCTACTTTATGATGGTTCAAAATGTGTAGCTGCAGTGGTGTGTGCCTGAGACCCTGTCCTTCAAGAGGCTGGGGCTCAAGGACTCCTGTATAAGGGAGGGCAGCCTCAGCACATAGTGAATTCCAGGCCAGCCTGGGCTACAGGGTGAGACCTTGACACAAAAATAAATCAACAAATTATTTAAAATAAATCTGAACAGATTTTCGTTTTCCCCGGAGAATAAATGATGACTTTGTTTTCTCTAAGGCCTGTGGTCTTCTCTCTTCCCCTTCTTTCACCCTTTGCTGTTTTACTTAAGTAGTTAACGACTTAACTAGCAAATATATAAGTGATAATTAAGTACTCTTTAACTTCATGTTTGAGATGCAGACAGTTTTAAAGTTCAATGTGGTCATAGCCCTGGGAAACAACCTAGAAAGAATGTAATGAAATGATTAATTTAAAATATTCTGTGAATATTTAGAAAGAGATGTTTGAGATCACAGGAGCATAAAAAGGAAGCTTTGGTCAGAGTGGTCAGTCACTTCAGAAAGTCCTAGTGGCCATTAGACATTAGGCAGCATATCCAGCCTGTGATTTTTGTCAGGAAGAAGACTAGTTGCTCTCCATTTGTTCACGTCTTCTCTCTAAAACCTGCGACTGAAGTTATGAACAATACTTCTAAATATTGTATGTGATGTTACCAAAACTGATGGGGCTTCTCCATGTTGTGTCCAAGGTATAGTTAGGATCCTGGACTAAGAGCTGTGGGGGAGGGCCTCAGATTCTGCCAACCTGGAAACCTGGTGACCTGGGGGGAGAACTGGGGCTCAGACACCCAGGGAACTTCCAGGGAGAACCAGGATGTAGACACCCAGTAACCT
The DNA here is from genome assembly GCA_964023405.1 of Apodemus agrarius. Classification (NCBI taxonomy): domain Eukaryota; kingdom Metazoa; phylum Chordata; class Mammalia; order Rodentia; family Muridae; genus Apodemus; species Apodemus agrarius. The sequence goes on along the minus strand of OZ030017.1, from coordinate 6,744,828 downwards.
TGTGGGAAGAACCCAGGCGTGGATACCCAGTGGCCTAAGGAGTAAGCGGTGGCCACCATCTTTTGGATCAAGTCTGTCCAAGGATCCTGCCAGGCTCAAGAAGCAGCTGAGAAAGGAAGACATGCAGTAAAGGTCGCTTCATGCCATCTTCAAAGTGGCCTGATTGGTCCTGAGCTTGAGAATTAGATGACCTTTGTGACAAGGACCACTGGATGCCCCACCCCTTCTAGAACTACAGCTTCTAATTGGATGCTGGGAGAGAGAGAAACTAAGCAGATAAATAGCATCCCCAGCACACGCAATAGCTGGAGAGACAGAAGCTGCAGCTGTCATGGGAGGCAAGGCAGATGGTATCTGTAGTCAGAAATCAGCACACTAAAGTTGGTTCAATTACAGAGCTGAAAACAATATTTTTTTTCCTTTAAACACTTTAAGGAGATTAATTAGAGGAGATATTTTTGAGGCTTACATTGGTAAAACATAAAGTTGGTGAAAGTTCCAGAACAAGAAGAAAAGGAGAAATGAGATAAAAATATTACACTTAAAAATGTCTGTGTTGATAAAAGGCCTCTTTAAATTTATCGAAAAGCCCCGGAAATCCCAGCCAAGCTTCAGCAGGTGATCCCTGTGCCAGGCCCACATTTTCTCTACCCAGAATTCTGCATGTCTGAACTGAACCCAACCATGGAGACATCAATGAGGTGGGCACTCTTACACACCATTTCCCGGGTGAGCATTTTGAGCCACAAGTAGATTTCCCCCAAAGTTGCCTAGTTATTAAGTGGCAGATTTTAAAACCACGCTGCCTCAGTCTAAAGCCAGGGAGGCACTCCTGTAAGTTGGGGAGAGACTGAGGCAAGAGAGTTGCCAAGAGTTCAAAGTCAGCGAAGGTTTTTATGGGACTCTTGCCTCTCAAAAGAAAAGATGAAGCAAGATGTCTCCAGGAAGGTTTAGCATTCCTCAGGGGCATCTCTTCCTCAACAAACAAGGATGCTTCTGAATATTCAGAAACTCAGGACCTATGTTGGCTTCAGTACTGTAAGGAAGAGGACTGTGTCAGCTAAAGCATATGAACTGAAGGTAAAAAGCATCTGAAATACCCCAAAGAGAAGCCAGGATAAAGGATAAACCTCACTGTATTATCGTAACCCCGAGCGTCCAGAGAGTGCGTAGCTAATGATAGGTTTTACAGGCAAAGGCCATCTTGGATTTGGAAGAGCATTAAAGCCAGGGGGAAATGAAGACCATAGCGAAGCAAAATGGGAGAAAAAATCAACAAATAAAATTAGCTGTCGGGGACCAGAGGTCTGAATAGGAAGCTCTATAATGCGCCTGCTTAGCCTAGGAGATGGTTAGGAACTCCATTATCCTGATGCCAGTATTCCGCAAGATAAAAGAACGATCATTAAATAAAAAGTTTTCAGAAAGTACACAGATAAACACCACCAGGTTGTAAAAATCCACAAAACTCAGAGGAAAGCCGTGAAAGCAAACAGCAGATGCAGGGGGAGGAATGTCAGCGAGGAGAGGATGCCTGCCTCCGCCCTGCTCGTCCTTACCAGGGGATAGCTGAGGAGCCGGATGGAGCAAAGCCTTGGCAGTTACAGCACCTACCCCAGAGGTTCTAACACGGGCAGAGAGGCTCTGTTTAGGGACGGCAGTTCATCCTTGAAGCCACCACTTCATTCAAATGCCAGCGTCATCCTAAGTTAGACCAACCGTTTTAGACCACGCAATAGAAGCAGTGCTGTGTGCAGTTTTGTTTGTGTTTTCTGTACAACTTGGTTAATAACTTACAGGGCAGAGGATAGTTCAGTAAGTTAAAGAATGTGATGCGCATGCATACAAAGCTAGTGTGGTGGGAGCCACTGGGGAGGCAGGTGGCTCCTACATGTGCGTCAGCCAGCCAGCCTAGCAGAATCTCTGCACTCCAGTTTCAGTGAGAGACCCTGGCTCAAAACAGAAGGTAGAGGGTAATTGAGGAGGATGATACTGTACTTTGACCTATGGCATCTACACATGCACATGCACACACGTGTGTATATACTCATACAAGCACATGCATGCAACACACATGTGCACATGCATACCCACACATCTCACACAAACACATGTATGAAACACGCATGTACACATGCACACACGTGCTCACATAAATGCATATATGCAACATACATGTGCACATGAACACAGTCATAAGCACACATATGCAACATACATGTGCATATGCACACATACACACACCAAAAACTTTTAAAAAAGAAAACTTGAATAAGCCTCTAGAATTAGGCTCACATGTGCACATGCACACATATTCACACAAGCATTTGAATACAACAGACATACAAATTCACATACACATATACATACACAAGCACACGTTTGGAACACACATGTGCACATGTACAGAAAACTTAGAAAAAAGAGAACTCAAATCAGGCTCTGTGACACAAACATGAAAAAGTGACAACCCACAGTCCCAGGAACCACAAACAGCCTTCCCAGACTAAGAGTTTTGCAATAAATGCATAGACACACAAAGCATTAGGAGAATCAAAACTGTATGACTCCAGATCTGGATGTCAACACCCCATCTCTTTTGATGTGAGTCCTGCTCTTTCAAAACTCTAGGGTCCTTGAAGACTGCAGGGGACGAAGGGACAAAACAGTGCCGCTCCTCACTCAGCCACATGACTGTCAAGATCGTGACGGTGCTGCAAGGAAGCTCTCTGGAGTCCCCTCAGATAGACAGGCTGGTCCAAGTCACAGTGGCAGAGAACACACCCTGTCTCTGTTCTCTTGGCCTTCTCCTACCTAGCTGACCCTGCTGACACCTTCCCAGCTCTCCCACCACTGCCTGCCCTATACAGCATCCTCCCACGTGTCTACTGAGTGGGCAGACACTGCCCAAATACTACTAAGAAAACCATGCTAGTAAAAGTAGGAAGCCGGGTGGAAAAAGCAGGGCTCTGCCAGGTAAGCACACATCTGTCAGGAATAATCATCGGTCCACACAAGGCAAACGCTGTCTGTTTTCAGCACACTGACAATTCACTTACTTTTGAGAAAGTAAGGAATTGGTTGAGCAGGCTTGCCTCGGGTGTATTGGAGGAGATATAATCAGATATATTATACTAAATGCTCCTGGGCCAGGAGGCAGTGAGCAGCAGCCAGCAGGGGCTGTCCCCTCCCCCACCTCTAAGGAATTCACAGCTAATGCAGGTTAACTGGACATGTCTGCCAACTGCATAATGAAGACCATGCTTATTTTTAGACGAGTGTTGAAACTGCCAAATAGAGAAAAATCTGAACAGTCTCCCCTTGTTTGTTCTCACATTGGGATAAGAAACTGAAGATAGATTCCTGTGTGACTCGAGAGATAGCCCACATTTAAAGAAGTAGATGCATTTGTTTTGTGCACCTGATATTGACATTATAATTATGTGCATTTTATGTACTTTGAGCCATCACTGTAAGTCATTATTTTCCTTTTCTCTGTAAATTAAGACAAGGTTGCCTAGTGAACTCTGTATTGTTCCTACCCCAATGGTAATTACCTGCTTAATGTGTTTTTCTTATTGGGCTGTCACTGTTTTATCCCTAGCCCAATCCTTAGAAGATGTAAATGCAGGCTAAACACCTCTGACAGGTTATCTGGTTAAATGTTAGATAATTGCAACTGAAACTGTACCATAGTTAAATCAGATCTTCTGTTTTCTGAGATGAAATTCCTGACTTTTAATGATCCTGTCGTGACATCTTAGTACTTAGTGATTTTTCTTTGTTTACTAGATGCGTTAACTTGTCCCAGAATAAGCTGTGATAGAGACTTTTAACTGATTTTTCCTGAATCCATTCACAGGAATTTAATTTTGAATTTGGAAAAGGACATATTTCAGGAACTTTAAGTCACTGTCTACAACAAGAAATACCTTCATATTCTCTCGAATGTTTCGAGTTTTAAAATGTCTTCTTAATAACCCTGAAAGCTGAATTGCTTGAATAGCTGTAAATCCTCCACAGAGGGAGCCCATCCATCTAAAGCCTACTTAGCTTCTCTTCTGTGTGTCCAGTATGTTCCATTGGGTAACTATGGAGGGAGAAGAAAGGAGATGCTTGGTGATAGTTAGAACCGGGGATGCGTATCTCAGGAGTTTATGCTGGGAATAATTGCTAAGAGGTAAAAGGGAGGGGTGGGAGAGAGGGCTCATCAGTTAAGAGCACACTGCTCTTACAGAGGACCCAAGTTCTATCCCCAGCACCAGCATCTGGTAACTCACAACCACCTGTAACTCCAGTTACAGGGAGACCTGATGCCTCTGACTTCTGCAGGCAGCTGTAATCTCAATCTCTCTCTCTCTCTCTCTCTCTCTCTCTCTCTCTCTCTCTCTCTCTCTCTCTCACACACACACACACACACACACACACACACACACACACACACACACAGTTTAAAACAATAAAAATAAAGCTTAAAAAGAAACCAAAATGAGAAATGAATTTAACCCCTACTTTCTATAGTTTCACTTGTTTGTCTACTTCAGTTTTGCAAAGACTGGGTGAGGAGATATTTTACTGCCCAACTTTCACCTAATTTGTCCCTTTGGTATTCTGTACTCAGTTGCATTCACAGAAAATACACAGACCAAGACAAGGAACCTTTGAAAATCAAACTTTAAAATCATTTTCTGACCAGACTGTAATTGCTACACCCAATGTTTTCCATGAGCAACACCAGATCCTACTGTAGAATTATTATTATGGGGATATTGGCATCCTCATCAAAGAATGCTCTGCAAAGTTCCTCTAAGACTTGAAGCAAGTTTGGCTCACTCTGCTACAGGATACCTCAGTGGGTCTGCAACCAATCGATATGATTTCTGATGGCGAGAACTCTCCCTTGCTTCAGATTATTGCCAAACAAAACGCTGCAGAGCCTCTGCCTCAGACACCTGATCTTTAAAATGCAGAACCGTTTGTAACAATTTTAACGCTAACTAAGTACACTTTGATGAGACAGCGTTTAATAAAATGCTCATTAATTTCATCATTAGCAAGGGTCTGCTCAGAAGTAAGCCAGTTTCTTATGTCACACCCAATTAGCATCCCATGCCGGTAATCCCATTAGTATTGTTGAATTCACTAATGGAAAAACTAATGGGCATAGTACCAGGGCACATTAATTGGGCACGACACCAGTTCTGGTTTTAATTATTAAACTACGATAATGAAATGTGTGTTTGTAAAATATTAAAATGTTGAAATAGATTTGAGGAAAATAAAAGAATAGGTGGAAAGAAGTTGAGAAAGGAAAAGAGTCTAGGATTAGAGATGACTTTAGAAATGGTCATGTGCCTCACTGCCCAGGTTATCTGCATAAGTTGGGATATTGTCCATGTAAGAAGGAACTGCTTGTACTAGTGGGAAATTGAAAGCTCTTTTTAGTTGGTTGTGTTGCTATTGTTGCTGGTTTTGTGTTTTGCCCTTTTAATATCAGTAACATAAGTTTCTCTCCATCATGTGTGTTGCCAAGTATACTATGAGGCTTCACAAAGGTTAATTAAGTGTATAGAATGGGCATAGTCTTTCTTTAGGGAAATATAAGCAGAAATATTTTTCTGTAAGAAACTACAGTTAATGCCTTGTGCCCAGCCATGTAAATCTATTACATGAGAGGATTTTCTAGATTTTTCTCTTAGGAAAAAGAATTGACTAAGATTGTTAGCATTTGATGGAACATTCTAGGTAGTTAAAAAATTATTTGTATTTTGTAAGTATCAGTGTGTGCCTGCATGCATCTGCATACCTTGTGTGTGCAGTAACTGAAGAGGCTGGGAGAGGGTGCAGAAGCCTGCAGAACTGGAGTTCCAGATGGGCGCCAGGTGCCATTGCGTGCTGAAAATCAAACCCAGGTTGAATTACAAACCCAAGAGCAGCCGGTTAACGTCGTAACCCCAGCCCTTCAGCCCTGACTCAAGTGTCTATGAACTTGCTACAACTTTGTATTTGATTTTACTCGGATAAATCAACCTTGAAATCAAATTTACCTTAGTCACGATGGAAAATGTTGGCCAACAGTGATGGAGTTTCTTGTCTGGACTCGGATTTGCATCGCACTCTCCTGTACCAGTCTGTCTGCTGTCTCTCTTCTCTTCTTCCTCATCCTTGTCTACTTCCTTTCCTCTTGATTTCTGCCATTCACTCTCCTCATACTTGAAAACTCGTTTTCCCTGTGTTATCATGACCATACCAGAGCTATAAATGTTAGATTTTTACACTGTAAAGCAATGAGTACCAAACTTCACTCCAGACCTAAGTTCAAAAAGTAGTTACTCACCTTAACATGGGTCACTTCCCATCCTCTCTTTCAGTGCACATTATGAAATTATTCATGAAGAGAAATTTCCTGATGCTTGTTTATCCTTAGAATAAACTTTCATAGCTTTTCTCAATTTTAAATTCTTCACTTCCTCTTTACAATTTTCCATGAGCAATAAAATATCCGTATGAGTACCCAAAATACAAGCGCCTCTCAGAGAGTCTGGTCTGGAGCCTTTTATTCATATTTGGTCACCTGGGTGTTCAGACAGGGTGATTGTGAGCAATTAGTAGATGCCAATGTGTGTGTCGAGTATCTGGAAGAGTGGCTGCTTTGTATTGGGATCATAATGTGAGATCTGTTAACTGGTTTAAAACATATGTATGTCAGTGACATGTGAGTGTGAGCACTCATTCATTCATTCATTCATTCATTCTCTCTCTTAAGGGATCACTAGTGGAAGTTACCACAACTGATGATGATGATAGTAAACAATACAGTGACGGACAATGGCATGAGGTCATAGTGATCAGACACCAGGCTTCTGGCCAGGTCACTCTTGATGGGCAGTACACAGGTAAGGGATGCGCATGTATGTGTGTGTTTGTGTGTATGTGTATTTGTGTGTGTACGTGCGCATGTGTGCACACGTGTGCGTGTATGAATTTCACATTGATTTCTTCATTCAGTTTCACTCTAGTCCCTTTGAGATCTGCCTTTTAGTTGTGTCTCTTAACTGGTCTTGGCTTTCCCACTGATAAAATCTGGCCATCATCTCCTTGTCCAGGTAGGACTCCAGTAAAACAGAGATGGAAATGAAGCCACCATCAGCCATTCTGTTTTGTATTTTGTGCATTCTTCACACCATGCAGGGACTCCTCATTGCCCAATCAAGGTTCCCTCGCCTCCAGAAGGCAAGCAAGGAAAGCAACATCTATGTGCAAAGATGTAAAACAAACAAACAAACAAAAACTCCAAGGCTCAGACATGTAACTGAGTCCTCCCAGTTTCTGCAGCGGGTAGGCAGGCAGGATTCTGCTCACATATCTAGTATTGGTATTTGACTATGGTTTTCTTCCCAGCTGGCTCTATCTTCCATCATCATCCAATGATGTAGATTTTCATGGATTCATTTCAGTTCTAACTGATTTTAATGAGCTCCTACTATAGTCTACTATTGTTCTAGGTGCTCAGATAGCAAAGAGTAAACAGAGCTTTGTAGTGGTTGTGTTGTAGAAGGAAGTGGTGGCACGAGATAATAAATAAAGTGTAAAGTCATAACAAGTTATGGGAATGTAAAAGCAGGACAGGTAGGTCTTTCCTGTGTTGCTAAGACTTTAACTCAATGGGAAAGTCAGTTTAATTTACCCTTTAAGGATACTGAGGATCATTCTGGAAATAGCTTCTTACAGTCATTGGCCCAGACCTGAGAGAGTCATAGTTGATTGCCATGGGGCCATTGTCATAAAAGGTTTGTGCATTGGGAGGAGGGTTAAATTTGACTCAGGACTATTGGGTAAGGACTTTCTTATAACATTTGAGCAGAGAAATGGGTGGGGGGGCAAGAAAAGAACCATGAAAATATCTAGAAAGAAAAGTATATGTTTTTGGGTCAAAACAACAAAAAATATCAGGCTGGGATGAAGAAAATGGTGGGCAACAGGCCCTAGGGATATCAGAACACTACCTTACATGTTAGAGTCTGACAAGGAGGCCAGTTTGGTATTAGACATGGAGGGGCTGCTGATGAGATGCAGGCTTACAGCAGCTGCCTACCTGGGAGCTAATAGACAAGGAGGTAAAGGAGATGCAGGAGATCTGGGTACCAAAGATCTGTGATGAGTTTCACTCTGAAGATTTGCCCGAGGAAGCTGTAGTTCTCCTCTCCTCTCCCACAGGCTCCTCGACTTCTCTGAATGGAAGCTCCATGACAGGAGGCTACACCGGACTGTTTGTAGGTGGGCTGCCTCAAGGTCATGCCATCCTCCAGAAGAGGCTTGGTGAGTTTCGAAGGAAGTGGAAATATATATCATCCTAGTGTTGTTAGTGTTGCTGTGGAAACACCCCAGCAGCACAACTGTAAGAAGAAAGGATCTATTTAGCTTGTAGTTCTGTGTTATAATCCAATCCCTGCAGGGAACCCATGGCAGGAATGTAAAGTAGTTGGTCACATCCACAGTCAAGAGCAGAGAATGGGTCCATACCTGCTTACTGTTCAGCTCATCTTCTCCACTCCTCCACAGGCAAGGACTCAAATCTAGGGAGCGATGCAGCCCACGGTGGGCTATGTCTTCCCACATCAGGCATCAATGACCTCAAACAATGGTGTCCTTCTACTGATGTGCCCAAAGGGCAGTCTGCTCTAGATAGTCACTCACTAAGACTCCTATCAGGTGATTATAGATTGTATCAAGTTTACAATTCATACCAACCAGCATAATGTTATACTCAAAACCTTAAGTACAATCTATTTACAGTACTTAAAAATATAAAGGGGTATTATTTACATTTTCTATATATATGTGCTAATTTCCAGACTCTTCTTTCTTGGAGCAACTTCAATAGTTCTATTTACCTTGCCAATGTCATGTTCTTGCTATTCAAAAAGTTCACTAGGCTTTTGCCAAAACTACTTATGTTAATTAAGATTCATACAATTGCAGAATGTGTGTCCAGATTTTTTCCTAAGACATTTAATCCAATGGAAATAAAACAGAAATGAGAAAAGTGACTCCCAGAAGTCTGAAGAACAGTCCAAGTATATTGTGTGACAGTCACAAAAGAGACTACAGATGGTTGACCTTAACCCAATCCCCAAAATTCTATAATTAAGATATCTGTGCTGGAGAGGTGGCTCAGAGTATTGTTCGTTCTTTCAGAGGGCCTTGAGCCTATTCTCAGCACCACACAGCGGCTCTCAATCTTGAATCCTCTTCTCCCCTCTGCGGGCACTGTGACCACTTGATGTGCAAACATACAGATACAGATCTAGAGCTAGATATGGAGACAGACCAACAGACAGACAGACAGATGATAGATAGATAGATAGATAGATAGATAGACAGACAGACAGACAGATAGATAGATAGATAGATAGATAGATTAGATAGATAGAGAATACATATAAAATAAATACATATACTAATACATATAAAATAAATGGAAAGTAAGTTTTAATGATATTAATAAAATAGAACCTATTAAGTTTAATTAAGTTTTTTTTGTTTTGTTTTGTTTTGTTTTGTTTTGCTGTGATAAAATACAACGACTTAAAGCAACTTGGGAAGGAAGGGGTTTATTTCAGCATACAGGTATAGACTGTCATACAGGAACAACATCAGGGCAGGAACTAAAGCAGAAGCCATGGTGAAATGCTACCTGCCTGCTTGTTCTTCATGGTTTGTTCATTGGCTTTCTTTTACATTTCAGGACAATCTGGCCAGGGTGACACTACCCAAAATGGGGTAGACACTTCCACATCAGCCATCAGTCAAGAGAATACCACACAGGCTTGCCTATGGGCCAACCTTATGAAGGCACCTTCTGAACTGAGATTCCCTCCACTCAGATGACTATAACCTCTCTCTCTCTCTCTCTCTCTCTCTCTCTCTCTCTCTCTCACACACACACACACACACACACACACACACACACACACACACACACACACAGAGTTCCATGCATGTGGCATATATACACACACTCCTTACTTTCAGCAACAAAAACAAAAACAAAAACAAAAACATACTCCAAAATGAAACTAGTAAAAGTTACCACCAGGGATGTAGGGAGGCTGGCAAGATGGCTCAGTTCCTAAAGGCTTTTGTTGTCTAGCTGAGCAAGCTGATTCATTCCCCAGGATCCACGTGATAAAGGAGAGAGCTGATTCTGACAGATTGTCCTCTTATCCTCACATGTTCACCCTAGCGTCCATGTGCTTACACAGACACACACACACAAATAAATATAATAAAAATTGTCATGACCCGGACAACAATCACCTCCAAATGCTTACTAATGTCCTTAAGGTTTTTCCATGTCTTACTAGGGCTCAGAGGGGAGCTCAGGGGTTCCTCTGCAAAGGCTTCGATGGAGCATTCCAGAAGTCATGGAAAGCCTGGGACCCTGGGATGAGTGTGGTCATCCATGTGTGTGGGTGCGTGTTCAGATGCGCGTTTGGGTGGAAGGCAGTCATTGTTCATATATGTGGGTGCTTATGCATGTGTACGTGGACGTCACAGGTCTACGTCTGATGTCTTCAATGACTTTCTGCCCTTGATTTGTGTGATAGAATCTCTCACAAAGACCAAAGCGCTTGGCTTTGTCTAGGCTGACTGTCCAGTGAGCTTCAGGGACCCTCCTATGTCTCCCTCTACCCCCGAGGGTTGTCAACGCAGGGCTGGGAAGAAGGATGAAGAGCCTTTTAAGAGAGCGCTGGGGATCCAAACCCAGGCTCTTGTCAGCAGTCACCACCTGAACCCTCCCCCAGCCCTAAACCTCACTTTTGAAAGTACTTAGCACTTATTCTGTAGGCTAGGGAAAACAATATCTGGGTTAATTCAAAAGGCAGTATTCTTGCTAACAGCAAACTATCAAATTTTGTTTTTTTTTCCATATATGTTTTTCTGCATATTCACTGTGAATGTGCCAGAGCCAAAGAGAAAACTACAACCGTTTACTGTGTAGCTACTAGGGTTGTGTGACTTTCGTTTTTTGGGAACTTGGGGTGCTAATGCTTGTAGGCTTCTTCTTTTTGACTGTCAGGCAAAATGGATTTCTGAACAATAAAGTTTACATCATGGAATGATGTGTGTTCCCTGATGCCCTTTGCTTTTGCAGAGATAATCCAAAGAGGCTTTGTGGGCTGCCTCAAGGATGTGTCCCTCATGAGGGGTTACAGCCCCTCTGAGACGTGGCTACCATTGGATTGGCAGAGCTCCGAGGAGCAGATCAATGTCTATCACCGCTGGGAGGGTCGCCCGCCCAACCTAGAAGAAGGAGTTCAGTTCCTGGGAGCAGGTAAGACATGACTGGTGACTCACTGGACTTGTGTTAATCTTTTTGTCATAATCACAAAGTACAGGAGGAAGTTGACTTAAGAGGTAAAGTTAACTTTGGCTCTCAGGTTTTTTTTTTCCAGGTTTCAGTGGCTTCTGATGTGTCCCTGAGAGGGACACATCCTGGTGGGAATGTGTGACCTTGCAAAGCCAGTCCTTGCCAGTGAGCAGAAGAGAGGTCACACTCTGCTTCTCATGTCTCCTCATTGGTGCTCAAGGTTGCCCACAGGATCCCACTTTTGAACAATTTGAGGGCATCCAAGAGCCACATGATAGCACTGCATATATGTTCTCTTCATGGTCTCATCTAACCTCCTCTGCCCAGTTTACATTGATGAGTTTATATTGCAGAACTGTGTACATTGAATCCTATATTATTTTCAAAGTATGGATATAAAATATAACTGTTAAGATTCCTGGTGCATACTTACAAGTGACATCTCTGGCAGGCCCCAGAGTTCTTGGTTTAAGTGTCAACAGTTCCCATGTATAAATCAGGTGACAGATGTCAGCATGCAGGTTACTGTGAAAAAATGGCGCCAAGAGATTTTATTGCTAAAATGACTCAACATCCCTCTTCCCCTTAATCTATAATTGAAGAATGCTTGTCTCTAAAGCTCAGCAGGGAGTTAAGGAGGCCTCTGAGGGACCGCTGGTGAGTAGTGCCATCACAGCCCCAATGCAGAGGCTGAAGAAAACTCTGCCACCCCTCTCTGTGTACGCCCCAGCCCCGTGGCATGGCCCCGGAAAGGAACAGTGGGGCTTATCAGATTTAAACTATTCTTCATTAAGCACCCAAGTCAGCTCCTGTCTCTAAGCTGATTGGTTATAAGGTGTCCTAAACTGTGTGTGGTAAAAAACAAACAAACAAAAAACTGTAGCGATATTATTTGTTGTTGTTGTTGTTGTTTTCTTTTTTTTTTCCAGACAGGGTTTCTCTGTGTAGACCTGGCTGTCCTGGAACTCACTCTGTAGACCAGGCTGGCCTCAAATTCAGAAATCTGCCTGCCTCTGCCTCCCAAGTGCTGGGATTAAAGGCATGTGCCACCACCGCCCGGATATTGTTTATTTTTCCATTAAAGGCAGCATTCTGGGCTTGTCTTAGCTTCCTCAAGGGGCTAAACATCATGCAAGATTCATGTATGCATGTATGTGTGTGTATGTGTCTGTGTGTGTCTGAGGATATAATCTGTTTTGTCTTCAAAAATATATGATGTACATCTTGCAGCCCTCATAGACAGGAGGAGGGATGTCATAGACTGAGATTGACCTGTCTTTTCTGGGATTTTTTTAAGCAAAGTCACACCTTCCTCGGATGCTCACCGCACTCTCACACTGCCTGTGAACACTGATGTGTGCACACACTCTTGTCTTAAAGGATTCCTGGAGCTTCGCTCAGATACGTTTCATGCCGCAAAGGACTTCGAGATCTCCCTGAAATTTCAAACAGACCAACTGAATGGATTGCTTCTTTTCATTCACAATACAGAGGGGCCAGATTTTCTTGCTGTAAGTTAATGAATTTAATTAAGCTTTTATTAAACTATGAGGCCCAACTTTGAAAGAGATAAATTGTGTGTTAGTATAAAGCACAATTTTTTTTCTAAACTTACTTTTATTTTCATATTTTTCCTCAAGTAGTCTTTATTTTTACAGGCCTGTGAAATGACTTACAGAGTTAAGATAATTTTTTCAACTGACAATTAGTACTATAAATGTTGCAAATTGAACAGAACAGAGCAGATGTTAAAAATTAAGGGAATCCAATTTAGTTTCTTGGTACATGAAAAATACCTCTTCATTATCTTTTGATATAGTTTCAAATGTACTTTATATATTTCACTCGGTGTCAGATAAAACACAATACAATGAATACTAATGAGCAAAGCACTCCATTTGAGGACTCAATTATCATCCTTTTGTGTCTTTGTTCCCCAACTCTAACAGGAACTAGCATGTAATCATAATTTTATGTATCTTACTGGTATATATTTTATAGTTTGAACATCTATGAATGAGTTTTACAGATTTTGAGATTCATGAAAATGTACTTTTAGGAACTTGTATTTATTCACAATAGTCTAGGTTGAAATTGACATTTTCCATTGAGGCGTTCCATTTTCAGGGCTGTATAATATGCTTCTCACCAACAATACACTGTTTCCGTGTATTTGCTATGGTGAATAAGAGTAATGTGAGCAGTTTGTAGATTTCCTAAGTGAAGGGAGAAAGTATGACAGCTTTTTGTTTACCATTAATCATTCAATCAAATGCTATTGTCCAAACTGAAGCACTGGACAGGTGGCATAGCACTTATGAATACTTGTGTTTATCTCTTGCTTCTTCTATCAACATCTCTCTTGTTGTTTGCTCCCTGGTTTCTCTCTATGGCGTGAGCCCCTGCTGCCACTCTGGCCTCGTCCCCTGATGTCTGTGTGATGATGGTGGCTAACGCTCTCCCCCTGGTCACAGTGGAAGTATGACAGATGTCTGTGCTCCTTGTATGTCACTCTGACCAAATGCCTGACAGAATTAAGAGGAAGAGGTTTATTTTGGCTCACTCCTTGTCCTTGGCATTTTTTTAAGGACATCATGATGGCAGAAACACACGCTAGAAGCTTCAGTTCCATGAAGAACAAGGGATGGGGCAGGGGTTGAGGAAACATGAGAAACAGGGCAGAGAAACAGGCGCCCTTCAGAAACACTCCCAGTGGGCCTCATTCTCTAACCAGCCTGCACACCCCACCACCACCATCTCAAAATAATCTAGTCTGATGTTTTCAGATTCATCTTGTCTTTATGTGCACGAGTCTGTACACCACACATGTGCAGGTGCCCACAGAGACAAGAAGAGGTCAGCAAATTCCCAGGGAACTAGAGTAACTGATGGTCATGTGCCACCACATGGGTGCTGGGAATCAGCCTCAGGCCCTCTGCAGGAGCAGCAGGCACTCATAGCTGCTGAGCCATCTCTCTGCCACTCTCTTCAGCCTTAACCCAGTGGGTTAAACCACGGAAGAGGTCTGAACAGTGATTGGCCGTGGGCCGTGGATATGCCTTTACCTACACCGTCAGGGGTGTCTGCCGATCTCTCAGGTGACTCAACACGATCAAATTGGCAGTCACATAGCCTTGATTTTTCACACACTCTTCTGTACAGTCTGCTGGATGATCCCCCGTAGATATGCCCTTGGTTTCAAATGAGGGAAGTTTCTTACGTACACAGCAAGTAAAAGTAAAAGAGCATAGCAAGTAGTAGAAAGACAGATAGACAGACAGATATCACAACACCATCAAATCAACTCCTCAAAACCCCTAGCAGAAATGATCCGAGTAAGCCCCATTAAGTCCACAGGTAGAGTTTCAGTGAGGCTTGCACAGAGCAAGTTGTCCCTGGGGGTGGGGCATGATGTGCAAGTGAAGGATCAAACAGCAGTGGAAAGGTGAACTCATCTGGTTCTCGAGCGGGTGCTCAGGACAGTTGGGAGAAACCAAGTAGGGAAACTGAGGCAGTATGCTAGTGTTCTCAATCAAACTGTCTCTGAATCAATGAGCTTCCCACACTCCATTCCGGGCTCCTCTTTCCCACTACAGTCATCTTTCTATTATGGACTATGCAGTGCTAATGACTGCTGGGAATAGTTCACCTTCTGCTGTCCTGAAGGACACTGGTTTCCCTCCTGGCCTACTTTGCTCTTTTACTTTTTTTTTCCTTGTCATACATTTGGGACAAGGGGACACTGATAACACTTTGAGACCAACATGTTTAAATCAGAAATGGGGTGGGGAAACCCTTCTTCCCGAGCCAGCGTCTCCACATAATGACACAGCCCATGACATGGACCAGTGTGGGTGCCTTGCAGGTACTCAGCGCAGTCAGTACCGGCCACCGTGCTCTCAGGAATTGGTTCATGAAACCCTTCCTAGAGCCTTCCTGGTCACCACTGTACTCATGCTGACCGTCTGACTTTTGAGGACCTATCACTGATCAAGCGTCTGATCTCCCAGTTTCAGACAGAAGCTTCCTGTGCCCAGGAAAAAGAACTTAGGATACAAAATACAAGTCAATACAAAACAGAGCTTTTGGTCAGACAAGAGATAAACTTTTCCCGTCTCACCCCAAGTTCTCTAAAATCTACCTCTACACACTGAACAAAGCTCTCAGTCTCCCACTCCAGTGCCTCCTGTGTCTTACCTAACTGGAACCTTTCTTTAAACCCAATGTCCTCTCACTGCATGTGTCTACCACCCTGCTTGAAGGACCATCCATGCATCTTACATTACCCTGAATCTTATGTTGTGTGTGTGCCTGTGTGAGCATGTGTGTGTGCATGTGTGCATGTCTGCATGTCTGCATGTCTGCATGTCTGCATGTCTGCATGTGGGGGTGGGGAGTGTACACTTAGATTTTTCAAAACTCACTTTACTTAAGGTTCTTCAATGCTCAACCCCCCTTCTAGCCCACAGGGGGAGGGGAAAGAAAGGTTGATTGGAAAGGGTGTCGTGGATCTGCTTAGAAGTAGTTCTTTGTGGCAATTCCAATCTTCATTATCAGGATATCAGCATTCCAGTCCAAAACATCAAACATGAATCAGTAGGAGCATCCAGAAGAAACTACAAGATTCCCCAAACTGACATGAGTCTAAAGAAGCAGCAAGGTGCAGCCAGAATCCCACACGAAGTTCTCTGGCATGTTTCTCTCTATGAAGTCACAGCAAGCAAAGATCAGTGAAGACCAACAGAGCGTTGCAAGATGAATCAATGCGAGAGCATCAGTCACTGTCTGTGGGTTATAGTTATATTATTTGTAAACATCACATGCCCTCTCAAGCATCCACTCCAGCACAACATCACATGCCCTTTCACAAGACAGCTTCTAGAAAAATACCATGTGTCTGCTCCAGCAAATCCTCTCATGTCTGCCTCAGCCAAACATCTTCTCATGAGTCTGCTCCAGCAGACACCTCATGTATGTGCTCCAGCCAAACATCTTCTCATGAGTCTGCTCCAGCAGACACCTCATGTATGTGCTCCAGCAGACATCTCATGTATGTGCTCCAGCAGAACATTCTATCATCATACATCTTCCAGAGAAACATCACGTGGCACAACCAAGTTTTCAACACAACCAGAAATTTCCACTTCAGGGGTGTGGTGCAGTCAAGTATGATTGAGTACGTGTGTGTCTGTGTGTCTGTGTGTGTGTGTGCATATACACACGTGTACATATGTGGGCACACTTGTGTATGTGTGCATATGGAGCCCAAATTTGATCTTTGATTTCTTTATGGATACACTCTCACTGTATTCATTGAGACGGGGTCTCTTGCCAACTCCAGAGCTTGCTAATCCAGCCAGTTGATATATCCACCTTGTTCCCAGGACTTGCCTCTCCAGTGCTGTGATTGCAGAATTACAGAAGGCCACACTCCACCTGGTGAGGGATCCCTAAGCTTGCTTGACAAGTGGTCAACCTTTGCCTTTAGAGGAGCCTTTGCCCCAGCTCCTCTAAATCTTTCTTGACTCCCAGGGAGCA
Organism: Apodemus agrarius; assembly: GCA_964023405.1. Taxonomy (NCBI): domain Eukaryota; kingdom Metazoa; phylum Chordata; class Mammalia; order Rodentia; family Muridae; genus Apodemus; species Apodemus agrarius. The sequence continues at coordinate 6,727,916 of OZ030017.1, read as the reverse complement.
AGTGGCTCCTCTGCTTTTGTGGCTTCAGGGGTGCTCCAAGCGCTCCTTTGCTGTGACAGAGACTTTAGGGAGCTGATGATCTTGGTGCTTGTGGAATGAAGGGTAATGCCTGCTTGCTGGGGATGTCATGAAGATATCTACAGAAAAGACATATTCCTTTCCCATCAGGAGTTAAATTATTTTATTTAACATGCTATGCTTAAGCTTTCAACTTGTAGGGTAGCTGATTTCACACCTAAAACAAAATTTTAAAAAAATGGTTGGTAAAATAATTATTATGTAATGCTTTGAGGGAAAATATGGATGTTTTTCCCTTACACTGAAAATTTGGGTAAAATATGCTGACATTAGAAAATGGTGCATTAATCTAAAAGAATACACAGAGAGGCAATTATGCTAGAGACTCGGAATAAAACTGAAACATCGAATCAAAATATATCTCACAAATTTGAAATTGAGTTCACTAACCATTTAAAACAAGCTTCATCAAGCCTGACATTTCATTTTCGTATTGTCCTGTCAAATTTTCCCCCAAATTAAATTGATACATGCAGTCGTATTTTCTCATTTCTGAGAACTCAAAAAGCGGAGTCATAGTTCATAGTGTTCTGTTCTCCACTTTGCCAGTCATTTATAGTAGGATTTAATCTGTTAACTATGTTACAGAAGACGCTGGCGTCTCCATAATCTCACACTGTGTAGTGTAATCATTACTGGGTATGGATTTGTTTGAGTGAATACGACATTCTTCATGGCAATTGTTAGCTTGCAGCATATTTCATTACCCATTACTTCAGCCTGCCTGGGATAAGAGGCGGTTGATTGTGTCTTGCTTTGCTCCAGGAAGCTGACCTTCTGTTCTGGTTGAAGCTGCTGTCCGGCGGCTTCCTGATGTGCCTCTTTGCTTTTTTGAATATGAAATACAGATGGAGCTGAAGAGAGGGCTTCTGAGCTTCAGGTTAAACTCCAGCCTTATCTTTACACGAGTGGATCTCCGCCTGGGACTGGCCTATTGTGATGGAAAGTGGAATAGAATCAGTGTCAAAAAGGAAGGCTCTGTGGTGTCAGTCAGTGTGAATGAACTCACACAGAGCACCTCACAGGCTGGAGGCCAGCCTCTGCCGGTGAATTCACCTGTCTATCTGGGCGGGATCCCACCGGAGCTGCAGGACTCCTACAGACATTTGACTCTGGAGCCAGGTAAGGTCCCTTGAGAGGCACACACCATTGGACACCCCTGTCTCTGCAGGCTTTGGTTGTGTTGTTTCCAATATGGCAGTAGATTTTCACTAAAATTATCCCCACTAACCTGCCTTCCTTTTGCCTGCATCCCATTAAGCTAAAATCAAAAACAAAACAAACACAAAAACACTCACTGGATATTTCTCCAAACAGATTTTTTAATGTATTTTATAGGGTTTTTTTTTAAAGTTTTAAAGATTTGTTTATTTTTATTTTATGTTTGTGTCTTACCTAAGCACATGTATATGCAATGCAGTACCCTCAGAGGCCAGAAGAGGGCATCAGATCTGTTGGAACCAGACTTAAAGAAGGTTAGAGATACCATGTGACTGCTGGAAATGGAGCCCAGGTCCTTTGCAAGAGCAGACAGTGCTCTTAATCTCTCATGCAGCCTAGACAGTCCTCCATGTTGTCTCTGAGAGTGTCTGATCACACTCCTTAAATTCAACATATTTATTCCAACATATCTTTAGCAAAAGTGTCATACAGATAAACAAATTTTATGTATTACATGCATAATTTCCTTGAACACACATATAGTTTGGGCTTTTAAAATATTGATCATTTGAAAGGTAAAGAATAAAATTATTAATAAAATAAAAAGTCAAATGAGCAAAATGAATGAATTTAGAAAATAAAAAAGTTTAAAATATTGATCATTAGCTATATGTGAAGGTAAAAGATAAAAGTTTCTATAGATATAAACAACCAGGAAAATACCATTAATTTCATATGTTTCAGCTTCTGATGTCAGAGTTCGTCACCTCCATAGCTCTTAGTAGAATTTTTGGGCAGAAAAAAGACATGAAGCACATAAGTTTAGTAGAATCTCAAATATATTTGTGGAAACATTAGACAACTTTATCAAAAATCATCAGGAAAGGGAAAGCAGTTAACCAGCTAACCTGGCATTTAACTCATGTATGTTTGTACTTAACTAGAAGAAAAAATTTAAAAGGCACTTGGTGGTGTTGGCACTGGAGAGGATGGGCAGGAGGATGACAGTTTTGGAGGCCTCCTGGGCTATGTAGTGTGACCCCTGACTCAAAAGCAAAGGGAGGACAGAATGGCTGTCAGCATCTGAGTGTTTCCCCTGAGCACTTCTCGTGAGAAGAACAAAGGACATCTTCACAAGGAGCCTCTGACTGAGCCATGGCGAGTCATACTCCACCTGATGGATGAGGAAGGCGAGGGGCAGGGAAGAAAGCATCTGCAGATCACACAGTTAGAAAGCAGATACAAGTGGCTGGAGAGACGGCTCAGTGGTTAAGAGCACTGACTGCTCTTCCCAGAGGTCCTGAGTTCAAATCCCAGCAGCCACATGGTGGCTTACAACCATCTGTAATGAGATGTGAAACCCTTTTCTGGAGTGTCAGAAGACAGCTACAGTGTACTTACATATAATAAATAAATAAATTTTAAAAAGAAAGAAAGAAAGCAGATACAAGAGTCCGTAGTGGATAACCTGGTGCCTCAGTCTGAACTCATGCAGTGACATGTTCTCTTGGTTGGCATTTGCCCCTGCTCCACCTCTGTGACTTGGGAACAACAGAAATTTCCAAAGTGTGACCAAACGTGCTCTCATAGAGAGAGAATGCTCTCGGTACATTTTTAAATCTATGCCCCATGAATGGTTAAAATTTCCAGGAAGCAGTCTTTATCTATTTGGTAAGTACATAAAGATTTAAATGACTTTGGATTGAGAATATATGGGGTGCTATAAGGACACTCTGAACAGAGTAGCAGTAAGGAGTTAATGAATAACCAGGATCTAAGACAGTAATGACATTTTCAAGGCACTTAAGATGTAGCCGCTGCTAAAAATATTACATTCATACAAGATCGTCCCTAGATTTTCATGCTTTCTGGTAGTAGAGGGAATGTGGTAAATCTCTGTGAGTGAGAATACTCCATCCTGTTTACGTGGGTCTGGGCAGTGTTGGATAAAAACTCTGTATCCAGGCTTAGACTAGAGAATCGTCCCCAACCCTGTCACCATCGAAAGCCTTGGAGACATGAATGAAACTGGATGCTGTACTCATGCCAAGAAATGTAAGGCATCAGCACAGACCCAAGGGGAGCAGTTGCATCTGTGCTAGTTATATGTCCTCGATACCAATGCACTTTTTATTTAAGCATAGACTCAGCTATTTTAGTGTGTGGGTTTTATCTGTGTCACTGGTTTTAAACCACTGATAAACTATTGAAGTCTTCAAGCATAGTAAGATAGTAAGAAATCAAAATTAGCATTTTTCATTGTCATGATCATGGCCATCGTCATCTTCATCATCGTCATCATCGTAGTCATCATCATCATCTTTCCATGTGCACAGGAACAGGATGAAATGGTGATAAAAATTCAGGTTTGAGAGGCCATGCCCCCCATCCATCCTGTGCTTTAAGATTCTGACTCAGATACTTTGAGACATGCTAATCTATTTTACCTGGATATAGACTCACCTGAGAAAATGGATATCCACCAAGGAGATGCATAGCCAGCCCCCAGGCAGTCATGCGTGATTGAAACAATTCATCGTCGCGCTGTGCACCTCTCTCTGTCCTCTCAGTAGTCTTTGTTTTTTACCTCATCCTTTCCTATGCTTCTTAATTCGAGCCCCCTTTTTTCAGACTCCATTTTGGGGTTTTATTCACCCTATTTTTTTCTCTAGACATTAATATAATTGTTCTTTGAATCAATCATAAAATTAATTTTCCTCTTTGTTTTGAAAGTTCTGGTCAATTTAATTTGCTAACTTTGTAACACCTCACAGAATTGTGGGAGTTCGTCCTCTCGGAACTATCACACCGAACACATCCAGGCCAGCCGTAACTGCCCAAGGCACATAATCCTGTAGTGTGTACTCTGTCAAAAACCCATGGAAGGCAGGGAAGGGGCAAACTAGAACCCATCCGACCCACCTCTCAAAGCACATAACCACTGCTGCTTTTCTGATCCTTCCACATAGACACTTGGGACATCTGGATATTGAGACGTTTGGGCGCTGGGGAAAGGAAGAACGGTACAGGAGTTTCTGTTGTTTTGTACAAAGGCAGGTGATAAAGAATGCTGCTCCTGTCAAAAGCAATTCCTTTTGATGATCATGTTCATCCAAATTCTGAAGTGTCTTAGGGAGGGTTTGGTAGCACAGTTGTTGAAATAGTGGAGTCACCTTGTCAGAGGAGTCTGTTCCACAGGAAGGAAACCACAGCAGGACCCGGCAGGTGAGCTCAGCAGCTTTGCCAGCAGGCTAGGGTCCCGGGAGTCTGCTTCAGCAGGTGGTGTCTGGAAATCCACTTCTCGCCTCTCTAGAAACCCTCTATGTACAAACTGAAAGGTAGTTACCATACCCATGCCTTTCCTTTAAGTATCTATGCAGTAAGTGATCTCCATGTCATTAGATGTTCAAGTTCTGAAAATTGCAGTGAAACACGATGAACATGAAACTTCTAACCAGTTTTTGTTGTATATGTATGTGAATGTGCATATACATCCAGGCATACATTGTGCCTGCATGTGACTGTATATGCCTTTGCACATGGAGACCAAAAGTCTACCTTTGGTACTGTTCCTTGGATACTGTCCACATATTTAGGTATTTATTCATTTAGTGTGAAGTCGGGGTTTTTCACTTGTCTACGTCTCTGGTTGGCTAGATTGACTAGCTAGAAAAACCTAGGGATCTTTGTCTGCTCCTCCCAAACACTGGGATTACTAGCACTAACTAACACAGCCAGCATTTGTTAAAAGGCCCCTGCTCTAACATTCAGTCTTTATGACATCTATGCATGTATACACTGTGTATGAATCATTTTTACCAAAACTCTTATATTCTAGCACCTATAGAATCCACTCTCTACCTTTCAATTTCTTACTTTGGTTATATATATATATATATATATATATATATATATATATATATATATATATATGTGTGTGTGTGTGTGTGTGTGTGTGTGTGTGTATGTATGTGTACATATATACACACACATATATATGTATATATATACATATATGTATATGTATATGTATATGTGTATATATATATCAATCACTAAGTTCATTTTGTGCACCATATACAGGGGATGGGTGGAGATCTTCACTGGAGAACATTCAGCTTACCAGGTACTATACTGCTAAAAGAAACTGACTTTCCATCCTCTCTTGGCCACCCATAGGCAATAGCTGCTCAGCTAGTGGTGGAGGCATGGGAGCCCCTCCTTACTCCATGCTGGAAAGTGCGCTAACTTGACCTGGCTCTAGTCTTCTGCAGGCAACCATATCTGCTGCAGCTCATGCATGCATTGCCCCTGTCCTGCTCAGAAAGCAGTGTTTTGCTCTGGTCACCTCTGACCTCTAGCTCTTGTAATCCTCCTATGCTCTCTTCTGTGGTGTTCTCTGAACCTTGAGTAAAGAATATGATAGAAAGGGTGAGCCTTCATAGCCATTTTCCTATGGATTCTGACTAGTTGTACGTTTCTACATTAATCATTGCACAAAGAAGTTCCTCCAAGGATCTCTGAGGTACACTAATCTATGGGCACAGGGCTAAACATTTAAAGGGCAGTTTGATACTAAGTATTGTTTTAGCAAAATAAATAGTAGTAGAGTCACCCTTGGGGCCTTTGAGCTTCCCAGCCATGGATTCTTGGTCACACTTATGGTCCTAGGCATGCCTTTCCTTCTCTGAAGCTGGCCTCCAATTCCATATAATGAACCCAATAATAAATCAGTTAGAAATTCAATAATAAAAGAATTGGCTGCTGCCATAACATTCATGTGACTCCTGTACCCATAAGCACATTTTTTCCCATATCTTTGGTGAGACTATTCATGATTATTATCCCCCAGCAGCCTACAGGTCACCTTTCAGTACTGTGAGAGCTAGCCAGCAGGGGGGAAGCTTCCTGGCCAGCAGTGTCTTGATCACACCATGGGCTGTGATCAAAGTCTTTAGCAATAGTTTCGCCATCAAACTCTGCTGATTGCCCATCATTTTTATTTTGTTTCCAAAGGTAGAAATCAGTTTCTCACAACCTCATAGGAAGCACTTGATTGAGCCAGACCATCCCCCGGAGGCTTCGCTGCCATTTTAAGTAGACCTTTCAGTAGCATCGTGTACAAACAACGGTGTATGTTCACCCCCACCCTTCTCCAGAACTCCGACCTGACAACCCAAAGCTCCAGAAGTGTGTGGGAATTCCTTAGAGCAGCACAGCCTCATCGTGAAAGCTGCCTGTCTTTTGTCCTATTTTTTTATGGGGATAGAAAATAGGGAGCAGAGATGTGAGATGATCCTCATACGTATCATCAGAAAATGGCTGCTATTAACAGAATTCTTCGCTTCTGAAATTTCCAGCAAATACACCTTATACCAAGCCTCACTGCCTCCAACTCAATTCAACCAACTCTTTTCATGTCTACCATGTATTGAAGATAGACTCGCAGTATTGATCAGTCAGGCCTGAAGGAATTGGAATAATAGCCAAAGGCATTTAAAAGGAAGTAGACTGCAGCTTTAACACCATAGAAGAAATAATAAGATATCAGCTAAACACCGAAGAGAACAATTTGACCATTTTAATCTTTAAGACCATGCACAGTGCACCCAGATTTTTTCAAACTTGACATTGTCTTGTAGAGAAAGGTGAGTGTTTATGGAGGAATTGTGATTATAGTCCTCTTTCATCTGAATTTGGAGCATATTGCTGGGCATCTTCTGGCCAGACCTGACAGTCATGGCCTCCGTCGACACATGTTCAAGGAAACGGTGATTCCTTGGCTGGACAGCTATTTGCCTCTGTTTGTTCTCTAGCAAACAGTGAAATCTACAAATCTCCTCGCTCTCATTCCCTGGCAAGCAGCCAGTGTTTTAGGCTCGGCACGTGAAATGCGCATTCTGTCAAGTGTATGGGGTTAGCATTGCTGACACTGACTGATGGTCTCTGCTAATTTGAGTGTGAACCCGGTGTGAATTCAAGGTGTTCATTCACGACGATAAAGTACAGAGAAAATGACAGAGCACAGGACTCTTGCCTTTTCCTGCTGGTTTCACTGGGACATGTTCCATACCTATAAAATGGCTCCTGTACAGCTCATGCCAGTGTCTGTGGGCCCCAGTACATGGAAAGCAGTGTTTTCTTTGCCACTGTCCTACGTAAACATTTCATAGTCTATCTTATTCCCAAATCATGCAAATCCAGGGATGATTTCTTTCACCCCTACCACTTACTCCTACTAATAATTATCCTTCATTGACTAGGCACAGGGAGAGTCCTGTCTATCTTGGATGTAAGTTTAAATTATGCTTTATAGCTCAAATAATTTAGAACATATAGGCCTACATAGGCAAAAGAAGCCCTGTTTATGTGCCAAAGTGGGATTATAATTGTCTATGCATTTGCAGCTTTACAAAATGGTATCTATAAATACATCCCTGAGACAATTTAGCCAGAAGAAAAGTAAGAGCCACAGAGATTTTTTCAACAAGACTTTAATTGGTGTCCCTAACTAAAGCCTCCCCCAAGAGGTAAAACTTCAGAGTACCGAAACAGTTGGTCATTAATGACCCAAGCCCCTTCTGTGACACGAATCCCTTTCTGTTTGCTAGGGTTCCGTGGTTGCGTGAAAGAAGTTGCATTTACACAGGGTGTTGTCGTTAACTTGGCATCTGTGTCCAGCCGTGCTGTCAGAGTCAATCAGGACGGATGCCTATCAAGTGACAGTACTGTTAACTGTGGGGGAAATGACTCCATCCTGGTTTATCGGGGAAGCCAGCAGAGTGTTTACGAGAGCGGTCTCCAGCCCTTTACAGGTAATACAGCAGTCTCCAAATTCAATGCTACAAGTCTGCCATCTGCTTTCTTTTCCCTTGCTGAAAGCCCACTGCAAGTCTGGAGGAAGCCATTTTTAAACTTTCTACTTCTTATTTCCCTTTAAGAATACCTGTATCGGGTCACAGCCTCACACGAAGGAGGTTCGGTGTCGAGTGATTGGAGCCGGGGACATACACTAGGCACAGGTAAAGTCTGCTGATTTGCAAACTTAACTATGCACACATATGCATATGTCTGTGCACATAAAGCTTATGTCCTAAAGCAACACCAGGTTGATTTGAAAATGGCTATGGAAAAATACAGAGCACTGCATTTAATTTTGTGAGAGTTAACTGTGTCTTGCTAGGGCTTTTTCTTTCCCCTTAGACTCAGAGAAAGGAGACTAAGGTACTTACAAATGTAACAGGTGCCCCATGCTATTTCAGAGTGGAAAACATCCACCAATCGTTGGTATCACAAAAGGGAGAAAACAGACATGAGGTACCCTTAGACAAGATGATACGTTCTTGAGTGTCACAGAGTGTGCACTCTAGAATCAGGGACATCTCTTTATCATGTCCTAGGAGACAAATGTCATGGTGGCAAGCAATAGCCTTGTAGAGTTACTTTTAAGGGTGAAAAGTTTCAAGTACCTTTAATGTTTTAGGTACATGAAGAGAAACAATGAGGAGACAAGCTAGACCAGATTTCAGTCCCCTAGCAGTGGGTAGGTGTTTTGTACTGCTGACTGTGGCAGCACAATCTTTCTTAGGGTAGCATGACTGGGAGCTATTGATCACAAAGTGTTTGATGAATCAGGAGTTTTCCACCAATACAATAAAATATCTGTCAGAAAGTCTAGCTCATTAGTGGTGGCTGTTGTCTCTGAGGACAGTTTCTCCAGCCATAAAAACATTGTCCCCAAACATGCTTTTCACCATGCTATTCTTTCATATTTCTCAATAATTGGTTACTAGCCCAGGCACCTTCAATTTTTTTTGATCCTTACTTTTTTCTTTTTTGGATATATTCTTTATTTACATTTCATTTCCCTTTTCCTGGTTTCCCAACACCCAAAGGTCCCGCTTGCCCTTTTCCCTCCCCCTGTTTCCCCATCCACCCCTTCCCACTTCCCTGTTCTGGTATTCCTCTACACTGATGCTTTGAGCCTATAGCAGTCTTATTTATAATAGCCAGAAACTGGAAAGAACCCAGATGTCCCTCAATGGAGGAATGGATACAAACAATATGGTATATATACACAATGGAGTTCTATTCAGCCATTAGAAACAACGAGTTCATGAAATTCTTAGACAAATGGATGGAGCTGGAGAACATCATACTACGTGAGGTAACCCAGTCTCAAAAGAATACCCATGGTATGCAGTCACTGAAAAGTGGATATTAGCCTAGAATCTTGGAACACAAAAGACACAATCCACATACCAGGCACCTTCATTTTAAGGATGTAAAATCCTGAGATAGATTACTGTCTTAGTGAAGGTTTTTATTCCCACATAAAACATCATGACCAAGAAGCAAGTTAGGGAGGAAAGGGTTTATTCAACTTACACTTCCACATTGCTGTTCATCACCAAAGGAAGTCAGGACAGGAATTCACACACGGCAGGAACTTGGAGGCAGGAGCTGATGAAGAGGCCATGGAGAAATGCTGCTTACTGGCTCGCTTCCCCTGGCTTGCTCAGCTTGCTTTCTTATAGAACCTAGGACTACCAGCCCAGAGATGGCACCACCTGCAATGTGCCCTCCCACCCTTGATCACTAATTGAGAAAATGCCTTACAGCTGGATCTCATGGAGGCATTTCCTCAAGGGAGGCTCCTTTCTCTGTGATAACTCCAGCTTGGGTCAAGTTGACACACAAAAACAGCCAGTTCAATCACTAACAATAACTTTCAAGACTTGCTGCCTATAGATTTTCCCGAGAGGATGATTCAGGAATCTCCTAAGATAACTAAAATAATTAACTACATATAGACAAGACATTGAGATGAACATTCTCTCAAGACTCTCCTCAAGCTCGGAATTGGCAGAAGACTCAGGATAAAAGAGCCTTTGGTAACTGACATGTTACTATCACTGTTTCACAATCCGCCACGTTCTTAGCAAATATGCTACTAAATATGCTACCGATTTAGTGGGTGTCTAGAAAAATCTGTTGTTAGCTAACTCCCCAGTGTGATCCCACTATGGAGTTCTGAAGGTACAGCCACAATCTGACCACACACACATCCTGTGTCACAGATTCACATTTGCAATCTGAACACAACACCAAGCAGCTCCCGAGGGCTGGAGAATCATTGCACTATTTAATTATTTTTTGAGTTGGTTTTCTGCTCTGTCCCTTATGAGAAGACCATCTGGTTGACAGTACCATCTTTGCCCCGTACCACATTTCACAACTAATAAAATCAGCCTCTCTTCCCTTGTCTCCTGCCTGGCAACTTGGCTGTGTGCACTGTTTTCTGTAGAGGCCTGTAGTGTTGTAAGCACAGAGAGAGCTGCTTGCTGTGCCTCCTCTCCCCATCAATGTCCACTCTGCTTCCCATAGAGCTGTCCTGTGGTATGGGTATGAACAGTGAAGTCAGGGAGGAGACTGATGTGGGGAACCTGACTGTCTCCCATCATCCACCGATGGCTCAGAAGCCCAGGAGCAGTAGAGCCTCACTCTCGTCCATCATGCTGTCTCATAGTTCCGTGGGCTCTGTTTTTGTGTTCCCATGTGGTCAGCTGTGATGAAGTTGTTACTGATCAGAGCTGTGTAAATATATAAAAAATAGTTAGTTATAGATTTTTTCAATCAGCGCTCAGCTTGTGAGGTCTTCTGCAGTTCCTATAAGTGTTCTCATTTCGTTCTGAGACGCTCTGAAGAGAATGTCTCTAAAACTGATTTTGAAGTCTATCCAGGGCACTGACTCCTTTTACGTCCCAAATGCAATTAAAAATGTGTCCTATATATCATACCTGCTAGAGCTTTGTTTTTTTTGAAAACTGTTTTAAAAAGAATTGAATTTGGAAAGTGGGAATAGCCATTCCAGGACCACATAACAACCACAAGTGTGGTTTTCCTTTCTGGGGCTCCCTGAAAGCCATAAAAGTGTCAGCTCACTGTGTATAACAACAGCCTAATTACCTTGCTCCAAAGCAGCACACCATTATACTGCTCCCCCCTGTTACCTGCCGACCATGCACCTCCCTCCTGATGAGTGTCGCTTAAACACGTCGGATGCAGTCAATGTTTGGGGGGAAACCTGATCTCAACTGAAAAGGATGTTCTGTCAATGGAGTTTTGATGGTTTTGAAATATAGCTTAAACTGAATGGCTCAAGATGTGCAGTCATATTAAATCAATGCTGAAAAGTTACAACTCTAATAAATTGTATTTATGCTAATGGTCGAGTCTGATTTACGGCTGCCATTAAAAGTGAAGAATAGGAAGAGCCATCCCCTCAGCCTGGCGCTCCCGCTCCCTCTTTTATTCTTTCCCAGCTCCACAGAGTGTGCCAACTCCCTCAAGAGCCCAGAGCATAAATGGATACAGCGTCGAGGTGGCCTGGGATGAACCTGCTGTGGTGAAAGGTGTCCTGGAGAAGTACGTTCTGAAAGCCTACAGTCAGGACAGCCCTCAGCCCCACGTGCCCTCTGCCAGCACCGAGCTTAATGACACCAGCTCCCGCTCAGGTAAAGGAGACCCCTTGGTGGAGTCTGGCTTGCAGTTTCTTTTGTTCTGGGTTTGGATAACAGAAAGTTCGTCATGCTTTACTCTCCCAAATACATTGGATATGTGTATTTGGCCCAGTGGAAAACAACAAACTGAGGCAGACCATGATGGCACACACCTGCAAGCACAAGGCTCGGGGAGCTAAGGGGGAAGAATGAGTGCAAGGCCAGCTCGGGTCACACTGTAAGTGCGAGGCCAGCCTAGGCTGCATAGCAATACCCTGTTCCAAAACACACACACACACACACACACACACACACACACACACACACAATCCCACCAACCAAATGAGGAAATCAATGTGATGGAATCCTGTATCTATCTATCTGCCTAGGATAAAAAGGGTAGTTCTGCAAAGCAAATTCCAGTGAATATAGATGCATTCAGAGGTTCATCTTCACTCCTTCTAAGGACTAGGTTATAGGATTCATAGCCTTTGAATATTGCATAAAGAGCCTTTTGAAGATCATATACATATATCTATACATACAAATTCATATACATGTACGTATATATATATCCATGCACAAATGTGTATATGATCACTTTGCATATTTTACCATGTAAAACTTTACTCTTTGGGACTAGCCCAAGTTCACAGAACCATTATTTATTGTAAAATTGCTGATTAGACCTAATTATCTCAAGGTGGAGGGGGGTTATAGCCCCAGCCATTTGACTGGCAAATCAGGGAATCAATTTTTCACAGTGCAGCTGGCCATGAAGAATGATTAGAAGAGAATATGCCCACACCTCGCTGACAATCTCCCACCATAATCCATGTGCATAGGAATAGGACTTTCAGCTATAGAAAATGCTGCAGCAGATTTAACTAGACAGCCAAGTAGAAGTCTTTGTCCCCAACAGGAAAGCCCTTCCTCGGTCGCAGACTACTGAACTAGAGTCATCATGGAGATGCAAGCATCTCCTTGTTCACTTTTTCCTTTCCAGCCTTATTTCTTGCACAACCCCAAGCCTCCGTTCCTGTCCTTAGAAGTTTTATGTGTCATCCAAATATGTCCGCATCACTGGATTTTGTTTTATTTTTAATTGCACTTATTTCCTGTGGCTGCATTTGTATGAGCACACACATCACAGTGCCTATGTCAACATCAGGGAGAGATTGAGAGGCTCATTCTGTCATTCTGCCTTGTGGTCCCAGAGACTGAGCTCAGGTCACTAGGCTGAGTGGCAAGTACCTTTACCTGTTGAGCCAGTTCATCAGCCCACAGCCAAACTTTCTATAAAATCCTATGTTCTCCATTTCTTTCTTCTCTCTAATACCCCCTGATGGAAACTCAACCTGACGTCCACAGTTGAAGTTCTTCCATATTACACAGTTGGCTAGGCACATTATCATGACAGTTCTCAAGCAACACCAGTCCCACCCCATTTCCATAAGCTCCTTCTTATAATTTATTTTTTCCAGATTACCCAAGTGTGATTGTCCCCCTACATCCCCCACATTGTTGCCTTCACTGTTTAGACACATTAGATACCACAATGGAAGTTGAGTCCACCTTGCAGGATCTTGTTAACTTTCTTACCAGTTAAGATATGATCAGTTCTGTAGGTCCTTCCCCTGAGCATTATTATTGCCTGCTGATCTTCTCCTTCCCTCCACATAGCTACATGTGTCAATCATTTTCTCAAAGTGTTTGTTAAATTCATCCATGTCTTCCTACCTACTGATCGAGTCAAACTGCTGAATGTCTTCCCAGGACTTTCCATGGCTTGTTTTCCACTGCAGGGATGAGTCTGACCTGCAGGATTAGGTGTCTGTGAGGGTCTTCCCAGAGAGGTTTGACAGAGAATGAAAATTTCATGCTGAATATAGGTGACACTGTCCTAGTAGCTTGAAGTGTAGAAGGAATAAGACGAAGGAAACCAGATGATCACCAGCGTTCACATCTGCCGACTTACTCACTGAGACCACAGCATGTCCACCTACCCCACGCTCCACCACCTTACCTTCCCTGCTCTGATGCACTGTGTCTGCCCAAACCATGAGACAAAATGGTTGCATGGTTGATTTTTGTCAGCTTTGTTCATAGCAGCGAGAAAACTAATTGATGAAGGTACTTAAAACTATCTCCTGGATCCTTCTTTCATGTTCTTCTTAACCTATGAAATGGAAAAGTAATATATACCCAAAAGAATATTACTATTACATGATCCATTCTGGCCCCAATAATTCTTAACTGTTGCAAGTTGAAGACATCAGTTCAATGCTGTATGCTTCAGATCCTATTTGTGCTAATGAGAGTGAAATGCAACTACGTGCTCCATAAGATAATCAAAGGAAATAACACCACATTTGTGTAGAACAAACAAAATGCTGCTTGGCATGTATAGTGTTATAAACAGGAGCTGTCAGAGTCTATACTCTATGTACACACTGCGTAATATCAGGTAAAATTTTCCAACAAATGAGTAGTGGTTTCAGGGGCTTATCACTCTCAAAACTTTGTACAAATGTCCCCAAAGTTTATACAAGTTGAACTTCTACCACCAAGAAGAACACAAGGATTTACATTTCATTTCACCTTAGCCACCACTATATTTTATGCTTTTTAAAGAACCTTTGCAAATTTGAGAATCAAAAGTTTGAAGATACTGTTTTAATTTAAATTTATTGCTTGTTAGAGAAACTGTCTGATTATTTACAAACTAGACTTCTTTTGAGATGTGACCTAAATTGGTTCGTTGTTAATTTTTCTAGAATCTGGGCTGTATTTCTCTCTACTTATAAAGAATACTACATTTTTTATTATATAATACAGAGCTTCCAAATGTTGCCATTTTCTTTTAGTTTGTACTTCATACAAATATTTTAAATATATTTTGTATAGTTTATATAATACTTTCATTTTTTTCTGTAAGTTGTTTGAAAATTAAGAATGAATATTTTGTATTCAGGTTAAATTAGTATTTGTTCATGTTAGATAAGTCAATTATGAATACCTTACTCGTAATAACAAATTTATGTGAGGTGTAGATACTGAGCTTGGAGAAACACTTTATAGATTCTAGAAGATGTCTCCCTAGAGAAGTAGTTCTTAACCTGTGGGTCACAACCCCATTGGGAGTCACATATCAGATATCCTGTGTGTCAGATACTCACATTATGACTCATAACAGCAGCAAAATTGCACTTATGAAATAGCAGCAAAGTAATTTTATAGTGGGGAGAGTCACCACAGTATGAGTAACCATGTTAAAGGGACGTTGATTTAGGAAGGTTGAGAATCACTCACTGCCTTAGAGGAAGAACAAGCCAGATTGGAACCAGGGCAGTGAATTAGTGGATGTTACCATCAGTATGGGAAATACAGGGATGTGGTATAGGGAGGAGAAAGTCACAGACTGGCTGCTAATTTTCTGTATGCAATCTGTTGATGAAGGAGGGGTAAAATTCTCAATAATTCAACTTTTCAGCTTTCTACAAAATACTGTTTCTATTGGTACTTTTCTTTTTTTTTTTCTTATGGCTTTCATATTCATAGTATATATTTTCACCCTTAAACTCACAGTGGATTTGGTAGTGGATTTGGGCTGAGTTTTACATTCATCTTGAATTCCTTTGCTCTAGAAGCAGAATTTTGCTCATTCACATTTATTTTTATAGTTGTGTGATTGACTTTGCTTCTACCTTTAAGGTGCAGATGTTGCAGTTTTCTTATTGTATGGATATTTATATATGTGGTGTGTGTGTGTGTGTGTGTGTGTGTGTGTATGTTGTGCGTTGTTGTTGTCATTATTTTATGACATGGTCCCATGCTGAATGTCCAATTGGCTTGAATATTCTACATAGATTACTATGTAGTTCAAATTAACATCAAACTCACACTAATTCTCCTGCCTCCATTTCCCAAGATCTGGGATGATAGATGTGATCTGCTGAATGTCTGCTATTTTATTGGCCATATGTCTTTCATCTTACTTTTTAAATCTTTTTGTGTGGATGTGTATAATGTGTGTGTGTGTGTGTGTGTGTGTGTGTGTGTAGGCACACATGTGCCACAGTATATCTAATGTTGATCCTTGCCTTCTATCTGTTTGAGACAAAGTCACTTAGTTCTCTGCAGTTGAATAGAGCAGGCTAACAGGTTGCGGTGCTTTGAATGAGAAGGGCCCCCATAGGCTCTTGTGTTTGAATAGTTGGTCCCAGTTGGTGAACATCTTTGGGAAGGATTAGAAGGTGTGGTCTTGTTGAAGGAAGTGTATCACTTCCTGGGGGTGAGTTTTGAGGTTTCAAAAGCCCATTCCATTTCCAGTCAGCATTCTTCCCAATTCACCCCACTTGCTCTTCCTTACGCTTGTGGATAGGACATGAGTACTACTGCCAGACACCACACCTGTCTGCCGGCTGCCATGGTCCCTGTCACCATGGTCATAGATTTTAATCCTCTGGAACAAGATGCAGCGGATTCAAAGTCAGGTTCACACTTGCATGGCAAGGGCTTCACGGAACCATTTCTCTAGCCCTTTCTTTCTCCTAGTTAACTATTTCTGTCAGTATAGACTGAAGACTCATTGACTTGATGCCAAGAGGTATGTGTGCTGCTGAGAGCTCTGATGGGCAGGCAAGGTCACGTACAGATGGAATTGTAAGCAATAAAGATAACCTCAAGTCTGCCAGAGAGCTTCGCTACCACAGGAACAGAGTCATCATGGAGGATGGGGCAGCATGTGCATTGAGCACTGTCAGAGTAACCTTGGTAATTATCTAAGGCAGAGAATTCCAGAGTAAAGAAAATAAAGGCTAGAAAGTGCTGTGAGGGAGAGCAGAACAGATTCCCGGGCTGGAGGTGGGGTGGGTTAAAGTCGAGCAGACTTTGCAGAAGAGCGGTGGCACTTTGTGAAGCAGCGCCTGCCACAGAGCAAGCCTCTGTGTCAGTCGGGAAAATAGCTTTGCTTTGGTATAACTAAAGTGACTTTGGTTGAGATGTTAATATTTCTGTTAATTTTGCTTTTTAGAGTCACATTTATTTGAATAAAATAATGCTGATACTGGATAAGTATAGGCTGTTTAGATTTATTGCCCAATACAGGATTCTTTACCAATTAAGTTGAAAAGATTTTGTTTTTTGTTTTTTGTTTTTCAGAAAGTAAGTTCGTTTCTTTTCATTAATTATTTTTCTGTTTTATAATGAGCTCTTTTACTCCACATATTTAGGTCTTTTGTCTGTGAAAAATTCAGCCTTATGTATATAATCATTACTTTTTGTAAGAAATAGCAAGTTCTCAGCTTAACTCTTCCTTCTCAGGTTGCCCCTGCCTTAGTTTAGTTATTCAGAAGTTGTATCAAATCCATCTGTGCTCAGAACCCAGTTTTGCCAATGATTTATCACAGTGCCCCAGACAAGTATAAAGCAATGTCCCTGAACCAAAGTTTTCTGTCTCAGTGGGGTGTGAAACCCTCATTTACATAAGTATTGCAAAGGTAAAAATTAATTCCTCATGTAAAGTACTTTGCTTAGAATTAGAAGGAAATAAATGTCCAGCTATATTTATAGATCTCCGAGTTAAAGGTTTTAAATTCTAGGTTATTGTCTTATAATTGTTTTGTGGTTTTGCTTTGGTTTTGGTTCATGTCTTTGAGCTTTGGATTCTGTTCACTGACTGACTGGCTTTTAATTCTTCGATTCCAGTCTTTAAAGTCCCATTTCCTTGCTTTCTTACTTCGCTAGCTCTTACTTCCTCCTATCCCTCAATATTGTTGATTGCCATCTAAGTGCCTGCTTACCATTTAACTTGACCCTTGATTCATAGACACCAAATTCATTAGTTGCAATCAAGTAGCGCTTTTGAGATAATACAGGCATTCTGGGTTGGATGTGAAATGAACTCTCTCCCCACAGGCTCATGTGTTTGGACACTTGCTGCCCAGATGGTGGTGCTATTCTGGAAGATTGTGGTTCACTGCCTCATGGAGCCTGTCTGATGGAGGAAGCCACTGCAGGCTGACCTCCAAAGAGTTAGTTACAGCCTAATCCTCTACTGTTCCCCTTCTGTGCTCCGTGTGGAGCCATGTGAACTATCTTTTCCCTTGATGATAGAAGCCAGTCTACTGCCAGGCCTTCTTCACTGGGAGAGGCTTTCTCCATCTGCTGAATGCATACCCCAGAAACTTATCTTCTACAATTCAGTAGCCCCATCCCTAGGATAACTAAGTGGATTTCTGTTTTACTGCTCAGTGAGTTGGTGTCAGTGAAGACTTTCATGGGTGGGTGACAGATCTACTGAGGGAAACTTTCTTTGCCCTCACAGCAATCTCACTAGCTCAGCTCCTTTCCTCCAAGGGTTCGGTGAAGGAAGGCACTAAGAGCCAGAGCCATTGCTCATTTGCTGGGGACTCAGGTTCCCTGGCCCTCCTGGATATATTGCAAAGTTCTCTCTGTCTCTTGTCCTTCGGATATTCATAAGCATTTGCCCCTGTACTGGCTTCACAGAGGTGTGGCTTCCTAGTGAAGAGGTTTTAAAACATACTACTACCTTATTGTGGAGTATCTCGTTTAATGGCTTTGGAATTGAGCCTGTGTATTAGAGCTTTAGACTGAATAATTCTCTTGCCCATCTAGCATGGTGAAATGGGGTTAAGAGAAAGTTCACACCATTACCGAGTTTCAATTCCATCCAGAAATCCTTGGGATAATTTTTCCCTCCCAGTTGAAACTTGAAGATTCAGAATGGAAAGAAATACACGAAGAGTTTTTCTTTCACATAATGTATAAGTGTAGATAACAAAATATTATTCAAAGTTAACAATTAGCAAGACAATTAAACACAGAGGGTGTGCACTCCATGACCAGTCTCACATGAAGGCAGAGGTTAGAAGAGGAGCGAGCGATTAAATCTGAATATCAACAGGAAGAACTAGACAAGCAGAACAGCCAAACTCAATTTTGGCCAATAGAGGATTCACTGAGGATAATCCCACCAGCAGTGGAGAGTCCAAAGGTTAATAGAGCAACTTAGGAGCAAATGGGCCCCTTCGGGCCACGGGGGCCTCCCAAGGCCAGAGTTCAGAGTTCATCTCCTCCACCTGAGGCTCCAGGTAGGACTCTCTGCTGCAGTCGCTCCTCATTTCTGTAGACTCGTTACAAAGGGCTTCAATTAGCTCTCTGCAGCTTCTGTGGATTTTCCCTTTTGGCCCTGTTAACATGCCAAGATGCAGCTAGAGTCCAGCCCTTTCCCCTCTGACTGAGGCTGTGCAGAGAGGGGCAGAACCTGATCTGAAAGCATACCAAGAAGAAGTGGATCCAAGGATGTGCACATATATGGTTATTTTTTTCCTTGAGCTGTTTGAGCACATAAACTTAATTATCAGTATAATTAGCAGAGCACCTGGCATCCTGTTAAGGCTGTAATTGCTAAACAAGAATCACTTTCTTAATAGTCTTACTGTATTACATTGCTCTAAAATCTAAGTGCTGTGTTCCTTCCCTTTACCACTAAGCAATTATTATTCTGCCACAATAATTATTTACTATTATTTACTATTCAACAACAACAATAATGTTTTAGATATTAACAACCAAATCTACATCTTTGTAGAAAAATAAGAAATTTCAAGGTATACTACAGTTGGTAATAGCTTTTCTCACTGAAACTAGTTCTGGTCTGTGCAGTTGGGTTTACTTCTGGTGTGGGGCAGCAGGGTGGCATGGAGCAGGGTAGTGACTACCTGAAAATGTATACATTTCTATTCTCCCTTGAGTACTTTTGAATCACTAAGTAACAGTTAGTGATTCAACTGCCATATCACGTGACTCCCAAATAGCTTCTGAAATGCATCCCCTCTCCTGAGATCCTGCTCTAGGACTTTAAATTCTGCACTTGGCCTATGTTTCAGGTTTGTACTTTTGGGTGGGGTTCACGGACCACCCAGGTTAAACCATGGCATAGGGCCATGCCCCTTTGGGTGGCCTTTTCACCGGCCAGGCTGGAACTCCCCACACTCTTCCTTACCCACGTTCCAGCTGCATTAGTTCTGCCAGGAAAATGCCAGGGCACATGGAGAAGGGCAGAGAGGGTGGGCCCAGGCCTGCCAAGAGCTCACAGTGCAAGGGGAGGACCCTGAGGATCACGCTGGGATACAGATCTCTACACACCCAGGCTAGAGATGGGAGGCATCACTCTGAATTTCTCTTTTAGTTTTAATTTAAAATTAAATTTAGGAATTCATACCCTTTATTTCTATTTTTAATTATATTTTTTTAGAATCTTATACAAGATATACTTGCATCATTTCTTCTTGCAGCTCTCTCTGGTCTCTGATTCCTCTTGCAGTCCTCTCCTGTCTTCTCAAACTCATGCCCTCTTGTTATTTTAAAATATTCATGTGTATTTATATATAATATTTAGAAATTTGATCTGCTGACCTTTCCTTGGTGTTGCTCAAATGTACCTGTGTTTGAGGATGAGTGCTGGGATGGGACAGTCTGTCGGGGCCCTTGTCCAGACAGCTCGCTCCTCTCTTGGCCATTGTCAATGTCCGTAGACAGCTCTTCCTCTTGGGCTGGGGCCTTGTGAGATTTTTCCCATCTTTATTGGCATGTCGGCTGATGTTGCCATGGTTCAGGCCTTGGCTACAGCCATACTGTTGTGAACTCATGGGTTCAGCTTCCCTGTTGCCTGTAGAAGGCACTATTCCTCTATCCCTCCGCAGATGTCCTGTTCCTCTGGCTCTTAGAGCCTCTCCTCCTCCTATTCTATGCTGGTCCCTGAACCTTAGGTGTATGGGTTGTGCTGCAGATATATCAGTTGCGATGAGTGAAACTCTGAATGTCTAATCAACCCACTCTCCACCCTGAGGTGCCAAATAGAACGCAGGTTGCTAATTATATGAGAAATGAACAAATAAATCTGAAGTTCATGGTGCCCATTTGTGTCAGAGCAAAATCAAGGAAATGTGGTGACTGGCTGCTCAGTAACGTTCTACCCACACGTGCTGAAAGCACAGATGTTTGACTGTGAACTTTGGATATGGAGAAAGCACACAAAGTACAGCCATAGGCAAGGGATGGCGCCCACTCCTGAAATCACCCCTGCCTGGTAACCAGAAGGAATGGGTGAGCATTTTAGGGTTTTCCATCTACTGACACAAAAGGAAAACTTACTAGGAGGTTATCTTCAAAGAAAATGAAGGGTTAAAGGGCCCTGAAGGACCAGAGAGGAAGGAAGAGTTGGATGTATACCCCAAACCAAACATCCTATACTTGAAGAACAGTAGAAGGAGTTGGGGCAGCTTTAAATCATGTTACTCCTATCTTGGGACTGACTTGGACTTCAATCCAGCTATCATTTGATCAAGGAGATGTTATTCTAACTGTATAAGATCCTGTATAAGTGGGTATCTAAAGGTTTCTATTGCTGTTAAGAGACACCGTGACCATGGCAACTCTCATAAAAGACAATATTCACTTGGGGCTGGCTTACAGGTTCACAGGTTTCATCCATTATCATCATCGTGGGACACATGGCATCACGCAGGCAGACTTGGTACTGGAGAAGAAGCCTAGAGTTGTGTCTCTGAATTGGCAGACATCAGGAAGAGGGAGATACACTGGGCTTTACTTGGCCATTTGAAACCCCAAAGCTCACCCCCAGCAACACACTTCTTTTAACAAGACCACACACCCTAAAAGTGCCCTTCCCTAATGATGAAACATCTAAATATGGAATATGAATGTCCATTGGGGAGCATGTATATTCAAACCACTGCAGTGGATATATGTAAATGTGAGCCTATATATTTTCTATATTTAAATTACAAACAATATACATTACATTTACCTGAGAGGTTGTGTTGGATCTCTCTAATTCAATATGATGTGACTTATTTTTCCTATCCAACTGCAGATGCTTATGCTATAGTTTCTAAGTGGCCACTCTCTGTACATACATTTTATTTACCCATTAGATGACAAGCTCTTCAAGCGCAAGCATTGCATTATACACTCAGTTTTAGGTCTTAGGTAATAATTTTTCTTTGAATAAATTATCGAGTGTCTGCTACCAGCGCTTAGTTAATGTGAAGTTAATATTGTATACTGCATCAGGCTCAGTAAAGCTTAGTTAATGAGAAGATAACATTGTATACTGCATCAGGCTCAGTAACGCTTAGTTGATAAGAAGATAACATTGTATACTGCATCAGGCTCAGTAGTGCTAAGGCTTGAACTACTCATTCTTTGAAGAGTTTTAGCATAGTTATTGTTCTCAAGAACTTTCTTATAAAATGACATACATACATCTGGTCCTGATTTGAACAGATATTTAGAGTTTAATACGTATTTTCTCCATGGCAAAAAATACATAAATAAATAAATAATGGTAGATGGAAAGGTTCTAAAGGTTGACTTCAAAATATTTACATCATAACAAAACTCACAAATCACGCACTTGCGCTACAGCATTCTGATGATATGCATAGAGAGCAGAAAATATTCATTGATTTTAACAGTTTGTATATCGTTAACAGCTATACATCTTTTGAGGGCCAATACCTAGAATATATGAAGAACTAAAATAAATAATTAAAAAAAACAAAGAGATCATCCAATCAATAAATCAGCAAATGAATTCAACAGAGAATTGTTAAAAGAAGACATATAAAATGGCCAATAAAAATATGGGGAAATCCTCAGATATGGAGAAATGTCAGTTAAAACTGATCTGACATTCCAACTCAACCCTGTCAGAATGGCTGCCTTACAGAGAGTGGAGAGAGAGGATGGCGGGGGAGAGGGAGAAAGAGAGAGAGGGAGAGGGAAAAGGAGAGGGAGGGAGAGAGAGGGAGGGAGAGAGGGAGAGAGAAAGAGGGGCAGAGAGAGGAAGAAGAGGAAGAGGAAGGGGAAGGGGAAGAGGAGGGGGAAGAGGAAGAGCAGAAAGAGCAGTAAATGCCAGGGAGGGCGTGGAAGGAGAAGCAGCAGGCTGCACACTCTGCTGCTGTGGATAGAAGCTGGCAGAGGCACTGCGAACTCACTACAGAGCTTCCTCAGAAACAGACATCAATACAGAACACAGAATGACCAACTCATTCATGTAGATCAGCTGTATCCTCCTGGCATGTGCCCTAAGGACTCTCCAATGGCACACCACAGAGATACATGCACATCCATGTTGGCCAAGGCACTACTCAACAGAGCCAAGGTGCAGAGCAACTTAGATGTCCTTCAGCAGATGAATTCCTGAGAACTGAGGCGTGTGTACACAGTGGAGATTTATTCAGCCTTAAAGAAGAGTGCAAGTAGAAAGAAGTGTATTTTGGAGAGGAAGGTGGTTTGCTTGGAGGGAAAGGGGACTGAGAGGGTGCTGGGGGTAGCGATGCTAAAAGTATATATGCCTGTGGGAAAATGCCCTGATGCGATCCATTATTTCATAGACTAATTTTAAAAACAATAAATGATCTGGTGTGTTCTAGGCTAGACTGCCAGGGTGTGGCCAAATAGTGGAAAAAAATAGAAGGAAAGTGTTGTGCAGAATAGCTGAAAGGTGATCTATCATTTTCAATTAATTTTACTTGAAAAATAGAGAACTCAGAGAAACGACTTAACCAACATGGCGGCCTCTTCTGCAGCTAGATGTCCACCTTCTGTCAATGTGGCGAGAGCTGTCATAGCCTGGCAACACTCACTACCTTCTTTGGGGTCAAGTCTTTGGCTTCATATTCCAAAATGGCTGCCTGGGCTTCACTTCACCTGTGTGATTCCACTCAGCAAAGACGTAGAACAGTTAGGGAAAGATCCACATAGTCACGTTAAAGTGATATTTTAAGAACTAGTCTATCATGGGTGAACATTGTGATCTGAATTCAGTGGCATGGCTATGTGGACTGCTGGGACTGCTGACCTTACTCCAGGTAGCCATTTATCTAGTAAGAAGGAAACCTTTTAGTCTGTTGAGGAAAAGGTGTATAATATATACTAAGAGGTCAACTAGTGGTCTCTGCCACCATCAGCAAATAGGGGAAGAAATGAAAAAAGAAATTCATTTCGCTGGGATTGTTCACAGATGAATTTTGAGGAAGTCTGTGCCAGTTTTATAGTACTCCATAAATTTATTTGTGGTTTATTACAAACTATTTCTTTAAATGTAAATCTTGAAAGAAATTGGTCTGAAGATTTGCACAGGACAAAAATACAGCCCTATGACAGAAATTGTAAAAATAGAAGTGATGTAATGTTCCTGCTTCGCTAATGTAGAAGAATTGCATTAGGCTGGGCAATGGTGATGAGTTAAGAGCTTTGTCTGTTTCCCTGGAATATATAATGTGCCCGGGTGACTTACCCATTGAGGAGATACTGTGAGGCCATAGGCTTTTTGGTTTTCTGTTTATTTTTGTTTTAACAAGTAATTCATTTGAGCCTGCAAATGCTATAAGCATTTGGATTTCAGTTTTGGTATGACACATACAATGGTTAAAAGTGAAAATAATATTTAAATGTTGCTGTCCAGTGATCAGCAGTGAGGAATGCCCATATGCTCATAATACTCTATAAAAGTACATTAGGGTTATCAATCAATTTGATAAAGAAAAGGAAGTTTCCCCAAATTATCTTTCTACTCTTTCATCCTTTTATAATTGTATCATATTTGGATTGATGCAGAAAGATACACACAGGTGATACACATGCACAGGTCTCTCTCTCTCTCTCACACACACACACACACACACACACACACACACTTCTGGGTCAGTTGTCTTCTTTAAGAAGTGATGTCAGCTGGTTTGAAAGACAAGTTAGTATGGGCTAATAAAGCATAAAAATGTTTGTTTGTGAACAAATTGTTGCAGTAAGGATGAATCTCTGAACACATTTAAAAGTTCATTTTAATGAAGTATTTGCTATTAAAAGTACAGTGTTGTTCTTAATGACCTTCCTTTTCCACCTTCCTGTCCACCATATTGGGCAGGCTTAAGTCATGTGGGTACAACAAAGATCAGAAAGCAGGGTGTGACCTTGGCTTAGGAGCAGTTTATGTTTCTCTGCAAACCCACAGCCCTTCTGAGAAACAGGTGACTCCATCAGCCTCTGAACCAGCTCGTGGGACAGTGGTCAGCAGAAATGGCTTTCCTTCAGTTCCCTCCTGCCTCACGCCTTCCGGCTGAGTCACATCCATTATTTCTTGGGGGATTCCACTGAGGTCAGCACCTGTGCATTATGTAAGTTAAGGAGTTAACGCAAGCCTGTGGCTTCAGACTTCCTTATAATTAAGATGACAGAGACTCTGTGGCTCTTATGAAGAAGCAGGCATTGATTTAAATTTTGATGTTCGCTGTAAGCCTGCTGAGAGAATCTTCATGGGTATTGCTTTGAGGTCAATTCAAATCACTACTTAAACCATTTTCTAAGTCTGGGATTAAGCCCTATATTTTATAAAGGAAATAGTTATTCTTCCTACTTGGAAACATCAAAATCTGCTCGGTCTTGGATCCAAGGTGTACGATCTCCTAGGCTTCCCAGTAGAAGTTCTAAACTAGGCCACAAAGTTCATTTGAAAGAGACTGAATATTCGAAACGCTGGGCTTAACACTTCCAAAGCACTGGCTTAGGTAAGAGGAAGTGCCAAGGCTCCTCCAGAGTTCAAGCAAGTTGAAGGCCGACTTCACTTTATAAATACTAGCCGTTCTCATTTTTATGTTTTATTAGCCCATACTAACTATATATAATAATGGTTATTTCAACTAAATTCCCTGAGCCTAGGAAGAGGTGATGCAAATGTCCCATTTAACGCTGTGCCCTCAATAGTCCACTCATCAGCTTATTGATATTCAGAATACTACAGAAACCACAGTAGCAGAAGCCCGCCATCCTGCATGCTAGAAACAGGGACAGAAGATGCATCTCTGGAGATTCCCAGATACCTCTTCTAGACTACTCAATTTCCATCCATACTCAACATCATTAAACAGTTTTCTGGGGTCAATGTGTTCAAACGTCTGTGTTAGAAGTTTGTTTCCGAGGGACCCATGCAGAAAATATGGCAAGCTGGATATATTTACTCCCTCTGATCCACCCACCGGGCTGGCTTGGATACATACTTGAGAATTATAATTTATCAGCACCGTGGCGGAAATCTTAAGGTAAAAACTGTCCCCTTGTCTTCTCCTCTTCCCAGGCTCTTCCGTTCTGTCCCCAGTGATGAGCCGTTCAGCCTACATGGTGTCCCTTACCAGATGGCCTCTTAATAAGTGCTTTGCTCTGACCCACCCTCGCATTCTTGATCCAAATGTGAGATGCCAGCAAATAAATCAGAGCATGGCACTTGGCTGAGTTCTCGGGAGATGGAGGAAAGCCCCGGGGAAAGGAAATGAGAGGCAGCATGGCGGGGGATGTGTCCACAACTCATTATGGCCAGTAAATGGAAGACGTGAGACAGAGAGAGATAGAAGCAGGGAGAGAGAGGGGGGAGGGGGGAAGGGGAGGGGGAGGGGGAAGGGAGAGGTAGAGAGGGAGGGGGAGAGGGGGAGGAGAAGAGGGGGAGGGGGAGGGGAGGGAGAGAGGGAAAGGGGGAGGGGAGAGAGGGGAGGGGGAGGGGGAGAGGGAAAGGGGGAAGGGGAGGGGGAGGGAAAGAGGGAGGGGGAGGGGGAGAGGGAGAGGGAGAGAGAGACACACACACATCGAGACAGGTAGAAACAGAGACACAGAGAGATAGAGACAGACACAGAGACAGAAACACAGAGACAAAGACAGACAGAGGTAGAGACAGAGACAGAGGTAGAAACAGAGACACAGAGAGACAGAGACAGAGAGACAGAGACAGACACAGAGAGACAGACACAGAGACAAACGCAGAGAAAAAGAGAATGAATACATTTTCCAAATTATTTGACTCTCTCTCCTAACACACAGACCCCTCCCTCGAAGCATGATCTTTGCAGAAGTCTGCTGGCTTTAGACTCAGGGTAGACAATGCCACGCACAGATTTCAGCCACCAGACGAAAAGTGCAACGGAAATGAGTGGGTAATGAGAGCAGAGCAGCCAGGTCTTTAATTGAATTAAAAGCTGGGTGACATCAGTGCAGACACCTGTCCAATTACAGACAGGCCAAGGTGTTTACCGTTGCTGTACAAGCCATTCGAAGATGACAGAAATCTTTCCGCCCACAGATTAGCATAATGAAGGAGAACAGATTACAGTGGATGCTCGCCAAACACCTAGCTTGGCAGCTGGGGGTGGGTGGGGGAGGGAGAGGAGTCGGCTGAAGAGCAGAAATAGAAGCACAGGCCTTCTCCAGGGTGCTGCCATCTTGCTTTGCTTTCAGTTTTTTGCGGGCAGAGCATTAGTACTTGCAGACATTTAGTCCAAAAAGTTAACCATAAAATGTCAATGGCAAAGCCACCTCCTCTGCTCTCCTGCCTCTCCATGCTTGGGCTCCGTGAGAGGTACAGCAGCCTGTAGAGCTAATGGCAGCCCAACAAGAGTTTTCTCCTAGGAAGTCAGGCTGCTTCCAACTGTTCAGATTCCTTTTTGCCTCCTTTAGTATTTGAGGTGAGAGGGAAAGAAAGATGTTGGTGATATCACTGGTGTTAGAGACACTCATCTGTCAGTCAGTCAAAAGATACAGTCTGGGGCGCATTAGTGTGTGTGTGTGTGTGTGTGTGTGTGTGTGTGTGTGTGAGAGAGAGAGAGAGAGAGAGAGAGAGAGAGAGAGAGAGTTTGCATGAGTACAGTCATTTACACAGCAGCGTCTCTGTCCATGAGCTCTCCTGGGCCCGTCTCTCCAGAGAAAGTATTTGGAGCCTGATACAGAGGTGGTCTTAATTTCCTCCCTACCTGGACAGGCTTCCTCTCCTTAAGCAAAGCCCCTATCCCATCCTTAGCTTGGGCTTTGCAGAGACTACTTGACTTGAAACTCCCCTGGTGTGGTTTGTCAGGACATCTCAATGCCAGGCATTAATGCACAATGCATTATCGCTTAGGGTGAGAGCCAGGGCCCTGCCGGGGCTAGCAGTTCAGGCCCACACACGGACGCTCCCAGGCTGCGTGGGCCACTCACACTTTTAAGACATCGATAATGCTTGCTTTATGCTTATTGAATGCTCTCTCGGTGTGTCTTCTTCCATTATCAAGAAAGACCAGCAGGCTTTCTGACAGGGCTGGGGCCTTTTTCTGACTTCACAGAGTTTTGTGGCTAGAGTGAAGTTTGAGAGGTCACTTTCCTGCGTGATGGATGGGACACGCTCAGATTGAAAGGAGTTCTCATGGTTGTCCCCTGCAAGGACATCCACCCAGCCCACTTAAAGTTCAGAGTGTTGGCATCTCCTTCTTTGTCTTCATAGAGAGCTAGCCCAATTCTCTGTGGACACATTTTTTTCCTCTAGAATCCTTTATAATTCTGTCTTCTCTGTATTCTCCACATATTTTTAAAATTATGACATTCAAGAAATTTTTTTGTAATTGCGCCTTATATATTTCACTTTGCTTAAAGGCCTCCTAATCTGGTAGGATTTAACTGTCAACAGACCGGCATAGATTCATTTGATAGAGTAGTCTCAATTAAGGAACAGTCCAGACCAGACTGCTTTGTAGGCATGACTCTGGGGACTTGTCTTGATTGTTAACTGCTATTCAACAACTGGGCCTACTACGGGTAGTATATTTCCTAGGTAGGTGGTCATGGACTATACAAGAATTCTAGCAAAGTATAAGCTGGCTTATAAACCAGCTAGTAAAGAGCATCCTGTCTGGGACCTGCTGTACTTCTTTGGTTGAGAAGTGAGTTTGATAGGAGGTCTGTATAGAATAGCATATTGGATAGAATAGTAAATAGATCTGCCTTCAAGTTCTTTTCTTGAGTTCAGCCACTGACTTTTCTTAATGATGGACTATGACCTCAAAGTGGAAGGCAAATAAAACTATCCTATCCCTACCTTGCTTTTGGTCAGAGTATGCCATTGTAACAAAAGAAATGAAATCAGTATTCCTCCTGGCAACTTAGACTCACAGGTGCAAATCATGCAAATGCCTCCCCACACACAGCATGCCTCAAGACACTTTGCTTCTTCGTGGATCTGTACATGGCTACCATCACTGTAGTCCTGGTCGCCTTGTAAAAAATAAGTTATCTTCTCAATCACCTTTGCTAGAGGTTGAAAGACAAAGAATTGATTAATAATTTCTGATGATAGATTCTCAAGATAGCACTATATTTTTCTCTGGAGACAATATAATCTAAGTGTTTACCTTGATACTCAAAGCAAGACTTCTTGGGAATCTTTTAAAGATCAGGAAGGCTATATTCAAGATGGGCTACTTGCTTAGGGTCAAAGAGAAGTTATTTTGCCTCCTTTGTCAATCGCACAACTTTTTCCAGGCATCAACTTTAATCCACCTGGGAATGTTCTCCACACTGGAGCAAAGGCAATCAAGTGTACGTCCCAGACGGGAGAACAGACACATGCATAGCCAACTCTTCCTCATGACTCGTGCTTAATGGTGACCAGTCAAAAAAGGAGAAAGCATTGAATGGTCACCCTAGGCTGCTTTCTGAAGTTTCTAGTCTGAAAGTTATTTAGGCAGTTTGACAAGACACTCTGCATCTCAGAGATTCAATGTAATAGGCAAATCCCCCTTGGAGCTAGGGATTATCACCACTGCAGCCTAGAAAAGGGTAACGCGTTTTGTAAAAGTGTGATGTAGAAGTCATGCGAACTTTCCACCAGGGATCCAAAGCTGGCAAACCCCCAAAACTCAGCTCTTCTTCTCTCTGCCTTTGCTCCCCATTCTCCATTTTGTATCTTCCTTTCTTGGTATTTATTATTTTATCACCTGCTTTAAAAAGGAAAGGCAAATGCTTTGATAAATGGCCCAAAGAATAATCTAGTTTCCTCCCTGGTCCTTTAAGGTCTCTAAACTTCTCTAGAAAATATAGCACACTTTGGTAAACCTCTCTTCCAAAGCATAAAGATGGAAAAAGTATTTTGCTGAGGTGTTAAAATGACCATCCTTCAAAGTTTTCTTTAATTAAATAGGCCTCAGGAATAGAGTGTGCATCTTACGAATTCTCATGTCTATACACTTTAATGACTTTAGGGAGCTGTCACTGCTGTGTGATGATCTCCTTCAGTAAAGAGGATGCTCAGGAGAAAAATATCATGGTACATGTATGTTCTGCTTAGCCTTGTCAACTTGGCTAAATTCAGAGTCTTCTGAGAGGAAATCCTCATTGGAGGAATTATCTAGATCAGTCTGGCCTGTGGGCAAGTCTGATGGGGCTGTCCTTGTTGCTAATTGATGTATTGCTATAAGAGGACCCAGCCCACTCTGGGCAGCATCATTCCCTAGGCAGAGAGTGTTGGCCTATAGAAGAAAGGTGGTCAGTCATCTACCTACATGACCCAGCATGCAGTTTTCTCTTTTCCACAACTTTTTCTTTGAGTTTCTATCCTGTCTTCTGTTAATGATAGATAGCGACCTATAAGTTGAAAT
Source organism: Apodemus agrarius (assembly GCA_964023405.1). NCBI lineage: Eukaryota > Metazoa > Chordata > Mammalia > Rodentia > Muridae > Apodemus > Apodemus agrarius. Next base: position 6,697,675 of record OZ030017.1, on the reverse strand, counting down.
AAATCATTCTTCATGTAACAAGCTTTTAGTCACAGCAACAGGATGGAACTAAAACAACATCTATGCAAAGAGACTTATTTACAGGAAACAATCTAATCCTGGTAGAGATATTGAAGCTCTCTTAGTGGCAGGTTTTCTTGTGACCCTCTGCAGCTATGTGAACTTTCCTGAAAGGCTGATAGAACGGCTGAGGTCCCACCATGGCACTTCATCTGTGGTTTAAGGAAATAATATCTCAAGTAAGGAGTTTGTGTAAGGGCGGGCATCTGTGATTCTCTGTGATGGTGGCACCTTAATTACTAACAGATATAAAGTGTATTATGTCACCAACCAGGATGCAAACTTGTGTCTTTTCTTAGCCAATATTGTTATACCTGCACTAATGATGTCCACCTAAGAGAGATTGCTCCTGTCATGTGATTCATGGGATCACACATGAGCTTTATATCCCAGCATACTTTGCTCATGTTGGCAATACAAGTGTCATTCTCTGGGGCCTGTCTCACTTCCTATTGGCATTATTTGAATTCAGCCATGTAAGCTGTAGTGGCTTTAGACCTTCACGGCAGAGTTGTACTTCCTAACAAGAAAGGTGAGTCAAAAATGTCATAAAGCTAGAATTTCCAAGACACATGTATGGTGACAATTTCCTTTTGACACTAGAATTTGTGTATCATGATAGTGGTGCTAAGAAATAGGAAAATGGGAGCTAGGGAGATGGGGAGACAGCTCAGTGGGTAAGGAACTCACCACGTTAAATATGAAGACCCGAGTTCAAACTCACTACACCCAGGTAAGGGTCAGGAAGCTGTAGCAGTCCAACTGTGCATGATCCCAGTGGTCAGGAGGTGAGAGTGGGATCCCAAAGAGCAAGCTGGTTAACTAGCCTAGCAGAGTCAGCAAGTATTAGTACAAGTAGGAGACCTTGATTCAGTCACTTAGGTGACACCTGATGCGACTTCTGGCCTCCACACACTCACAGCCATACAGGTATCCATACACACACATGTAAAGGGTGGGGTGGAGACATGGACCAGTGGTTAATACCATATACTTCTCTTGCAGAGGAGCCTAGTTAAATTCCCAGCACCCCTCTTAGATGGCTCTATAACTCCATCTTCGAAGGCTCCAATGTCTTCTGATATCCACAGGCTCCTGCATGCATGTGAGCATAACCCCGTGTGGAAACATTCATAACCATAATTTAAAAGAGACACAAATCTTTTTAAAATAGGGAAATAAAGAGCCAGAGGTATAAGTCTGTGACATAAGGATTACATAGAGCGCTTACATTGCAAGTCCCATTCCAAAGGCAAGGCTGCAAAGCGAAAGCGATGCAGAAATGGCGTTTCCCATGGATTGAGGCAGACTGAGTGGCACATGCCCTCAGGAAACCAGGTGAGGACGGCCATACTGCACATAGGAAAATAGCGCCAGAAGCCTGGAGCAACGCAAAGTCTGCAGAGATTATGGGGCTCCCAAACGATGAGGCTTGATAGAGTAGCAAAATTCAGAAAAAGAAAAAGACGTGAAGAGCTAGTCGGAAAAAAACAGCGGGCCCTTAAAAGTATCTTTGGAGGAATCAGAGTCAATCAAGGAAAGAAACAAACTGTCTGAAGTTAAAAAGCTCAGGGCACTCCAGTGACACCAGGGATGCAGAGAGAGCCCATGTCCAGTACATACAGAGAAGGAATAAACTTGGCTTCCTTGGTTTTGGATTTAAGAGATAATGACTTATCTTTGAAAGATTGAAGTCATTCAGGGGCAATGGAAGCAGAAGCTGAGTTGCAGCCATATCGTGAGTTAAGCTAAAACTACTCTACACTATCATCCTCTGCACACAAAGCTATACTGGGACCTCTATGTGCCTGGACTGCTCAATCTCTTAGTAAACTTTTGAGGTGAATACTACACTATCCTGCCACATAGACCACTCCCGGGGATTCTCCTTCAAGACAGAGATTATTGTCCATGTAGCTATGACAAGTCTAAAGCACTGAGGCCTAGTTAGGCCCATGGAATTCATCAGGCACCCCAGCCTAAGCTGCTATGTAGCCTCTTGCTATATGATAAGGGTGACTCTGTTATTGTATTACCTCAGGGGGGATGAGAGGCAACTTCTTGAAAATATGGAGCTCAGAAGACAGCCCATGTGTACTGGGATAAGCAAGAGCAAATGGCAGTCCCAACGGCAGGATGGAAGGAAAGTAGAGGCTGTACCACATAGTTTCAAAATTAGAAAGATGCCAACATGTAGTGTGTGTGTGTGTGTGTGTGTGTGTGTTTGCATGTGCATGTGCATGAGTGTGTGTGTGTGTTTGTGTACGTGTACATACACACGTGCTCTTCCTCACTGTCTTGCTGCTTTTGACTACAAACTGAGAAGAGGGTGCCACACGGTTGGGTATTTCCCAACAGATGCACTGCAGGGAGCTAGCTGTGTAGCTGCTGAAATGAAGACTGGAAACAAGCACTGAGGGCCATCGATGAGGATGAGACACAAAAGGGAACCACGCTCTCCATCTTTGTTCATTCCTCTTCTCTTTCCAGTCATTAAAGTCTCTGTTGGGAAGAACAAAGGCACATGCATATCTCTTAAAATCTGGGCTAGAATTTGGGCTGGGGAGATACTCAGCAGAAGCACATGTTTGTCATCCAAGTGCAGGCAAGGCAGAGACAGGAGGATTTGGGGGCTCATTGTCCAGAGAATCTAACCTAATTGGCAAGTTCCAGGTAAATGAGAAAGTTTTTCTCAAAAATCAAGATAAAAACAGGTGAAAAAGACAGCCAAGATTGAACTCCAGCCTTCACAAGCAGGTACACACACACAAACACACAACATACAAACATACATACCCACATGAATACATGCATATACAAATACAGACAACCAAGCACATACACACACACACACACATGAATACGCACAAACACACACACACAAACACAGACAACCAAATACATACACACACATGAATACATATACATATAAGTACAAACAACCAAACACACATACACAAACAGAAACACACACACACACACACACACACACACACACACACACATACACACACACACACACAATAAAGAGCTTAAAAGGGGACATCTCTTACCAATAGTGCTCCTCAGAGCACTAATGTGTTCTCTGGGTTACTGAAGGCTTAGTCAATAAGGACAACAAAGACCAGACTTATGTTTTTTATAAGAGTGATAACATCCTTTGGATCAAAGATTGCCCTAAGAACATTCAGTGAGAGAAACCAGAGCAAATGCATGAACTATGAGTTTGTTATGTCTTTCATCCATAAGACTCACCAAGTAGACATTAGTAGACAAAACGTGTTTTGGGGACAATGAAAACTTGCAATTGCTGAACAAATCTCACACATCGCCTGCAAAGCCAGGTTAATTCAATACCTCCCTGTGCAATGCTTCCATTTGAGACAGGTGTCTTAATTAAATAAACTAATAATTCTGCAAGTAGGAGTAGAAAAGCATAATTATCCAATTTACTAATTGTTCTGTTGTGTGCATTTGCATACTTTTTTCCTTGCCTGCCACACGATTTGTCTTGGTGCATCCCACCCTTGAGATAATGGAGCCCTCCTTGGGAGGAACATCTTCTGAAGTGTACAAACCCCACACGGGGCTTCTTAGTTAAATATGGTCGGAAATGGAATCATTTTTTGTTTCTGTGGGAGGGTCAGGCCCTGTAATGAAGCATTGTATGGGAATGGGTACTCAGTATCATAAGCACCAGGACTGTGTTAGTGATGCCTTGGCAGTGAAGGTCTTTGCTCATGACTTACCCTCTTCAACACTCCGTCAGTGAGTGAGAAACAAAACAAAACAAAAACGAAACAAAACGAAAGCTGTGCATTGTGGTCTTGCCTCCCCCCTCTGTCATCATTTCTGTGCCCTCTTCTCTTTCTCTGCGTCTCCCCCTGTCCCTCACACACAAGCTCGTGAACATAAGCCTTTTGTGTCTCCCTTTCTCCTAGGCATCTTGTCAGGACTCCATCCCTTCCACAGCTACGTGGTAACCCTGACTGCTTGTTCTCGCACGGGCTGCACCGAGAGCTCACACGCATTGAGCATCTCCACTCCACAAGAAGGTAAAGTAATTTCAAAGGTCTTGACTTCCACATTTCAGTCATGAATAATAAAATAGGAGAAGAGCTAAATGCTGCGAGGCCATTTGCTGGAAAACCCCGACCTAATTTGGTGACAAAGTGCATTGCCAGGCCATAATTGCTCCCATTTTTTGGGGGGGTGCGAAAATGAATCAAACTCCATAGCCTTTAATGACATGCATCTTTAATAGCTGTAATGCAGATTAATGGGCTTTTTAATTGCTGTTACATTGTTCATGCAAGAGCCTTGTCATTAATAAGGAGCATCTGAAAGATTAATGAAAGCTCCCTCATTTTACTGTGGCTCAGAAGTAAATCTAGAGACAGTCTGACTAAAAAGAATTGATTGTGTGGCACAGTATGAAATTGAGAATCAAACGGTTGATTTCCATGGTCTCTTTTAACTGCAAAACACCAGCATGGGCAACGACAACTTCGGGAAGACAGAACCTCCACATGCCAACCCGAGCAAGATTAATCCCCGTTCCCTTTCCTCCCACTCGAGTCTCTTTCCTGTTGTTCTTGGGATGTGTAAACTGTTGGTCTAAATTAATGTTTCAGAAAACATGAGTGAGGGTGGCAGTGGGGAAGAGAAAACTCCTCGGGACTCCAAAAGTAAAAGCTTTGCTCAAGCATCCAAGCACGCCTCCTCAGGAAACACCAGCTCTCCCGAGTGCTCGAGGAGCTGCTGCTTCCTATTGCTGTCTCCTGAATGCTGCCTAGTGGGAGAGGCATTTAGACTTGAAAGCTCCGTCTTCAGGGCAAAAGTTAGTTTGTAAGCCAGCTTGCTCGCTTGCTCTCTCTCTCTCTCTCTCTCTCTCTCTCTCTCTCTCTCTCTCTCTCTCTCTCTCTCTTTCTCTCTCACTCTCTTGCTCTCTTACTCTCTCTTGCTCCCTTCTTCCTTCACTTCCTTCTCCTTCTTCCTCTCTCCTTCCTCCTCCTTCCTCCTCCTTCCTCCTCCTTCTTCCTCCTCCTCCTCCTTCCTCCTCCTTCCTCCTCCTCCTCCTTCTTTGCCTCTCCCTCCCTCCCTCCCTGACCCATGTATGCTTTCCTAAAATCTCTTTTTCTCTTTCTCCTTTCCATCTCTTTGCAAACCCCATTTGTATAGGAATTGTGTTAGAAGAGAGAAGGCAAGAAACAGGCAGAAGCCCATATGGTGACATGAGGAGAGTAGATTCTAACATCCTTCTTGAGACCCCTTATTCTGTTTCTCACCTGCTATGGACCAGGTTCATCACCACCACCACCACCACCACCACCACCACCCGCTGTGCTGTCAGAGGCACCCACTAGCCCTGTCAACTCCACTGGAGTAGCACTGTCCTCTCCAGGTGACATTGTGTCTTCTGGGGCACAGCATTATCATTCTATTTCATAGTCATTTCCACCAGCCCTCATCTGGGCATTTTCCCGTTGCTTCCTCTCCATCTACTTGTCTAGACTTTGCCTGGTACCCCTCACGCAGGCTTCACAAACATTTCACTAAGGCATTGGCCACTCATCTAGTTCAATGCCTTTGTCATGACGTGAGCAATTCCCAAATCGCTTTCCTGAGGAGCCAAGACTAACATGCAGAATGGTGTTTCTGTTTCTAATTAGTTTTTTGTTTGGTTTGGTTTTGTTAATGTTCTGTGATTTTAATTCACTGGCTAGTATGTAAATAAATCCTTTTCAAGAAGTACAGTGTAGTTTCAGTATACAATGATTTAAGGGTCTGTTTCTTGGCCATTCCTGTAGTTGGAGAGTTTTTAAAGCCTCCCAGTTAGGAACTGCTCACCAGTGTTGCCCAGTTCACACCTCGTGCTCTGCCAAACCGGCCACCGTGACCTGCATTAACAGGCTTGGCCCCACAAGGACGTGATGGGCTAACAATACTTTTGATGAAGTAACACAAACGTCAGTCAACTGAACGGGAGTAGGGACTCCCCATCCATCACAGATGCAAATTCTCAGAAATTTGGGACAGTTATTTAGCGCCCTTTCTAAAGCAATTACTGACAAGCTGCCTGTGAGTCAAGAGCACTGCCATGCACGGGACTACAGCTTTAGCCCGTGATTTATTGGTTTGGGTCTGAAAAGTTTTACTTAGAAAAGTAAACTAAAATTAGACTCTATTTTATTCCTCCACAGCACCCCAAGAGGTCCAGGCACCAGTCGCAGTGGCCCTTCCCAACTCCTTGTTATTCTTCTGGAGTCCACCCAAACACTCAAATGGGATTATTACACAGTACTCCTTATACATGGATGGGAGGCTGGTCTACACAGGCCAGGGACGGAACTGCACGGTCACAGGTGGGCCTTCAATCACCATCAGGTAATAGAGTCACAAATGTCCTTTCTAGATGATCACTGCAGATATTTTTCTGATTTGGGTGAGTGAGTTTTGCCTTCTTGTAACTTCTGGGGAGCTTTGGAACTGTATTAGCCCAGACGTTTCTGGATCCCACAGATCATGTGTTTGACTCTGAATGCATATGGGTCTGTGAGCTCACTGAATTGGTGACTTCTTTACACATCTCTGTGGTCACATGGCCAGCTATTTGAAATATGCCTGTATGATGCAGAAGGATGGCTCAGCACGGCATGAATCCTATACTGTTTGAGACAAAACATGGATGATCATAGGGCCAGATTATCTGACACGTAAGTAAAATGAAATTGCCAAATGCTTTCTAAATGCCAGAGGCTCGTGATGAGAGCCATGTGGTTTTGTGTTGTGTTTAGAGTGCTCTGTGTTTGCCCAGATTAGTCATGTGATTTTTTCTTTTTTGCAATGTTGTTGCATTGCTGGATTAGACTATGGGGAGGTAGTATTTCTCAAATGTTGATGGATTTGGAAACTGTTTTTTTGTGAAAAGTTATAGAAAGTTCCAGCCAAAGTTTGAATTAATTATTCAAAGGTTTGCTCATTCACATGAAAGCTGGGCACTAAGATGACAGAGGTAAGCAGTATGCTCCTCCTTCCCTGGTGTTCCTGGCTTTCTGGGACACATGCAGATCCCAGCATGAAGGATTAGTGTGCAGTTGTATTTTTCTTTACACACACACACACACACACACACACACACACATATTTCTTCTTTTTATTCTTTATACACACACACATATATTTCTTCTTTTTAGTTGGGGAACATATAGGAGACAAGAACTGTGACTTTTGTATTTCATTCAGGACTACATGGACACCTCTGATATTTACTTCACAAGGTAGATGTGGTCCTTACTTTACAGGTCAGGAAGCTGAGATGAAGCAGGATCAAGGTTGCACTGCCATTGAGAAACAGACATTGGTACTGACTGAAACAGTCTAGCGGAAGTCCATGGGCTTATGTCATGTCTTCTCTGAGTCTTCAGATTTGAGTCCATAACAGGAACACGGTGGTTAACTTTCCCTGTCAGATGGACTGGATTTAGAACCACCTAGGTACACAGCACTGGGTGTATCTGTGAAGGCCTTGCAGAGAGACTTAGCTGAGAAAGGAAGGAACCACAAGCCAAAATGTAGCTTTGAGATGTGTTCCCTAGGCTAACACCCAAGACTCAATACAAACAAGAGTAGAAAATCCAGATGAATAATGCCTTCCTCTGTTTCCTAATATCCGCTAGCTCCCAGCATCCCAGTTACCCTGATGCCAGTGATGATTCTCTACCTCCACCCATGAGCTGAGATGAACTCTTTCTTCCTTTCCTAGTTAGGGTTTCTACTGCTGTGAAGAGACTCTATGACCATGTCAGCTCTTATAAAGAAAACCATTTAACTGGGGCTGGCTTACAGCTCCAGAGGTTCAGTCCATTATCATCATGGCAGGGAGCATGGCAGTGTCCAGGCAGGCATGGTGCTGGAGCAGGAACTGAGAGAAAATATTTCATAAATGATCATTATTAAAACACATCAGAGAACTTTACACATGGAGTAATGGGTGGAGTACCTTTCCAGGATCAAAATATACTGCTGTTCATGAAAGGAACCAAATGTTCTGTCCATACGTGTACATGTCATCCCCCGGAAGAACCCTTCTTGTGACTCCGGAGAGACCAAATATGTTTATAGCCCCTCCTTGGTGTGTTTTTCTATTTTTTTGTAGTGTTTTCCATTATTTTGAACGATCACATCTCTTATTCTAAGATGTGCATTCAAGAAGCTATGGGCATGTCTGCTTTGCTCAGTGCTGTATAAACAAAGCCTACTCCAGACAGGAAACCAACTCAGCAGTAGTGGAGGAACAATCAAGGAGTCATCTGACTCTCTGGAAGAAAGAACGTAAATAGCAAGGACTAGTTGCTCAAGTGAGCTGATGGCTCTGGGTTCACTCCTCAGCATCACTTTGACCAGGAGTCCAGGACATGCCTGGAATTCCAACATGGGGGGGCGCATTGGGGAGGGAGAGAAGCAGGAGGGCCAGAACTTGAAGGTCATCATAGGCTGAGTTTGAGACTAAGCTAGACTACAAGTGATCCTATTTCAAATGAAAAAGGGAATTCAGACAGGAAAAGTAGGAAGGATTGCAGCCATACACAAAGTATCTCAGTTCTACACACAACACACAACACACAACACACAACACACAACACCCAGCCAAACTGGTCACACAGAATGCTTTAACTCTATAAGCCAGAGTGGTACACAAGACATTGTAGGCTGTGAATATTTCGTAGATATGCAAAGTTACCATCGGGTGACATTTTACAAAGCCAGAAGAAAAGTCATGCAGGGAGAGAGAAGGACTAAAGAACCCATACCAGTTTCTAATTCCACCTGAAAAATCATACTGCCTTCTATAAATATTGGAATGACTGATGGACCTTCGGAGGAAGACTTCAGAAATGCCATCACAGTAGACCGGAACAGCAGGCGCCCTCTGTGCCCTTGACACCCACACTTCACATGCTTACAGCTGCCTTCCTTCTCCAGTGACAAGTTCCTCAGTGGGGTCTGTCTGTCTGTCTGGGTTAAAGAACTGTATCCCCAGCACCACCCATCAACTGTCTATAGCCTCCTCACAGGAGGCTATAGACAACTTCATGTTGTTGCCACCAAATAGCTGAAGACAGGAATCATTCTGAGATTTCATGTAATGCACTATGGAGAGGAAAAAGAAGGACAGGTTGGAAGATGGATCTGAGTCTTCCGATCTTCATTAATGTTTATTTTTCAGCAGTTCTTTGAGAGTTTCATGTGTCTTAAGCATGCCCGCTTCCTCCCTCCTTCCTGTTCCCTGATTCATCTCCTCTTCCTTAAGTACCCAAATTTGTACATCATCCTCTATCTCCTTTAAAAACCTTCAGAGCCAATTTTTGCAGCCCAAATAGTGTTGGGTGTGTGAATTCCCGTGGGAATGTGGTCGGCTTACCGAGCCCAACTCTTCCTCTCCCAGAGGCTCTCAGCTAAGTGGCTTAGAGTAGGGTAGGAGGTCAAGCTCCCATCTCCACACTACGATCTGGTCAAGGCTTGGGCTCGTACAGGCCTTATGCGTGCTGCTGACCATGTGAGTTCATATGTGTAGCATCCTGCTGTGTCCAGAAGACAGTCTTCTCATAGTCATGTACCACCTTTGTCCATTTCATTCCTTCTGTTTTTCTGAAATGCTCCCTGGGCCTTTGGAGGACAGGTGTGGCATGTGTGTTCCTGTTAGAGTTGACCTTTATGCCGTCTCCTGTTCTCTGTGCCGTGGCCAGCTGTAGGTCACTGTGTGAACCTCCATCTGCTGCAGGAAGAAGCTTCTCAGGTACAAGGAGGGATGCACTGAACTCTGAGTATAATCATAGGTCCTTAGAAGTTGGTTTAATGCTCAGTGGTAAAAGGTTCCCCTAGAGCCTGGACCTGTCTAACCGCGGGTTCTTTACCTGATAGTGCTGCTAGGAATCAGATTTATCTTATAGAGTAGCATACTTTTGACTCCATTCAAGAAACACACCTCATGATCAACAAGAAACACTACAGTAGGGTCAAAGAATCCATTCTGTCAAAAAGGAACCAAGAAGCAATAGCTGCAACTATACCAATATCTGACGAAATTGACTCCAAACCAAAAAGGAAAAAAAAAGAGAGAGAGAAATTCAGAGGGAATAAGGAGGAATATTTCATATTTCTCTAATTTGGTAGTAAGCCAAACTGAGGCCCAGATGAACTAAGAAAGTCAGTACCTGGATACACCAAGTTGAATGTGGGTCTGCATGGTCCCGGGGTCCACGTGGTTCAAGGGTCCATGCTTTTCATGTTGGATACAGTTTGTTTTCACTTACGGGTCTAATAGGAGAAAAGACCCTGAGCAGTCAGTCCCTGGGACACCTGCATCTTCTAAGATGTACAGTGAATACCGCAACTTAGAGGTTCCTGTTTGCCATGAGTCCTCACTGGGCCTTCCCCTGCTTGCTGTCTCCTCCTCTTCCTGTCCTGTCAACAGTAACTAATTACGTCTGCGAGTCTATGACCTCATTTAATAAAATTCTTGTCCCCAAATACAGTCAAGTTGGAGGTTAGAATTTGTTCTGGCTTTGTATAATTTTGGGTCCCTGCACACCATCACATCCTTATTTTTTAAAAAAAAAAAAATGAGGCAAAATACTGAGGAACACATTTTCAAAAAAATTGGATGTAGTAATTTCATTTTATATGCATGACTATTTTGCCTGCCTGAATATGTGTACCAGGTACATGTCTGTTATGTGAGGTACTCAGGAGAGGGTGTCAGGCCTCTGGGACCTCTGGGGCTGGAGTTACAGGTGGTTGCAAGCCATCATGTGGGTCCTGGGAATTGAACCCAGGTCCTTTGAAAGAGCAACAAATCCTCTTAAACACTGGCTCTTCTCTATTGTACCCTGTTTCTGAATATTTTAGATGAATACTCCATCTAAAAGTTATATGAGCACATAGAGCCATATAGACATTTACCTTTTTAAAAACTGTTGTGATAAATATTGTATATAGATATTGTGATATGTTTTAAAGGGGAGATCAAATGAGTTAAAGACCATTAATTTTTCTGACAATTTCCTACTTCCATATATTGGGCTCATACCCACCCCTTCTGCATGAGCTGACTCTTCTCTCGCCCTCTCTACTTTCATGTCTTTCTTTTGGGTTTTCACTTTTACAAAGAGGTTAGCTCTACATTGTCACCTGATTTCCAGACAGTTCATCAGTGGTGAATATTGTTTTCAAATCCTGTTTATTCTTACTAACAAAAAAAATTTTGATAATTATTTTCCTGTGTAACTTCTAATTCCACCAACTACATTTCTTGGCTATTATTAGATTCATTATTAATTAATTATTAATATAATTTATTATTATTTTAATAATTATTATTATTAATTATTGTATTTGATTTAAAAATATCTAATTACTCTTGATGAACAAAATCATTAATAGGACAAGAAATTTCATTAAGGACAATGATTCATAACATTTTCTTAGCCACGGCCAATAGCACGTTAAACTCCTTTGCTTTCTACTGCATTAAAAACTTCCTCTGTAACATGATGCAATGGCCCTTCCTAACCATTCAAAGGATCAGAGTTTCTCCCCACTCCTGCTTGTCCGTGCCTCCTCTCACCGTCTGCAGTTGAGGAGGCAGACCCCTGGCTGGCGTGCATAGGGAATGGGCCTAGCTCACAAGGGAGATTGAGGTTGAAGCGGGGCATTCTATCCGGTAGCCACTTAGCCTCTGGGTGCTCTGAGTTTTTTTTTTTCTTCTTCTTCCTCTTAAATATGAAGCATTAAAAGTCAGAAGTGCTGCTGCTCCTTGGGTCAGTACAAACCATATTTAAAAATGCGCACAGTTGGAGTTTTTGCCTTGCATAGGCCATAAGCTTGTAGTACACTGGGTCAGCCTTGACACTGAAAAATGGATCCAGTTAGGGAACCTCCCGAAGGCTGTTGATGTTCGCTATAATAAATAGCACACACTTTAAGTCAAACTTTTTCATTCCATATTCAAAGGTAATGGATTTTTCGTAACCATAGTAACCTTGGTGTATTTCTGGATAAATACATGAGGTATATACATTCTGGTTTTATTTTTGAATATAAACTACCACATTATGTATTACTAATAATATGAAAAATAGGATGTAGGTTAGTGTAATGACAGCTTAAACTAGTATGCATTTTTCTTCTGCAAAAAATAAATATTTATCAAAAGTAAGGGTTCAATTAATTTCCCCCCAGTTTTGTGGTATTCTGGTGGTGCCATTTATCTTTCCTGCAAGATATCCATTAATCTCTTATTTCTGTCCCATGACAGATTTTTTTTAAAGAATTTTGAGTTAAAAGCAATTGTGCTTTTAAAACTTCTGATTAAAAGCATTATCAAAAGATTGAAGAACTCGTATTGGTAACGCTTGCAGGGCTACGGTGAGCCACTTAGACGCGCATGTGGTGCATCTAGGTAGAAAACAGGAGCCCTCTGTGAGAGCATCCGACGTCCCAGGACTGCTTCGGAGTTAAGGCCAGATAGCGCGTTGATGGATGATGACGATCGAAGCGGCAGCCAACCAGATCATTCTCATTGTAAAGGGGCACCCTCCCAGAAACAGACAGTCTTTAAGAAGTTGGAAGGAATGTTTCAGAGAAGCCCTTGGGGCCTTGAAGGACAGGAACAACATGTTGTTGGAAGTCAGAAGGATGTGAGACAAACTGGCCGGAAAGTCGCCAGGGTCCTGAAGCAGGCCCGAAGCTTTTCTGTCGTCATCGTCTAAGCTGGTCTTGGTTGACACAACCCGAACCGTGGTTTCTAGACGGCCAGTGGAGAAGTGGCAGTGAATACTGAGTAAGCAAAGGAACCTGGCACCAGCCGTAGCACACACACGGGCTTGCTCAGGCCCACACCTAAGTCACCTTTGCTGCGATAAAACATCATGGCTTAGACAACTTATGGAAGAAAGAGCTTCTTTTGGCTTCCAGTGCCTGAGGGATACGAGTCCATGATGGGTGGGGCAGCAAGGCAGTGGATAGCAGGCATGTTGGCTGGAACAGCCTGCTGGGAGCTCCCATCACCTTTTTTATTTAATTTTATTTTATTTCACATATTCACTTTACCTCCCATTCACCGCCTCCTCCCCATCACTCCCTCCCACAACCCTTCCCCCATTCTCTCCCACCCTTCTTCTCTGAGCGGGTTGGGGCTCCCTGGGTATCACCCCACACACACATGCTGGCACTTCAAGTCTCCGAGGCCAGGTGCTTCCTCTTCCACTGAGGACAGACAAGGCACCCCAGCTAGTAGAACATATCCCATGTACAGGCAACAGCTTTTGGGACAGCCCCTGCTCCAGTTGTTCGGGACACACATGAAGACCGAGCTGTACATCTGCTAATGTGCAGAGAGGCCTAGGTCCAGCCCATGTATGTTCTTTGGTTGATAGTTCAGACTCTGAGAGCCCCAAGGTTCCAGGGAGAGAGAGAAAAGAGAGGTGAGACATTGAAGGTGTTAGAGAGGTGGAGGTCAGAGGGGGTGGGGAAGGGATGTCGGGTGAAATTCTGATAAAGTCAGGTAGTTAAGTGTTTATATCCTTAACCTACTAAAAGTACCACAACTTTTCTTTGATCTTATTTCTCAAGGTCACACAGTACCACATATAAAAAACAAACTAGAAACGTTCATCTTGAATGTACCAAACACTTCAGTCTTACGACAAGGAATTTATTGGAGATGGAGCTGTATTCTTTGTGACACAATAAAAAAAAAAAACATTAAAGTTTAGGTTCCTCTAGCCAAGCGTTAGATGGCACCTCATCAGTACTCTACAAATTTGAGCAACATTATATCGATTTGTGCTATTAGTTTATATAGATATAGTAAGGCTTTTCTAGTAGTTTCTTTAGACAGGCCTTAAACTCATTATGTAGTTGAGGATGGCCTAAAACAACTACTATGCCTGCTTCTACCTCCCCTGTGCTGCTAGTGGAGTCATATGGGACCATGGATTCTTCATACAGTAGTGGGGATCAAACCAGGGCCTCGCACAGGCTGAAGAAGCACTCTAGTGACTGAGTTGAATCCTTTGCCCTGATTTTTAAAGTTTGGATACAGCAGTGCAGGGGTACCCCTTGCACGTATTATTCCAGAGAGGAATTCTGCTAAAAGGCTTGGGCCTCAGCCCTGAGTCTGAGTATTAATAAGGCAGAACAAGCCTGGATGGCCAGACAAGATGGCGCCTGTAGACGCTGTAACCAAAGGGTCATTCTTCCAGGCAAGCCTGTCATGCTACAAGGCATTGACGGCGTGAGGAAATCAACTGTGCATATTTATATTTTAAGATCTGCTCCCTTATTCACACGTGAAGTGCTGACTGAAGTTTTATGCTCCGAAGTAGTATGAAAAGATTCCTGTGTGGGAAGGGACTTTAGAGGCATCATGGGAGTGGCAGTAAGTTACAAGAGCAGTGAAGTTCAATGCAGCAGTGGCGGGGCAGGCTGACCTGTTGAGACCTTGACAAACAGAGCCAGCCGATCACTTTAATTTGTGATTTTTAACTCTTAGAGTGTCTTCCGGAAGAGTGTGTGTTAAAGAGACAGCTTGGTGAATATTCTTGGCTGATTGTAATATGCACAGCTATTTTCTAAATCAACAGTATTATCACCACTGTAGAACACCCAGCTTTGTACAGCAGTCATGTCTTGTCTGTGACAGCTTAGATTGGTTGTGTGCTAAATATGAGTAGAGCCAAGTGAAGTGTGATTATCTTACTGGCCAATTTTGAATGTTGGTGGAGAGTAAATCAGTTACATGGTCTTTTTTATTGTGGTACCCACAGACCAGAACCTCCTCTGACTCCAGGCAGAGTCTGCTAAGGGAGTATCAGTTCTTCAGATCTACTGAAATTTTGTAAAGTGAGGCATATAGACTTTCTCCTTCCACATCTAATCTAGAACTTCATCATGTTTCAGCTAGGCACTCAAAATCAGCAAGGTAAGTCACCAGTCTGCACGACCGCAGAGCAGCCAGACCCGCTGTTCGCAGTGTTCAGTGATGGAATACTGTGCCCGTAGGCTTCCAATGCTGGAGCTAAAGTCAAATCTAGAGGCATAGTAAGCATGCATTCTAACTACAGGATGTGATATGTGTGTGCTTCAGTGACATATACGTGTGGTTGCATATGTGTATAAGGATGAATGCATGTGGCATTTGCATCTCCATATGGGGAGGATGTGATATGTGTGTGCTTCAGTGACATATACGTGTGGTTGCATATGTGTATAAGGATGAATGCATGTGGCATTTGCATCTCCATATGGGGAGATACACTCCTAAACCTGAAGAGTTTTCTCCTCATAACAGGATTCTAGCACTTGCTTTTCCTTCCCTTCCTCCCTTCCTTCCTTCCTCCCTCCCTCCCTCCCTCCCTCCCTTCCTTCCTTCCTTCCTTCCTTCCTTCCTCCCTTCCTTCCTCCCTTCCTTCCTCCCTTCCTTCCTCCCTCCCTTCCTCCCTCCCTCCCTTCCTTCCTTCCTTCCTCCCTTTTCCCTTCCTTCCCCTTCCCCCCTCTCTTTCACACATGGTAGTGAAGTTGTTAGCATGTACATGGAGAGGTCGCTATCAGCTCTCTCTCATCTCAATTGCTCTCTGCCTTTAATTCCTTGAGGCAGTATCTATCTATCATCTATCTATCATCTATCTATCTATCATCTATCTATCTATCTATCTATCTATCTATCTATCTATCTATCTATCTATCACCTATCTATCATCTAGCTATCATCTATTTATCTATCATCCATCTATCTATCTATCTATCTATCTATCTATCTATCTATCTATCTACTTACCTATCTCTATCTCTGATTTTTGGCTTATTGTGTGGACTAGGCTAGCTGACCAGGAAGCCTCAGGTTTCCTTCCGTTTCTACCCACACTGTGCTTTGGCCATAGGGCACATGGCACCTACCTCCAAAATGGTAGGTTCTGGGAATCCAAACTTGGGTCCTCAGGCATGTATATCAGTCATTTTACTAGAAATCCAGTCTCCCCAACATGCTTCTTTTTTCCCTGAGTGAGTCATCTCATGTTTTAAATTCTCTGCTGTTTGGAGTCTAGAAACTATATTTTGTTGTTTGGCATTTTCCATTTTAATGTACTCGATAAAGTTGGTATAAGAGACATTTTAGAAATCTGATGGCACATATAGATTAGTGTTTAACTTCTGCTTCTTTCTAATCTTTCCTGATATTGAGTTCTACTGATAGCGTCGCTCATTTGCTTCTGACAGTATCAGAGCTATACCCTGGACATCCAGCACTGTCTACCGCTGCTGAAATGTTCACCAGACATCACTTACATTCATTCCCACATTTTCCTCTGATTCACAGTCTCCCCAGGTCACTTTATACACATTTGCCATTTGAATGTATCCTGCTGCATTAAATAGGGTACATCTTTGTGAAAAACATGAATTTTAGGGCATGTACAATTATTATATCACTACTAATTTCCATAATCTGTAGTATCTACCATCTAGGACAGAGTTGACATCTCACAAACTTTTATTGGATTGAGTTCAAATGAATTAAATTAAAAAAATCATTGGGAATTTGTAAATTAATATTTTGAAGTAAATAAGTACTGATGCATAATTCAGAAGTAATTAATATGCTAAACCTGGTAAATGGCTTTAATGAGGTAGGCTGTTCATGTCTCTTCCTAGAAATTTTCATTTAATCACCCAATAAGTAGCAAAAAAATTATTTTAACTACTTGTGTTAGTTTGCTCGGGCTGCCTTAAAAGAGTGCCTCAAACTGTGTTCCTTCTGGAAGGTGATGTCATGGTTCTGTATAGTGTTGTCTATGATCTAGGTGGCCTCAGCACCTGTTGCCACTGCCTTTCCATAGGAAGACTGCTTGGGCCTCACTCCTGCTTTCTGTGATTTGTTGGCCATCATTGGACCTGATTGGTTTGTATGGATGTTACCATGATAGCTGCTCCTATCATTATGACATGCCCTGCCCCGCCCCCTCTAAATTCTCACTTCCATGGGAATACCCATCCTGGTGTTTTCAGATTTACCCTAATATCCTCATGTTAACCAATTACAACTGAAGGCCCTTATTTCCAGCCATCTCAGGAGGCTGTAGGGGCTTACACTTCAACATGTGCATGTAGTTCCACATAAGCTCTCTTTTCAGAGAAGTATCTGGCTGTGTATTTGATACTATAATTAACCATATTCAAACTTCCCTCAAATATTTACTTATTGGAACCAGATAAGGCAACTCTTTGAAAAACCAGTTGAAAGTGTCCACATTCAGTGACAGCTAAGGTTGACAGTGGGGGCAGTAAGGGGACAGATCACTTGCACATTAAGTGATTCATTAGTTTGGCAATTGCTGGGTGTCTTTCATAATCTCTAAGGACTTCAGAGCAGACAAAAATGTCACAGGCTTTGTCCTCACATCACCTCTGTCCAGTAGGAGGAGCTTGAGAGGCACTACAGTCCAGAAAGCATGGATATAGTCTGCAGAGCCTCTCCTTGATGCCCACCACGCATCTTCCTTTCAAGAGTATTCTACTCAATGTCTCTGTAAGACCCATGTCTCTTGCATATGGGAGGTTTTTTGTCCTCACACATAATTTGCCCTTCCTAACATCTCACCCTGCTCATCTAAATCAGCTGTCATGCTCCTCCTTGACGTGAAGTTCTCCAACACTGACGCCTTTGAGTTCTCCATGAAGGATAGGCAGAGAATCTCAATCTCTGGATCCTTCCTGCCCTTGTCCACAGAGATCATGGAGCACTTTTGAGTTATTTTCTCTCAGGCTGGAACCCAGGACTTTCTCTTCACCTCGAAGTATCTCATGTCTCACAGATTCACATCCCATCCCACAGGAGTTGCCCATCTTTATACTCTTTGGCTTTACAGCCAAAGCAATATTTACAGCAAAATACCTGGTTTTCTCATTTTATTAATTTTTATATTTTGAGAGTTTCACACATGCATACTGTATTTTGTTTAGCCCTCCAATTCTTGCTGTATCCCCTGATTCCCTCTCAACTTCATGGCCTCTTTGGTGTTTCTGTACATGAGCATGCATGTTTAATACGACCTGCTGAATCCATTCAGTTTTGCTGGTAGGTATTATGGATGTGTTTGCTGGTATGTATATGGAGTCAGATAACCAGCAAGTTCAAGATGGAGAAGGTTGAGTCTGTTCTCCTAAGTCACAGCCCTCATCTAGTGATGGGACTTTGTAAGATTTTCTTCCCATCCCTGTTGGCATGCCAACTGGTGTTGTCATCATGCAGGTTTTGTTTAGGTGACCATATTGCTGAGATTTTGTGGTTGCAACTTCCCTATCATATGTAGAAGGCACTAACTCATAGAAGCTGTCCTGATCCTCTGGCTCCTAAAGTCTTTCATCCCCCTTTCCCATGATGCTCTCTGGACCTTAGGTCTAGGAGTCATGTTTTTCTTTGAACCTAAGTCTCTCTATATTTCACATCTTTCCTTTTCTCCCCTCCTATTCTCATATCAGGTATAAAATTTGCATTGCTTCCAGAGTGTCACCTCTCTGGTGCCATCATGATTACTGTGTTTTCAAATAAAGCTATAAAGTGTACATAGGTGTTCCTCATGCCTGTGCCTGAGACCCTGAACAGTGCTGAGGATCTTTGATATGCCTACCATCAGTTGACATCCTGCTATCTGGTGGCCCCCCAATCTCCAGTAGACATCTTGTGCTTGCTCATAATCTCTCTTTAGTTCTCTAACTTGTTCTTTCTTCCTTTTGCTCTGATCTCTGGTTCTACTATTGCATGACATTCTCCGTTCCTATAAACATAGCAATCTATATTGGATTTATGGCTCAACCCTAATCACATACGACCTCCACTTAACTTGATTATGTTTTATAACTTGATTAAGTTGACTGATTTAACCCCTTGATTTTGACTTAACTTGATTAAATTGAGGTCATATTAAACCCCAAAGACTCCATTTCTGTATAAGAACACATTCATACATGTACAGGAGTTTAGGAATTGAACATGTCCTTTTTATAAAACAAAGGCTTAGCCTAGAACATCTGAGTTAGATCCAAAACTTTACCATTCTAATCTATATCTTTCACATCCATGTTCTTCCTGATTCAAATAAACATGGATGCCATATAATTTTGGATCATCCATGGATCCTGGGACACCCCTCTCCTGGTGTCTGGATCATCCATGGATCCTGGGATACCTCTCTTCTGGTGTCTGGATTGTCCTTGGATCCTGGGACACCCCTCTCCTAGTGTTGGATTCTCTGTGGATCCTGGGACACCCCTCTCCTAATGTCTGTATATTTTGTCTTCTTAATTTCCCTGTTCATGCTCAAGCTTTGCTCTGATCTCTCTCTCTCTCTCTCTCTCTCTCTCTCTCTCTCTCTCTCTCTCTCTCTCTCTTTCTCTTCTTCAACAAACATTGGTTACTTTTACAGTCTTTGAACACTCAATGAGGTCTCTATACAGTCCCCATTCATGCCAATCTTCAGCTCAAATATTTTTCTTCTGAAGAAAAAAAAAGAAGCCATGAACATATGCGATCCTTTTAGCCCAACTCCCTAGAATTCAGTTTATTTTATTGGTCATGTACACCATTTTGATTTTCTTCCTGAGTTTCATCTCAGGAAACAGCAATAGTATTCATTCTTTTGTATTCTATATATTAACCATATATTAATTCACCCTCCATAATGTAAACATCTGTGTGTCCATGTATACACACCCATGTCTGCAATTATAGGAACACAAGGAAATAGTGTTTTTGTTCTCTTAAAAACTCTGAGTGCACACAAAATTGGATGATTAGATTCTTCTTCTTCTTCTATACCCATCAAAGGGCACAAGCAGATACAGTGTCTACTTTAGTTAACATGTGAATGCTAGAGTTTCTCTAAAATTACCACCCTTGGCACAGCAGATATAAAAAGAAAAGGAAAGACCATGGTTGAGTCTTATGAACCAGGCCTGGAAGTGACAATTCCTGCCAACCATGTTCCAGCAGTTAGACCTCAGTCTCATTGCCATGCTATCTGTTGGGGAGCTTCAGTAACTAGCTTTCAGTATCACCCATGAATGAGCTCACAAGTCAAAGAGCCACAGGTCTGGATACATTAAGTTGGTTCCTAAGTCAGGTCCCACAAAATCAAGGAGTTGGAGATTTTGGGTCTCTGAGAAAACCTCATCTTCTAGATCCTTATAGGTTCCTGAATTCATGTCCCTGTAGAGGTAGAACAGAGGACTTGGCTTCAGGAAAGGATTTTCTCAACTCCAGAGGGCACTACCAGGTCATTTTCCAGAGTCCCATCCACCTTTGTGGTGGATAACTTTCATCATATTAAATCCCCTTTATGTTAAATCCATCTACCAACAGCTGAAAAATATTATAAGAGCCATTCAGTTTTACTCTGCATGGCTTCAGTTTGCATGGTCTACTTACTATAGCACATTGCTATAACTGTTGTGCTTTACTATTAGTTACTATCAATCTCTTACTGATCCTTTTTGTTGTAGGTGTGTGTGTGTGTGTGTATTGTAGGTGTGTGTATGTGTATATATGTATGTATATATATATATATACACTATATATATTGTGTGTATATGTGTATGTATAGGAAAAACATATATATGATGCAGAGCTTTCTTTGTTTTCAAAAATCCTCAGTGAGCAGCACCTTACTGCAGTATATTTTTATGAATGCAAAAAGCTATAAATTCTAATCTAAAGGGCTCGTAATTAGACTACACCCACCAGAATAATCTCACTTGTTGTCCATCAGACACAAGTTTGCAGAAAATGCTTCAAAGCAATCATTTCTAATCTACACTG
The DNA here is from genome assembly GCA_964023405.1 of Apodemus agrarius. Lineage (NCBI taxonomy): Eukaryota > Metazoa > Chordata > Mammalia > Rodentia > Muridae > Apodemus > Apodemus agrarius. Next base: position 6,676,737 of record OZ030017.1, on the reverse strand, counting down.
AAAGGGACAGAATTGTATGAAGGTAACTGTTGACTGGAGGCTCCCTCAGAGTTTTTCCTACCACAGACAGGGTTTAGCAGCAATACCCTGATAAGCTTTAGTTTCCTGGTAGGAGATAAGAATAGAAACTACTTCAAGATTTAGTTTTGGAACTAAGTATGATAACAAATTTAATTGTGATGGTTTGAGCATGGGGCTTGCCACTCATTTGTGAACAGAGAATTATTCATGGCCACATATTTATGGTTATAAAATTGTAAAATTACTATTATAATAAATATTCTTAATGTGAAATCACACACACACACACACACACACACACACACACACACACACACTGCCTGTTCAATTCAATCCAGAATCTATCTGTCAAGTGCCTTTATATGCACTGGAGGTTAGAAGTTTAATGTGACTGAGATGGTCCCTTTCACAGCCTTTCTATGGAAAGGCTCAGAAACATAAATGAATAAACCCAAATAGAATGCCATTCAGTCTGAGGACAACTTCTGGAAACATACAAATAAAGAAAGATGCTACATATTCAGGGGTTGGCTGCCCCCCAAGAAATAAAGTACACACAATGCTATAATGCTCATTTCATGGAAATCAAACAGAGCCCGTTCTAATATGCTGGTACTTAGGCAGCAATGAGAAGCAAAGAGTGAGTCCAATAATCAATGGTGCTAGGACAAATTGAGATAGGTTTAAACTTTCTTTGTGAGCCAGTGGAGATGAATTTTCAGGAAATAAACTAACACGAACATGGGCTGAAAAAATGGCTCAATGGTTAAGAACATATCTTTCTCTTCCAGAAGTCCCAGATCAGTTCCTAGCACCCATGTCAGGCAGCTTATAAATGTCCATATCCCCAGCTCAGGAGAGCCAGTACTCTCTCTTGACCTCTGCAGGTACCTGCCCATACCTAGGCAGATACATATACACATAATGGAAATAAAATAAATCTTTAAAAGAACATAGCATGAAGTCACCAGTGTTTTAGGAGATAAAAAATCAAAACATAAGATTATCATCCAATAGTGGAGATATGGAGACATACAGTGAGCAGAAGGACAGACAGGTTTGAACTTCAACTGCAAGAAGCTAATTGAACCCAACAATGCACATGGCTGCGGGAGGAGAATAGAAAAAGGCATTATAGTTATTTGTTGACAGCTCCATCGTATTACATGTACTTTCATCCAGCAGTGTAAAATCAAATCCTCTTAGTTTACAATCCTTTTAAATAGTGTTTAAATATATTCTGATGACACAATCTGCTCAAGTATTTACCCTTGGTGGGGATTTCCATTAACCTTGTTGTAGATACTGTATATTTTGGGGGCTTTGCTTGCCGAGTAAAGCCTAGTGACATCATTATAAAACCGCATCTGGATAAGCTTAGAGCCATTGTCAGCCCACATCTGGATAAGCTCAGAGCCTTTGTCTTTCTATCCGATTTGGGAAGTTCAGCAAACCATAGGAGAATGCCATGATGAACAGAGCCCGGGGTTCAGATTATTAGGGTGCCCTTTCTTTAATGGCACAGGCAGAGGGAGGTAAAAGCCTGAACGCTGTAGAAGATACAAAGAAAGGCCCGGCACCGATGTCGCAGTGCTTTCAGGGAAGGATGGCTGTATGGTAGAATTTCAAGAGATTAGACACAGAGGTTAAATTCAAACGGTTTTGTTCGTCAGTTTTCATTGTCCCAAGAGATCTTGTGTGAATCTTTTGGCTTTCTGATGGGTAAAATTCCCTCAACATTTTTGCAGATTGTCTTCAAAATAATGTCTCTGTACCACAGAGGCAAAAAGTTAGTGTTCTGCTTGCTTTAAAAAAAAATGTAAAGAACAAAATATATAAGCCTTGGAGGGAAAGAAAAATATAAGCCTTGTGAGGAAATTACAATGGCTGAGGGCCCAGTACCAAATGTCAAATGTTACAGCTTAAAATTTTGGCTCACTTGTTAAACTTTCAAGCATCAAGATTCTGCCACTAGTAAATCTGGCCCCCACCAAGCTATCTATATGTTTTCCAGCTGTCTGGGTGCTGAACACATGTCCCAGGAAATCATTGCACTTGGCTGCCCTATTTGTTTTTGGTTTTTTGTTTTGTTTTGTTTTATTTTTTTTCCAGATAACCTCCCTGAACTGTTGCCTGATATCATCAGTCAGATATTTTATCAACTCCTTTGCTTCCAATTCTGAATTCTCAAATCTTTTCAGCCCATAGCTTTCTCCTCTCAAAAAAAGCTTTTTCTTGTGCTGAAGGAAGGCCATGCATTTCTGCACGTAGAGTAGAATCTTTGAATTACATGGCAAAGCACTGTGCAGGAAATGATAGACTCTCCTCTGGTGTATACGAAGGTGTTGATGTTCAGAGTGCCTCTGGAGGGATGTGGAAGCGTGTAGTTATCGGTGGACAGCTCACTGCACAGGAAAGAGCAGTTGGAAAAGTAGAGGCAGGTTTAACTTGCATATAAGGACTTTGTAGCTTTCAAATGGTGTGTGTGGCATCTTTGTTAGTATGTTGGCCATTTAAGATTAAGCACAATTTAAACATAAGATAGTTCCCCCAACTCAGTCTTACCTTCTCAAAAGGGAAGTTTTCCCAAACATTCAGGGGATACTAGAGACTGGATAATACTACATACATTGTTTTCCTATATGTAAACACTGATAATTAAGTTTAATTTACAAATTAAGCATATAAGAAAATAAGATAATTATGTTAGACAATAATAAAAGTTATTTAAAATATTTCTATTGACATTTCTGGAATCTTCCGTTTTACATTTCAGACTATTGGGTGACTGTGAGTAACCCAAACTGGGACAAACAGAACTAAAGAAATGGGAAGAATTACCATCTAGAGGGATAACATAAAAGAAAACTTTAAAAGATGAGAAAAATAACGTTTCCACATCTTCACCTCCCAGGGACAATCACTAGTTATACTTTGCTTTACATCTTTAAAATCTCCTGATTTACTTTTGTTAATTCACAGCTATGTATCCCCATACATGGAGTTGAACTATTCTGCAGACTATCTAATAAATAAACATATTTTCAAACTAGTATATTATTTTCTAAACCACGCTTTTAGTCTCTTTACTGTACTCTAAATGACACTGCATAATATACTTATGGAGACAATTCCAATATTTGAATTATCTCTAAAATTTGTTATGAATACTGTGATCTCACATACTTTAACTAACATTTGTATGTATACATTTGTAATTTCTTTAACCTCACTTGATGCTTCTGCTAATTAAATTGATCTATCCTTGTCCTATTTGTAAGTATTTTTAACATATAATCAGAATATATGCACAGAAGCCCTATAACATGATTGTACTATTTTTTATCACTTGGAGCTTATTCTTTGTTTCTGTTCAATTTTAAATGATATTTTTGGTTGAACATACTGTCTAATATGTAAATATATTTTCTATTTTTATTTTTTTGCCATTAGTGCCAGAGAGATGGCTTAGTGATTAAGAGCATTGGCTATTCTTCCAAAGGACTTGAGTTTGAGTCCCAGCACATACATGGCAGAGTACAAATCATCTGTAGGTCCATTTCCAGGGATCTGAAGGCCTCTTCTGGCCCCCACAGGCACTATATGCAAACATACCCACATACCTAAAATAAAATTAAATTAAAAAGATTAGAAAATAGAAGAGCTAAATACTTCCCACCAGAGCAACCTCTGTAAATAGTTTCTCACTTGCCAGGGTACTTATTGATATTTCTCTAATTTCTTCTACTTTTAAAATGTTTTCATATGTAACAGATCCTGTGCATCTTGAAATTATCCAGTGATATAGAAAATTAAAAAAATAAATAAATCCACAGAACTAGAGAGGCAGTTCATCCACTCAGATGCCTACCACACAAGCACAAGGACCTGAGGTGGGTTCCCAAATCATCCTTGATAAGGCCCGGTTGGGAGGCAGGTGCTTGCATCTCAGCACTGGGGCTCACTGGGGCTCACTGGCCTGTCAGCATAGCCTTGCTGGTGAACCTTATGCAAATGAGAGACCCTGTGACAAAAGTGCCTAATAAGGGCACCCAATGTTGACCTATAGCCTAGTTACATTTTATGCCCCAACCCAACAAATTATTCCCATGTTATTTATACATGCAGAGATGATGAGACCTCCACTGATTTGTCTACACTCATCCCACTAGTTAATGGCATAGCTAGGAATAGACTTTTGGCACTCTGATAATATTCTGTCTTGGAAATCACAAGCCTCAACTAGATGTTTCCTGTACAAGGATGATGGGAACCGTCACCAGCTTATTAATAACAGTCAGTCGTGTCAAAATATTAGCACAGCATCGCTGTCTTCATACCATCAGTGTGTGCTTAGGATGGCATGTCAGCTGAAGTGTCTCTTCAAACGTGAGCTTGAGGTTTTAGAATTTAAAAATATCAAGTAGTTATCAAGATAAATTCTGTTCAAACAGAAGAGCTATATATGCTCCTTCCCATTCGTTTTTATTGTGGTTGTTGCTGTGTGTGTGTGTGTGTGTGTGTGTGTGTGTGTGTGTGAGTGAGTGAGTGAAACAGGGTATTCCTTATTGCCTTAACTGTTCCATGATTCAAAGGTCAAATGTTTGCCTTAGCCCGGGTGTAGGATGTGGAGCAAGCCCTGATGAGTGACCCCATCTAGACCAAAGCCTCCTGCTTAGGAACTCAGAACCCCGCCCCTGGCTTCCATTCTGCTCACTCCTCCGATGCAGAATGAGGGAAAGAGCTTTCAGGAAAGAACCCAGCCTGGGAGTGCTGGGAGGTTTGTCTCAAATACCCGGCAGGGAGTTATGCAATGGTGACATCATTCTAGATCCTTCCCTGTTTAGTATCTCTACCATAAAGTTGTCTGCAAGCCTACGGGCCCAGAAGACTGGTACTAAACACGCATACATCCAAATAATGATTTTTATGAGAAATTAGAATGCCACTCTCTCTGCCATTTGAATTGCTTCATTATGAAAAATGATCAAGACAAAGCAGACTATAAATTCTATTAAGTTGACTTGTTGGGGGTCACAATAACCTATTAATATATGGACAATTTCAAGAGCTTCAGCGTCTGTTGAATCTCAGCTGTTAACGTTAAGGTTGGTTTTAATGTATACATTAAACAAAAGGTTTTAATAATGTTTTGGACCTTTAATGTGACCTAAACCTAATACACTTCTGAGTACACTGTTCTCCCATACAACAGCTGTGAGAAATTTACTATTTAAAAGCAGTCTATAAAAGTCGAAGTGTAGTATCCATATTTTTTATCATTTTGTTTTAACGTTCTGCCCATTATTCTCAACTTACTGTTTTCTAAAGGCGTTATATAAATAAAATTAATTATAAATGCTAACATTAACCAAACATCAAGTAATTCAGAAAACAAACGTCTTATAAGATGACCACTATGAGATACCTAAGCAAAGTCATCACAATTTCAGTGATGATGTAGACAAATGTAATTTAGAGACAAAAAGACATTTGCTCTACAACAAACATGGGTTCATATTCATTCATTTTTTCTCTTTCTCTGATTAACATAATTGCATAAATAAACAGTTGGATTTTGATTCCATAAATTCTTTCATTATTCATTGTATATATTCTTTGCTGTATAATATAACATTTTTTTAAAAAGAACTCAGAGAAAATATTAGGGGTTAATATTAAAAATTAATCCTAATATCTTGAATTTTATTTCTATATGCATTTTGATGCTACTATCTTTACTTTAATTTGTTATTAATCAGTGAAGCTTTAGATGCTAAATTAGCTCTTCTTATAAGTGTGCTTAGTATCCTGAGCAGCAGGTCCACAATGATTTGTAATTTTGTGAAAATATTCTCCTCAGGTAATTTGCAATCCTTTATTGTAATTTTCTGAATAAAATAGTTTAGAATCATAGCTCTTTGTGCATGTACATAGATATATGTGTATGTAGTAGATATAGATGGTGATAGACAGATGATTGATAGATGATAGATATATTGGTGATAGATAATTGATAGGTAATAGCTAAGTGGAGTGATAGACAGATGGATATATGGATAGACAGACAGATGATAGGTAGATATATAGATGATAGATAGACAGATGACAGATAGACTTTAGATAGATAAATGATAAATATATAGATATATATAAACAGATAAATATAGAAAGATGATACATATGTGCATGATAGATAAATAGATTTATGAGATATCCTGTAAATTGATAGATAGATAGATAGATAGATAGATAGATAGAAGATAGAGATTAGAGATAATGGATAGATAGATGATACATAGATAAGTAGATAGGTAGGAAGGTAGATAAATAGACAGGTAGATTGATTGATACATGGGTTGAGAATAGGTAAATAGATTAATAGATAAATAGATACATAGAGATAGAGAGATAGAGAGATGGACATTTAAATACAAAGGTAGATGATAGATAGATAGATAGATAGATAGATAGATAGATAGATAGATAGAGGTAGGTGATAGATCATAATCCAGAACAATGTGTAATTCACGAGATATATGAGAAGATCTCATACAAATTGTCCTGCCTTCTATATTCTGTAAGATCTACAAAGGTAGATGATAGATAGATAGATAGATAGATAGATAGATAGATAGATAGAGGTAGGTGATAGATCATAATCCAGAACAATGTGTAATTCACGAGATATATGAGAAGATCTCATACAAATTGTCCTGCCTTCTATATTCTGTAAGATATACAGAAGGTACAGTCATCGCTCCACAAGTATTTATAGGCTGAGGTAGATAACCGAATGCTAACACAGTTATTTCTGAATCTATATAGATTAAGTTGAATCCATATATTTCCATTTTATATGAAATTGACAATACATTCTGGATTTAGTTAAAGAAACTTACACAGTATCATCTCAAATACTCTATTCTTGCAGTGCGTTATTCCCGGTTCTTATGAATATCTGCTAATAAGAGTAGTATCTCATGCAAAGAACCACTTGGCTTCTGCTGATTTTGCTAATGCTTTCAAGCTGCCATCCCTCAGCAGTGGCCTGTGTACACCTGTATGGAGTGCAGTCATGACTGCACATGAACAGGCATGATGCGGCCACACGTATGGCCTGCTCTTGGCCCATGTAGCGCGTTCACACACACTGTGAGCTCCCAAGTCTTTGCAGACTTATCTTCTCTATTTTGTTTTCGAACTGTCTTTTCCCAATGCAACAATTTCATCCAAAAGAACATTCAAGTTTTGCCTACCTGCTTGTGAAATGTATCTACGTTCTTTACGACAAAAACTACACCAGAGGAAAATGGACAGGAAATGAGTTACATGGTTATCATTCAAACTCATGCAGTTCACGTCATCTTCCTGGTGAATCCATAATGATCTTGATTTGTGTCAGAGTTACTCATCTCAGGGTTTAAATTCTAAGAGCCACGAGTTAATTGGTGGTGAAGAGCACTCATTGCTCTATCAGAGGACTGGAGGTCGGGGGCTTTCAGTTCCCAGCACCCACCCACGTGGCAGGTCACAACCTTCTGTAATCCCAGGTCCAGTGAACCCAAGGCCCTCTTCTAGGCTCTGCCAGCACCTTATACATAAGATGTACAGACATACATGCAAGCAAACTACTTCATATGTAAAGTTAAACTATGTAAAAAAAAAAGTAAGTAAATAATGTAAGGGAGACTACTGCTTTTCATTTTTTAATAGCCTGGGTAGAATTATAAGCATTATTTTGGTGTGTGTGTGTGTGTGTGTGTGTGTGTGTGTGTGTGTACATACATATATATCTGTGGGGTATGTGTGTGTACATATATGTCTGTGGGGTATGTGTATGTGTGTGTGTATACATACATATATATCTGTAGGGTGTGTGTATATGTGTATTCATCCATTCATCCCCAACATTTAAAGAACTGGTTTTAGGAAAAGTCAAGCAGTTATATAGATAAGGCGGGCCATTGCTAGCGTTGGGTTCTTCAGTCCCCACTCACTGTCATGGGTATGCACCTGCTTTGCTCGCCTCTTTGTGCCATGGCTGGCCTTGTTGTCCACTTGTTTAGAAAACAGATATTGGCAGCATTGAATGAAGTTGGCTTGAGAATTAGAGAGAGAAAAAAATAGGCTCAATCATCCTATGATTTTTTTTAACTATTATTTTACAGGACTATTTTCACATTCCTTCCCTAGATCTAATTTTTTTAAAGATGTGTATCATCTCTGAGGCATAAAGAGTCCCAAGGATTAAACTGGAGGTGCCAACCACCCATGGATCATACCCCGAAGCTCTGACAGAAAGCACAGAGACGCAGAGACGGGCAGTTAAAGAGATAGATGTGTTTATCTCAGATTTTCCAGAACCCATTAATCTGAATGTACAAACATGTCTCATTAGCCGTAATAGCCATATTTCCCTGGCTCATTGCCTTCACCTGCTGCCAGTGACCTTTGACTTCTGCGTGCCACCCCTCATGTGTTTCTGGGAGTCCATATGGGTTTTTTCACATACATTTAGGATGGTGTCTGACACCAGTGGGCTAAGTGCCATAGGAGCTCCCTGAGGTGTTTGTCTAGTTCCACTCTGTACAAACACGCGTGTCATAGGGGGCTGGGATATGCTTTTCCACCACCGATGTTCTGCCATCACCCAAGTGTCTCTGACTGCCATGCAGAGTGGGTACCAGTAAATGGAAGCATCTCAGAAGGACCATTTTTTTTGTTTGGGAATGAGGCCTTCATGCCTAGATCATCTTCTCTTCAGGTGAATCTGAGTCTGGTGGTCATGAGCTGGGCTGGGTGTTTACAGGTTCCCTTGGCCTCTTATTCAAAGGATTGAGATAAAGGCTTACACAGATTGCAAAGCAGCAAGGGAGCTCTATTCAAGGCAAGATAGAACTGTCAAGATTGACAGCTACATACATGAGCCAAGATGCTCAAAGGCCTTTGGTTACTGCTGCAGGGTTTCTGTCTATGGCATCTGAAAGTAGGAGGGGCTTGAGACTAAGGCCCACAGTGGTGCTCTGTTTTGATTGGCAGATAGAATGCCATCACCATTCCTCTTCCGTGCCTATGTCTTCCTATGTATTAGTTTTTAATCACACTGGTCTAATTATGGATTACCATACAATAGAGACTATGGGGTTCTCCATAAAGGTTGGTATGGGGACAGGGTTTCACCTTCCGCATACACTCAACCAGTCTGAGTCAGGTCAGCTAATTGGTTCCTGGACCCAGACAAAAGCATGATGTGGTCACATGAGCTCTGTCTAAATGTGATGGGTTTTGAGAAGAGGAGATTATTCCATTGCTTAGAGAGAGTGGTTTGTGGAGCTAGATGTAGGTGAGGATCCAGTGCTGCTAACAGGTTACAAGGCTGGTTTTCTGGAGAAGGTATATGCATGTAGTACATAGAGGTGTGGCTCTGAGGCCCCCAAGTACACCATCATTAGAAGAGGAGTGTGTGTGCACCCTATGCCAGGTGGTTGTGGGACACTAATCCTGGGGAGATGTAAATAGCCATCTACTCACCCCAGATTGGGAATCTATGGCAGACCAATATAAAGCTGAATTTGGTGAACTAATGAGTTTTTGGAGTTATTTCCAGGAGCAGAAATGACTCAAAGGCAGCTGGACCAGCAATGCCCTCCCCAGCATGAGTGACAGCTCCTGAAATCAGGAAACCTGGAGCATAGTGCACACCCTGTAGCTGACTCAGCAGGTTGGAGTGTTCTTTCCAAGAGGTTCAGTTGATCCAAGCCTCTGGCAGAAAGCTTAGCAGGTCTTTGTTTTTTTTTTTTATTTGTTTGTTTTGTTTTGTTTTGTTGTTTTTTTTTTGTCACCTTGGCCAATCTGTCTCTTCCAGACAGCCCAGCTGATCTGAGACTGTCTTCCAGAAATCCTCACTGTGTGAATCTATGCTTAGGAAGGCATAGCCATAGTGAATCTGCTCAATTTTAAGAACTTCCGGAAGCTTTTGAATTGTTTTGAGCTTAATAAACTACCCTGAGTGCTGAAATATTTCATCTACCTTAAATCATCCTTTTGTTTCATCTCTTCTGACATCCCGTGTCTTAGCTAGCTCCCCTGCAAACTGGATCATAATCTCAGAGGAAATTGCTACATAACACTGCCCAGGTTGATTTCTTTCCCTGTGCTTTACAGTGTCCAGTTCTTCTAAATATTTTTCTGCCATGAGCAATGCAGTGGCATTCTGATGGGTCATGCCAAGTGTTGAGTTATCTTGCACTACTCATGGGATAAGGTTTCAGGGTTCCCAGTATATGAGAGTTTATTGCTGTGGTGGGCACTCTACTTTCTTTGTACTTGAGTCTGTCTCCCAGTTCAGAACATCTTTAAAACCCACTGTTTAGGCACTTTCATGAAGGTTCCAGAATGTAGGCATTGTGATCGCGAATTTTTGTTGTCAACTTGGCTTGTTTTAGAATCACCAACTCTAGATGCGTCTATGAGGAGATTTCTAACCCTTTAACTAAGGCAGGATGACTTTTCCTGAATGTGGGGCGGCACTATTCTTTGGGCTGGGCTTTCTTTTTCTTTTTTTCTTTTTCTTTATTTCTTTCTTTTTTTATGTTTGTTTTCTGAGACAGGGTTTTTCTGTGTAGCCCTGGCTGTCCTGGAACTCACTCTGTAGACCAGGCTGGCTTGAACTCAGAAATCTACCTGCCTCTGCCTCCCAAGTGCTGGGATTAAAGGCGTGTGCCACCACTGCCCAGCCTTGGGCTGGACTTTCTACCTTGACAGAAGCAGCAAGCTGAGCACCAACCTTCATGCCTCTGCATCCAGACTATAAATGCAATGTGGTCTGCTGCCTCGAGGTCCTGCTGTCATTATATTCCCTCCATAATGGGATATACCCTAAAACCACCCAAGACAAACCCATCCGTCTTTCCTTCCTTCAGTCCATCAGTCTTTCCTTCCTTTCTTTGCTTCCTCCCTTCCTTCCATCTGTCTGCCAGTGCATCTATCCTTCCTTCCTTTCTTCTGTTCATCCATCCATCTCTCCTCTGTTCCTTCCTCCTTTCATCCTTTTTTCCATCCTCCCTCCTGTCCTTTTGTCTTGCCTTCCTTCCTTCCTTCCTTCCTTCCTTCCTTCCTTCCTTCCTTCCTTCCCCTTACATCCTTCATTGCTTTCTGCCTCTCTCCTCCTTTCCATCCTTCCTTTTATCCTTCTGTCCATGTGTCCTGCCTTCCTTCCTTAAGTTGCTTATATCAACTATATTGTCCTAGCAATTCACTTGGCTAGATTTTTTTAAAAAGCATTATTAACAAAAACAAAGGGTGGTATTGTGCTTTTTATATGTGTCTTTTAAGATCTATGAGGTATAAACTGGCCTAGAATTTGTGGCAACCTTCATTCCTCTTCCTCCTGAGTGCTTAGGATACAGGTGTGAAGCACTATATGCCTTTCTGGTCCAGGGCTTGGTCCAGGTACATGAAGACAGCTAGTGGCAAAGGCAGGGCTGAACAATGCTCTTCTGACCACACCCTGCCCACCTATGAGAACCTGCCCTGCTCTGCCCCACCATGACCCAGCCCACCACACTCCTGTTTTAGACACCTTCCTCCCTCCCTCACTCACTCACTCCCTCCCTCACTCCCTCTCTCCCTCTCCTCCTCCCTCTCTTCCTTCCTTCCTTCCTTCCTTCCTTCTTTCTTTCCTTCCTTCCTTCCTTCCAAGGTCCTGGTCACCAGCTCACCTGGCCTATGAGGAAAGCACTACCATCTAGCCTTATGCTAGATTAGTCTACAATATCTTTTTCCAACCCCTAGCATTCAAGAGATCTCTCCCCTTAGTCTCTGCTTTTTAAAAATCATAACAGTCTTCAATTTCAACATTATCTCTTTTGGAAAATTTTTGTATTAATACAACCAGATAAAATTCTCTTTGGGGAACTGTTAAACAAATGTAGCTGTATTTGAATACATAAAGATTTAAATTATCTATATCATAAACATTATTATCATTATTATTGTGTTTGTTGTTATTTATTTATAATAAAACAAATGAAAAGTCAGGATGAAACATTTTATAGTATAATTATTTAATAGAAATATACCCATACTGTGCTGAGTAACAAATACTGTCCTAGATATTGTATAAAATTGAGTTATTAAAACTAATTGTAAGATGAGAACCATTCCATTAGATATGAGTAAACTATGTAAATATGAACTGCAAAAGAAAAAGATATGAAGACAGTAACAGCAGCAATATTAATAAAAATATTAATAGAAATACTTACCATTCATCAAATTTGTAAGTACTTTAAAAGTCAGGTCTCTGTACTGATGAGAAATTCTTGCAGTAATGCTAATGTGGCTAAGAATTGATGATTTATATTAAAACATGCATCACTTTGTAGTAAGAGATCTCTGTGCTCTTTGTTAAATTAATTTTTGTATACACATGTGTGTATATGCCAATATGAGTATGTATTTCCCTGTGTGGAGAGAAGAGGTTGGGAGTGTTGACCACTCTTCTCTACCTTTTATTTTGAGACAAGGCCTCTCATTGAACCTGAAGATCATTGATTGGCTAGACCAGCCAGCCAATGAACCCATGCATTCAGCCTATCAACAAGTACTCAGAGCAAGATGGCTGCCATATGCTACCATGACCAACATTTTACATGGGTGACAGAGATCAAACTCAAGTCTTGATTAATATGCAGAAGCACTTTACCTACTGACTGGTTTCTCCGAGCCTGCTGCATTTTCTCTTAAGCATTCTCTCTGTTCTCTATGATGTTCTCTATGATGCTTTACCTCTGGACTCCCTGGGTTTCTCCATTGAAAAGCATTTTGAAGAGATGAGAAAGGAGGAAGCTTCGGATCACATAGGCAGCAGATAAGGCAGAGTTACAGACCTCAGACTGATAGTAGGAGCTCTGGTCCTCCACTAGAAGGAGGGCTCCTACCCACAGTGCAATCCTGATCTCACTTGGTATGACCTTCAAGATGGAGATGATCATGCAACTGCTCTGTGATGATGCCAGAGAATTAGCATTGTTGAACATTCCTCAGTCTTCCTGACGTTTTTTATACATAATCTTGTCTTTATTTTTCTTTAATACAATTTCACTTGCATGTACCATCTGTTCCCTTGTCTGGATTCCAAATGATCTCATCGTATCTTTAAAACGCTAAGAGTTTATGTTGAAGAACTAATGAAAGATGTTCCTAATAGAACATCTCGATGAAGTGTCACAGAGTAAATAATTGGCCCTGTTGGAGCAGGGGAGGAGAATTCATTCACACTGGGAGAATTTGGAAAGGCTTCCCACAGGAGGTGGCATTTGATTTGCCTCTGAAGGCTGGTAGAAGGGTTTGCCAAAAACAAATGTGTGTCTTGCCACCTAGAAGAGACTTGGTGGCTCTTGAGGGCAAAGGCTCATTACTTTCTCATGTCATACTATTGCCAAGTATGAGGCTAGGTTGCTGTAAGTCTTAAATTAATGTAGCAGCACTGATAATGAATCTTTATTGAAAAGCATTTCCAGGTGAGATTTGAGTTCATTCAGTAAAGCAGAGTATGTAACAGTACCTGATAAATGGTAGGTGGTAGCCAATGTTATTATACTATTAAGAAAACTACGCTATAGAGAGACTTTCTTAAAAGCATCACCTGTCAAAAACAAAAGCTGGCAGCCAATGAGCTGAGGCAGGAAACAGGAGGTGGGACACTGGTGGGACAAGAGGGGATTCTGGGAAATGGTAAGAGAATAAAAAGAAAGATGTGAGGGAAATGCTGAAGGAGTCACTGAGGAAGACCCTAAGGAGGAAGTAGGCCAGGATGAAGGAGAGCCAACCAACCATGTGGTAGACATAGAAGAGTCTGAACGGGTTGAATAAGTGATGAGCTAGTCAGGGAAGGAGCCAAAGCTTATGGCCTCGGCATTTAATAATAAATAATTAGTCTCAGAGTCATCATTTCAGAAGCAGAAGCCAGGCAAGGGGGAAAACTGATTTTTCTTCTTACAACACATAATGTTTTAGCTTCCCTGCCTCGTATGAGAACACCAGCTTATTACACATTTTCTTCTTTCCCCTCACAGGTTGCCAGACACTACCTTTTGCCTTATATATCATAATTAACTTCTGTTGCTTAACAGTCTATCAAGGGCTGGATAGATGTTTATTATTCTTCTGAAGAATCCAAGTTCTGTTCTCAGCACTCACATCAAGTGGATCAGATGCCCTCTTCTGGTCTCCACAGGCACCTGAATTTATTTAGCATATACTCACACAGATACACACATCTCTCTCTCTCTCTCTCTCTCTCTCTCTCTCTCTCTCTCTCTCTCACACACACACACACACACACACACACACACACACACACACACACCACTCATACATGTATCCAAAACGTTTTACAAAGCCATTTAGGTATTATCATCTTGCAAAATATAAACTGGCTCCAAGTTTTATCTTTTAAAAATGTATAGTCAATCCTCCTAAATCTGAGAGGATCTTCATCTTTGAAAGCTTTAGCCACATTATATAATTAAATATGTTCAAAGAAGAGTCCTGAGATGTTGCCTCATTTTCCCCTTATAGTTTGGGAGCTAAAAACGTTGTTTAAAATGAAAAGGCTGCTCCTCTATTAGCCATAATTCTGAAGCAGGGTGGGTGGGAGGTTTAAGGGGGAAGATCTGAAGGGGCCACTCTAGGCTTATATTATGAAAGCACCCAGACAAACAATCTTGGCTCAAAATACTGTGATTCATTACACACAGAGATTCAGGAAGCCAGATTGGGAGACAGCTGGCTAAGGGCGCTGCCATCCTGGAGAGGATCTCATGACAGACTTCTGGTCTAACCATCCAAAGACGAAGAAGAGAGGAAAACAAGGCAGTGCCCCCCTTCCTGTCACAAGTAACGAGAATGAGAAGCTGTTCTCCCACATAAACTGCAGAGTGATGACCCCCTCGTCATCAGGATTTACCCAGAATGCACTGCCCATGAGAGGATGGGACAAAGGGTCCTCATCCTCCTTTCCTTTCTCATTTCTTCTTAATTCTAGAAAAGTTTCTGTAAAGCCACGAGGAGTACCTGAAGTATCAGGAGCTGAGGCAGATGCCCAAAAGAACAGGCTTTCCTATTCTTAAAGGGTATATGGTGCATGGCGGATAGCCAGAATAAGATACCTGGCAAGAAAGCCCAGCGGCGTGTAAACCATCTGTGTGTTAGGGCCAGTCAGGAGATGCTTCCTGGAGAGGAGAAATACTGAACCAGATCTTATTAAAAAAACAGAACTCTGACAAGAGTGTTTTCTGAAATGTGTTGTGGATACAATCATATGCCCCAGCTCTCATCTGGATGGTGATTCCAGCTCTGCACATTACCTGGAAAGCACACCCTGGCCCTTGCTATGGCTAATCACCCATTTGAGTCATAGACAAGCATGTAGCTAGTCCGGGCTTCTCCAGGGACCAAAAAAAAATTCAAGGATGCTCTTTTAAGCTAAATACAGCCTCTGGTTTCTATTCTTTATACAAAAAAGGCAATTTGGTTTTGGACACAAAAGTCTGGGCAACCATCTGTGTGGGGCAAGGACTGGCTCCACAGTACAGAGTACAGCCTGATACTCCATGCACTATGAATTTGCTTTTTGCTTTACAGGTGTCTACGGAATACACAACCTGTTCTCTCTGCAGAATAATGCATTCTCATTGAACTCTTCCCCCACAGTAGTCAAAATGACAAAAGAAAACATGGCCAGAGACTGCCTGGAGAGCTGTCCAGTTTTAAACATCCACACAATTATTTATGAGAGGTACACACAGAGATAAGGAAAGAAAACCAGGGAACAGCTGAAGTGTCTTGTATCATATATAAAATATTAGGTTGTTACCAGATGCAGAAGTAGATTATATGTCATCAAAGAGAAGCAAAAGTGCTTTTTAATTTTCTAATGAGACAAACAAGAAGATATAAATATCGCCGTTGGTACAAGGAATTCAAAGAAACCATTGCCTGCTTATTGGTTCATTTTGTACATTGCGATCAATGACATTCTGTGAGCAGTAGTACGAGATCAATTGCAAACCAGCATATAATTCATGGTTGGTATTGTAAATTATAGTTTGCCTGACAATAATTGGGAAGGTTTTCATGCAATCAGATCCTTTGCTTGTAACAGTCTGAGGAGGGGCCATAATTTACTTATAATTCATATTAGAGTAATCTCTCATCTCTGGTCAAAATTTCCGGCATCTGAGCTTGTGCGAATTATGCCATCATGCTAATAGAAAGCAAGATGTCTTGATAAGTGGGTTGGCGAACAGTGATCTTATGGTTTCAGGGTTCCCCTACCCTCAATTTACAGGACTCAGAATTATGCAAGTTTGTGGTTGTTAGACTCCATGACCCATGCCAGTGCACTGGAAGGGCCCTTCTCATCAATAGACTTGTTACCAAACCATTTACAGTTAAACCAGTAACAATAGTCACGTTCTTCTCTGCTCTAAGTTCTAACCTAGTGGCTTCATTCATGGCCAGCTCCCTGTAACTCCTCATCTCACAGCATCTCCTCAGAAAGAAAACTCAAATGGCTTTTGTTCCCTTTCCTTGTGACTGGCATCCTGTCCCCAGTGGCTTCCTAAAGACCCTCTCCTTGCTTAGCTTTCTCCTCCCACTTCACTAGGAATTTCCCAACTGAGCCGTCTACTGCCAGTCCGGTCACATTCCATCCCTCAACCCTTACCTCCACCCTTTCTTCCTCTGCCTCTTTCTCCTCCTCCTCTTTCCCTTCTTTCTCCTTTTCTTCCTCCTCTCCTCTTCTCCCTCCTCTCCTCTTCTCCCTCCTCCTCCTCCTCTTTATTCTCCTCTTCCTTCTCCTCTCCCTCCTTCTGTTTCCTTTTCTCCTTTCTTCTCTCTCCTCTTCCTCTTCATTCTTCCCACATCTCCTCTTTCATGGTTATTATTCAAAGTGCGTTAAGGAGTCTTCATTTCCTGAAGGAAGCCCACTAGGAATAGTGCTTGATGGTGGGCAGGGACACTCATTAAAATGAAAGGTGTACAAAGATGTTTGAGTGTGTTAGATTTCTCTCTGCACCTGAGTTTGTAGTTGTCACAGTTAAGAGTGTCCCCAGTTCCTACCCTAGTGACACCGGAACAGTCATTCAGATTCAGATTCCTATCTGAAAAATGAGGCCTGGGAAGTTATTCTCCCTTTGGAATTAACTTAGCTGAAAATAAAATTGAGGAAACTTAATTGGTACAGGCCCTGTGACAGCAGAACATGGATGCTTCCTGAACTTCGGGCTTTGGTACAAATCCAATGTGTGCTCAGGCCGCAGTTTCTTTTTTCTTTTACTTTACTTTTCTTTTTTTTATTTCACCCCTCCCCAAAGACCCCAAACCCTTCCTCCATCCCCCTGCCTCCACGTATATGCCCCTCCACCTGGTACACTCCCATCTCCCCCCTCCATTTCCCTTTGTTGGGGCCTTTGTTGAGACTTTACCTGACCAAGGACCATTCCTCCTACTGATGCCCAACAAGGTATTCCTCTACCACATTTTTGCAGGCCCCAGTTTCTATGTATGTATATAATTCTCTCTGCATACAACTTAATGTCTGCTTTCACTCTCAGTCAACAGAATTAGAAGTCAATGACACTCCCTCCATTATTTTAAGATCCTTTCTCCTTTCCTTATGTAAAGACATCTACATTCATACAGAGCAACTCAGAACTTGGAACTTGTCTATCCAAGGTTCCTCTTCCTCCATGGGAAGGGATCAGTGTAGAAGCACCCTTCGAGCCAGTGTGGATGGGTATCTGTCCTCATGGCTCTGCATCATACTCAAGAACCTGAAATATTTTCAAGTGCCTTGAAGCTCTGTCTGTCTACAGATACAATGTCTGTTCCTTTTGTTCACTTCTTGGCCCTTGCCTGGAATTCCATGCTAGAAGAAAGGCCCGTGGCCCACATTTCTGACAGAGCATTTATTTCTTCTCATTTGCATCTTATTCTCAAAAGCTAAGGAATCCACATTGAGCTTGGAGACCTATGTTCCGTTTCCCCAAACTGTTACATCTAAACGTTAACCTCCCTTTCTGTCCCATTTGTCATTGTGCAGAATGGTCCCTTGTTCTAGTTCCTGACCGGTGACTCTCTGCCCTTGTAGATAGTAGCACTTTATAGTTAAGACATTAAAATTATAGCTTAATTGAGAAGAAGTTAGGATCAAATTTGTGAGAGAATTGGAATCAGCAGAAAGAATGGAAGAAAAACCTCATGGACTAATATGACTGCTACACCAGCATCAACCCTCATGGCAGACAGAAACCAGGATAGGAGTAGAGAGGAGGGAGTCGTAACTGCTGCCTTAGACCCATTGGATTCCTCAAGGTTACTGCCCAAACCATAAAGGGAGGGGGAGAAAATAGCTAATACAATAAAGAGATAAACAAGGGAATAAAACAGTTACCACTGAGTAGTCCCAAAGGCCCATTTCAGATCAAGGAACCAAAAAAAAAATAGTACATGCTTCCAACACGTTCAGTCTGAAATGCCCCAGGTCTGTGTTGGTGCCAGAAACAGGAAACACTTGAGATTTATCAGAGTTGAAAATCAGGATGAGCAAGGTTGGCAGAAGACTCTGGAGTTCCCTGTATTACATACATTCTTGTTCTAATGTCTCACACGAAGCAACTTATGGGAGGAAGGAGTTGTCTTGACTTACAATTTGTTAAGAAAATACAATCTATCATGTCAGGAAGGCATGGGGCCATGAGTGTGAGACAGCCACAGTCAGAAAGCAGAGAGTATATAGAAATCAGGCCTACTATAATGACACACTTTCTGCTATAAAATGGCATGTACCTCATAAGCCTTTCATAACCTCCTAAAACAGATATAACAGTTGGAAACCAAGTATTCAAACATCTTACATTCAAACCACTATACTCCACCCCTGGACCACCTTGAGTTCACAGGTATATCATAATTAGACGTGTATTCATCCCACCCTCAAAAGCCTCCAATGTCTTCAAAACATACTGTTGAAAAGTTCGAAGTTTACAGTCCCTTCTGATACCCGAGGCAGTTTCTTAATGTCAAGCTCCCCGTGGGGCAGTGACAAGCCCTGTGGGTGCATGTTTGTCATCTGGAGCTGATTACAGAATCATCTGGACTCCAGTGGCCTTGGAGAGTCTACCCACGTCAGGCCTTCTGCTATTTCTCATCCCTAATATTCTGGGATCTCACTGCAGTTTGGGTTTTAGCTTCTCAGTCTCTCAGAGCCTGTGTACAGGGAATCTGACTGTGCCCCATATTGTCTGACCTCAGATGCCTTCTGGAACCTTGACCCAAGCCTCCAGAAATCCCTCACTCATACATCCTTCATACCCGCAAAACTGGTATCACACGGCTGATGCTGACAAGCCCGAAAGGCAGCTTGAGATGCATCCTGTGGCCGTGGACCACGGTTGCAATGGCTTCTATGTCCTGACCCTGGGGAAACACTTTCCTGGGTTACTTTTAAGTAAGAGACTTCATTGACACACTGTATTCAGGTTTACTAATTGCAAATGAATCTCTGTTTTGAAAAGTTGGAGCCTTCAGTTGATAGTGTCTTTCCCTTGGAGAATCCTGTCTACCCTGTCTACCGTCTCAGTATAAAGGTGAGTTTTCCTCCTTAATTGTGGTAATCTCTTTAACAATTGCAGCTTCTTTCTCCGAACCATAATTATAGCTTTAGCTTGCCTTACATCTCATTTTCACCATGCTGCAGTCCTTGACCTGATACCGCCATTGCTGTCTCTGTAGACCTGGGCAGGGACAGAGAGCAATAACCATGATGAAGTCTCAACACTATCCTCTCTAACATTTCTCCCCTGTAGACATTAGCCTCTCACTTTTTAACTCAATCCGCATTCAAGCTCTCAGGTTATGGACAAAGTACAGCCTGATTCTTACAGAGCCCTATTCCCCTCTGAAACTTAATAAGCCAGAACCCCACATCTCCCTTGGTATTCTGTTATTCTGACCTCCCACCAGAATGGTACATTTCAGCTTTATCCACAGCATTCAAGTTCTTTTCTACCTTGAAGTCCCAAATTATTCAACTTTCCTGTCACAAGCATGTCCCAAAAGATTACTAAGAATCTCATGGATAGGCTTATCCCAGTAATGGACACGCCCCCTTGGTACTATTTTTCTGTACTAGTTAATGCTCATAGTTTCTATGTCAAAATAACTGACAAAACCCATTCAAGAAGTAACACTTATTATCATACACAATCCTTAATAATGACAAGGCAGGAAAGTATGATGATGAAGGAACTGATTTCATTTTGTTCACAGTAAACCTGTGTTCACTGAGTGGATCCGAGTGTAAACTTTCAACGCATGCCTCTCTCACTCAGTTCTAGTAAATCTCTACCTCAGGAAGGTTCACCACCTTCTAAAGTCATGTGGCCATCCCGGAACCAAGTGCTCAAATGCGTCACTTCTGGGACTTTATATACTCAAACCACAACAGTAAGAAATGGCAAGTACTTAGAGAATGTCAGGTCATCAAAGGTCACAGGGGCAAAGGCACCAATGGTGAATATTCTGGGAATAAGATAGTCTCAAAAAAGCAGAGCTAGCTGGGGAAGGAGGGATTGCATCAGCACGAGGGGCCAAAGAGGTGAGCAGCAACATGCTTGTGTCTGCGTAGGGTAAGATTTGGATTTAGAATCTTGGCGATAGATCCAGAGATGATGAAGTAATGAGTGGAGCTATGCTGGATGGTGGATAAATGAAGCGGAGGTGAAGGGCATTGCACTTGAGGAAGTTAAAGTGAGGCCAAATTCAGAGATGAGTCATTATTGAGGATGTTGAAGTTGCCAAGAGGGAGATTAAGATTGAAAAGAAAGCTGAGCCAATGCTGAAGTCATTGAGGAAAGGAGACATGTGACATCAGAGGTGGAGTAGGCCATGTGCTAACTAGATTTCGCACATAAATTCTTCTAAGTAATAAATTGATATTAATATCCTTCGGCCATTTTCCATCTGCATCATAGGTGTGTATCATGCAACATTAATATACATGTAACTACCCCTAATTTAAGTTGGCTGCCTGCTCTTGTTCCATAGTAAGCATCGGGTTCATCAGCCTCTGTACCCTGATATTTTGTTTGTTTTGTGGTTGCGGTGTTTTAAGCATTAGTGCTTGGCAGTTGTGTTTGATGTTCAGATACCTACAGCTTCGCCTCATCATTTCTAAAGGAGCGTCTTCTCTCCATTGGTTTGACAGTTGTGTTAGACTCTTTGAGACTTTTTATTAGTATACTTCTAAAAAAAGACAATGGCAGCCCAAGTAGAGGCAATTGAGCTCTTTCTCTGCTCTTGTCCATTTATCACTCAACAAATGAAAAGCATTTTCATTAAGCAACACTTTAATCATGAGAAAATATAGTCAGCATGATAGAAGATATTTGCTTATACTCAAAAGGGCTCCATTCCCTTAAAAGGGATGTAAGATTGGGATCAATGGCAACTTAATTTGACTTGTTTTGATAATTACAAAGAGGAACTACATCAGAAAAAAGGGAAGCCAGAAATAACAGGTGAGCTGTGTCTATCAAAGAAACTACTCAAAGGGCTATCAGCTGGAGGGTAAGCAAAGGTCATCCAACAACAAAGAAGGAAATGGACTTTAATTAGAGGGGGCACACCTTCAAAGACCCCCAGGTGTGATGTGGGGGGTAGAGTTGTGTCTGGGGAATGAATGAGTGGGAATGGGAAGTGAATGATTGTGAAGTCACTAGCTGCCCCATGGGTCGGCCAGTGTTAGATTTCATCTTAAGTATTAGATTTCATATTAAGAGGTCAATTCAGAACTTTCCTTCCCTTTCTCCCTCCCTCTCCCCTTTCCCCTCCCCTTGCCCACTCATTCCCCTCCCTCCTTTCTCTGTGAGTGTGGTTACGGCTCTTTCCAAAGAATTATGAAGAGAATTCTTTTCTGGTGATACAGCTCTCAGGCCCCACCCCACCATATCTCTAACAGCACTTGCACTCACCCAAGTAGTCTTCCTCTTCCTGGCTGCTTGTTTCTTTCCCTTCTACATTCAACTCTTCCCTTTCAATTCTCTCACATTTTCTAAAAAGAATGAAACTGTATAGGTCCAGGAACCCTTGGCTCCCGT
Source organism: Apodemus agrarius (assembly GCA_964023405.1). NCBI lineage: Eukaryota > Metazoa > Chordata > Mammalia > Rodentia > Muridae > Apodemus > Apodemus agrarius. The sequence goes on along the minus strand of OZ030017.1, from coordinate 6,654,547 downwards.
CCATTCCCATTTTTCCCTCCTTCAGACCATTCCTAACGCAAACTGTTTCTCTGACTCAGTTATTTGAATTCCTTCACTTAACCATTATCCTCTGTCCCTTGCTTCAATGCTGTTTTTCTTGAGAACAAAACCTCTGAAGGTCCTTAACTCTTGCCTCTTATACCATCATCAGTGAGAGCCTTGGATCTGGCCATACCTACCCCTGCAATGTCCATAGCCACCGGCTCTGGGTGTCTGTCAAAGTGTCTGTCATCTCAACGTGATGGCCACTGACTACTGCCTGTCAAATCAACTGGCTCTCCTGACTCTTCTTACTATTTCAAATTTGACATAACTTCCCATATCATTTACAGGTGTGTGTGTGTGTGTGTGTGTGTGTGTGTGTGTGTGTGATTTTCTTTTATTTTTACTTTTTTTCTTTGAGACAGAGGCTCACTACATAACCCAGGCTGGGCTTAAACTCACAACAATCTTTCTGCCTCAGTCTCCCAAGTACTGGGTCTACGATATGAGCTACAACGCCTGAAGTATAAAGATTAATGTTTAAAAATTTTTATTGTGGTGTGTGTGTGTGTGTGTGTGTGTGTGTGTGTGTGTTTCACACCATGCAAACCAATTGTATTTATCCCCCCTCATGCCTTCCTTCAACTCTTACAGCCTCCCCATCAAGAGAGAGAGAGGAAAAACCCCTCTTCCCGGAGCCTGTAGTGTGTCACATGTCCCCACAGTGAACCCTTTTGTCCATACTTCTTTGTATGCAAATGTTCCTTGCCCTGACTCACCGATTTGGTACGAGGCCTCTGGCTTCTGCTACTCTATCAATACTGGATTCTCACTGGGACTCCTCTGGAATATCTTACTGCCCTGTGTCATGGAGATCCTGTAATTTTGGATGTATAGGACCAGTTCCTTCCTGCAGCCCAGCAATTTACTGATGGGGAACATGGTGAGGTAGGCCAATTCAAAGCCCTAGATCTGGGCCTGAGAGGTATCTGAGCTGACCATGGCCCCTGCAGTCCCGGTCTCCTGCTCTCACACCCTTGGGGCTGACCCAACAGCGACTCCTCCGAACCAGAGCCAGCTATCCTCTGCTGCCCAGGGGAGGTACAGGGCTCGCTCTTCTGCATGTTACAGCCGGTGAGGGACATGCTTTCTCTTATTCCCATGACCCCATAGCCAGCTTTCTCACCTGCCATCCATGGTGAGGAAGAAGCGAGGGTAGGAGGGCAAATCTTCCTCCTCTGTGACCCACTCCCAGCAGGGAAGAGGCATGGCTGGTTTTCCCACACACACCCTTGGGGCCGAGCCAGCCACAGCCCCCACTGTGGCTGCCCAAGTGAATAGCAGAGCCTACTCTCCCAAGTACTGCAGGAGGTGACGGGCAGGGCCAGCTCTTCTGCTCTGACGACCTTAGGGCCAGCTTTCCTGCCTGCTTTAGGTAGCTGGGTACCAGAATAGGGGAATCTCCCCTCGCCTACATCACTGAACAGTAGACAGTGGCGAGGCCAGCTCTCCCACACTCATGCTCCTGGGCCAGTTCACTTGTGCCCCCATGGCTAGGATCAGCTCTGTTGTGCTGCCCAGAAGGGGTACAGAGCCCACTGTCTCCCAGATGGTGGTGAAGGGTAGGGAAGAGAGCAGTTTCTCTCCCTCACTCATGCCACCAAAAGAAAGATGAGTGGTGGACAGCACTCTCTATCCTCTAGGCTGGCTCACATGCAATGCCCACAGTGGGCAGGGCCTGCTGTCCAGTGTACTGAAACTGGCTAGGGGTGGAGTCAGTTCTCCTCATGCCTCAGGGTCAGCTCTCCCAGCGGGCCTGTATGGGAGGTGGGGCCCATTCTGCACAGCCCTTGGACATCAACGTGTCCCCAGGGGCAGCCCAGACCAGGAGCATCTGCCTTGCCTTTGGTGGTACTGCTACAGAACCATGGACAGACCCAGATGTAGCCCTGGGTAGAAGCACAGGCCAAAACCACACCATGGTCCTGGCTACTCATGTCTTTTCTCATTACACTTGAGTCTCTAGTTTGTTCTCTCTCTCTCTCTCTCTCTCTCTCTCTCTCTCTCTCTCTCTCTCTTTCTCTCCACTCTACCTACATCCTTCTGTTTGTCTTTCTCTTCCAATTCTCCACTCTGTTGCTTCTTTTAGTGGCACCCAGGGTCTCTGAAAGTCTGGGGTTGTCTCAAGAGTGGTCCCAGGAGTGCTTTGTCCTGCTCATGCATCATGGCACTAGGCAGGGGTCATCTCAGGCACTGTCTGCCCCCTAGACCTAAACAGAACCACACTGGTATTCCACACTGGTACTCATCTGAGGCTAACTCCCTATCTGGGCTTTATGGCATCGGTCTAGTGGTCTTCTTGGCTTGCTCCTCTCCCAGCCTGCCCAAGTCACCCATGCCACTTGCACATGGTTGTCTATTATCTTGGGCTCAGCCCCTGGGTCCTATGGTCCCCAGAAGGATTCTTCTGGTCTCTGGCTTGTTCCCCATCCTGGGACCTCATCCAAGCCTGCAGTGCAGGTGTCAGCTCAGACTAGCTTTTTGTCTTCATCCCTGGGACCAGACTGCTGGTCCTCTCAGGCTTTCTTCTTTTAGGAGAATGTTAGGTTACTAATCATTCAGATATTTATTGGTCAGAACACTAAGTATAAGCATAACCTTTCTCCTTTCTGCCACCTACTGCTACACATGTGACACAGCAGCCACACCTACAAGGCCTCTAGGAGCAGCTCAGTGTGAACATTCTTAAGCCCCAAATATAATGTACATTAAAGGCTTGTTTGTCCTAAAATGATGTCTTGGTCATCCACAAACTGAAGAGTACTTATAATATAGACTAGTTGGGATGAACTACATTGCTGACTGGAGCATTTGATAAGGATCCATTCTTCTGTTTCAGTTCTGCCTCAAGAGCTTTAGTGGTTGAATAATAGTGGCCCTGTAGGCTCATAGATTTGAATGCCTCCTCACTCAGGAGTGCCTCTATTTAGAAGGATTAGGAAGTGTGGCCTTGTTGGAGGAAGTGTGTCATTTGGGATGGGCTTTGAGCTTTCAAAAGCCTAAGCCAGGCCCAGTGGCTGTCTCTTCCTGCTGCCTGTGGATCCAGATAGAGATCTCTCAGCTCCTTCTCCAGCACCATGTCTGCCTACATGCGGACATCTTTCCTGCAATGATGATAATGGACTAAACCTCTGAAACTGTAAGAAAGCTCCAGTTAAATGCTTTGTTTGTCATGAGTTGCCAGGGTCATGGTGTCTCTTCCAAGCAATAGAGAATGGACTAAAACAAGAGCCATGCTCACTCCACACCACGCATGACCCTCCGGAGCATAGTCACTTCCTCATCCTGATCTGCAGTACTGACAGTCATAAAAATGGATGCCTCCCAACCCGAAGAGGAAGACAACTTGTCACAGTAGAATCCATGCATAGAAAACATCCCCTTTGCTACTCTTACTGCAGGATTTCCCATCTGTAGCAGATAGCCTGTGTGCATTTATGTTAGGTCATCAAGGCATGGGTTGATAGTACGCAGGAGAACAGAACGTTTTATAGGTTGGACTCTATGTGCACTCAGAAGATAATCACTGAGGTGACAGCTAAGATAACAAAGTCTTAGTTGTAAAGGACACAGGGAAGATGGTCTTTGAATGAAGTTCTTCACCCAATGCAAACGCCATAGTGGCATCCCTGACTTAACACTCTGAATGTGATAGAAAAGGAGACTCCAATGACTACTAAGCAAAAAACATGGCAGTATAAAGTCTCAATTGTTGTTAACCAAGGTGTTCTGATGACACTAAGATATATTAAATAGTCACTCAGACCACATGAACTGTGACTCCTGGCCAAAGCTCTGTGCCAGCCTGGCTTTTATACCTGAAATGGCACAGAATGAGCCCCCTCTCTTTTCCTTCCCAGAAAATATAAGGAATTCAGACCCATGGGAAAGAAGAGAAAGAGAAAGGCCACTAAGCTCTTAAGACCTGATGAGAGCGACTTCATCAAATGTGCAAGAGTAAAACTGGAGTACCTTCATTCAGACAAACATCGTATCAAACTTAAGTCCTACTCAGGGATACTATAGTTGTGATGGACTAAAAGCAACTTGAGGAGGAAAGAGTTTATTTGTCTTACACTTTTGAAACATTGTTTATCATATAGGATAGCCATATAGGTCTAGCCAGCACAACTTATTTTTTAAAAAAAAAGTACCAGAGACTTTAGTAGACCATGTTGTTACACAAGCACAATATGATCTGGCATAGTAGCCCTGTGGGTAGAAGTTGCTCCTTGAATTATCTTTTCTCACATCAGTTGTATTGTGTATTCTTATTCTTGCTGTGACAAAGCACCTAAAAGCAACAATTTACAGAATGATCACAAAGTGACAGGTAAACCAGAGGCCCCTGCTAAACAAAGTAATAAAAATAGAATCAAAGTAAATTAAATAAGATAGCAATTGAGGATGATACCTGTAGTTAACATCTGGGCTCCATGAGCTCATGGAAGTGTGCACACATTTACACACACACACACACACACACACACACACACACACACCATCAGGGTAAGATCTTCCTAAGGATATGTCTCTCTTGGTTTCCCCCACACTGGTGATGCTTTTTTTAAAAAACAAGTTGTGCTGGCTAGACCTATATGGCTATCCTATATGATAAACAATGTTTCAAAAGTGTAAGACAAATAAACTCTTTCCTCCTCAAGTTGCTTTTAGTCCATCACAACTATAGTATCCCTGAGTAGGACTTAAGTTTGATACGATGTTTGTCTGAATGAAGGTACTCCAGTTTTACTCTTGCACATTTGATGAAGTCGCTCTCATCAGGTCTTAATCATACTGTTCCATGTCGGTTGGTCGGTCGCCTTCAGTGTGTCCTTGCCGATTCCTTTGACCACATTGAATGAGAATGTCTGTGTCTGCATGGCACCATTAGATACAATATAGCAGTTAGACAGAAAGAAGCAAGGTTTAGTCAGGAGCACGCTGAGTGTCATCTTGGGGACCTCTTTTTGTTCTGAAACAAGATTTGCTACAAAATTACTGGATTGCCTTTCTTCTAGTGACCTACACAGCTTAACCAATTGATTGTATTTTGCATGAAAATCAGCACGCCTTTCCTAGTTTACTTTTGCTATCAGTATAATGCAAAATCTATTTGCCTGAATTAGGTTGCATTTCATTAATCTTTTAAACATGAAATTGTAATGGTTCAAGGTTAACGAGATTTAAGAATATGTGTTACTTAAATCATGACATGTTTCAATGATGTTTCTCAAAATTACTATTTTTAATATTGTGAAAGTACAAATTATATTTAAAGCTTGGTAAACTTGGTCCAAAATTTAGAGTATTGAGTATTTTTATATGTGAAGAATTCATGGCATTTAAGAATGGAGTTGGGGATGCTGGGCGTGGTGGCGCATGCCTGTAATCCCAGAACTTGGGAGGCAGAGGCAGGCAGATTTCTGAGTTTGAGGCCAGCCTGGTCTACAGAGTGATTTCCAGGACAGCCAGGACTACACAGAGAAACCCTGTCTCGAAAAAACCAAAAAAAAAAAAAAAAAAAAAAAAAAAGAATGGAGTTGGGGAATTATAGATTTGTATGTTCTCATTAGGTATTTTTATAGTCACTAGGAAAGTAAAAAGGTATGAAATGCCAAGAAATTCAAGGAAAGGAGAGATTATTCTAGCTAGGGTACTACCCCACTTTTCAAGGTTTCCTTTCATACCTAGCTCAACTGTATCTTCATGTTTGTCATAGTTCTATATTCATTGATTCAGTTATACATACCCAAAGTCTCTAACATGTCACACATTGCATTAGATGCTTAAAAAAAAACAGCTGTGAAGCCATGAGTGTTGTCATCCTGGAGGTATGCACAAAGTGCTACGGGGGTCAGAAAAACGAAGGACACCTGCTGCCTGTGCCAAGGTCACTTTGAAGAGTGCCATGGCCAGATAGATAGGAAAAGGAATTTCAATGTCATTGTTATAGTCTGTATACTTGCATTTCAAAAGCATCTCCTGTTGTCTTCAAAATAATTTAAATATCTCATTTATTTTTAACAGAGTATTTGAACTAAGACTAAATCCTGAAAATGATTAACCTGATCATAGGCATTCAAGAAAATAAATTGCAAAGATAAGTCAGATGGACCTGTGCCTGCACATGTCCATTTCAATGCAGCCATGCCATTTACAAGAGAAACCCACTTTATTTTTGCTGACTTTCATAATTAGTGACTCTTTTATTTTAACAATTACTAGGGGGTCAGGTTGTAGAAGGGGAGTGAGCTCTCCTGAGAAAATATATTACAGAGAATAAGTTCTTGATTCATTCCCTTCCTCCAGATTTAAGAGCATTCACAGCCTATGAGATTACACTTGGTGCATGCACACATGTGGGGTGCACAAACAGCTCCCAAGTCCTACTGCATACAGCACAGCTACCACCAGAGCAAGTGGATGCCCCAGATTTGGCTGTCCTGGATTCTAGGACTATACACGCACAGTAAGTATAGCTCTTGTGTCTTGCACATGCTGGTTCACATAAGAATCCCAATGAGTTCATTCAGCAGGGCTTGTGACATCAGACTAATTGTATTGTGATTAAATGCACAGAAATGATTAGGCCAGTGGTTCTAGGAACCTTTGATTATCACTCGTCAACGAAATCTCCCTTTTGTCTCTAGGCAATCAGGGCAAGCTAAATGTGTATGCAACTTCTGTGCAGTTGTCAGTAAAAGAAAAATGACCACCTACTTATCATCTGTCAAGGTCTTTATAGGCACAGGGTAGTTTGTAATAAATTTTAATGATTAGAATAATACGTATATCACATATATGCATATATAACTTTTTTAAAAATTTATTTTAGTTTGTGTTTGTGTTTGTGTGTGTGTGTGTGTGTGTGTGTGTGTGTGTGTACATGCACACATACACACACCATACATGACTGGTGCCTAAGGATGCCATTAGAGGGCATCAGATCCTGTGGAACTGGAGATACAGAGGGTTGTGAACCCCATATGAGTGCCCAGAAGCAAACCTGGGCGTGTACTAGAGTAGCCAGCTTCTTTCCCCTGTAGTTCAAGCCAGACAGGAATATGACTTTTAAAAATGTTTAGCTTTTCCTTTGATGTTAGTGACTTTTGCTCACTACTCATTTTATGAGGCCTAAGGTGCTGAGTTGAAGTTTAATAGATTTCTCTTAACGTCAATTCATGGTTTGTATTGCTTGCTCCCAGTTTTCTCATCTGTGAACAAAATGTTGACACTGAATAAATTATGGCATTCACTCAAACTGAAGAGCTTACCATTCATGTTGTTGTTGTTGTTGTTAGCCTAAGTTCTTGTACTGGCCCTCAGTTGCCTTCAGAGAAGCCATGTTATTTTTCCCAAAGATTTCCCATTTCCCTGAGGATCTCTCAGCTGTGCTGCCTTCTGTCTGCTTTGCACTGGCCCTTCTTATCCCCAAGATGCTGTGACCCTCCTCTGAAGTAACCATCCCTCCTGCTTCCTCCTGTCCAAATCCTCCATTTGGATGTAAAACCTTGCAGCTCCAAGAAGCCCCGCCCATCCCCTCACCTGCCCACTCTGTGCTGGACTGATGGGTTTGTCAGGACTGCTGTGTGTTGCTCTTTCTCTCTTACTCCTCAGGAGTACGCAGATGCTCTGTGCTTACCAATTTTGTCTCATATCTTAAACCTAAGATAAAAAAAAATACACATTTGTAGGTTGTTAACTATTTTAAATTACAATGAGCTGTAAAGGTGGCTTGCTAAGAGTACTTATTATACAGCCATGAAGACCTTAGTTCAAATTCCCAGAACACACATTAAAAACTGGGTGTGGTCACACATGCCTGTAACCCTATCACTGGTAGGAGATGCAGGAGGGTTCTGTTGCTTGCTGTTCAGCCAATCTAGCTAGCCTCAGGGTCCATGAGAGATGTATACAGGAGTAAAGAACAAGATGATGGACGAGGGACCCTGATGTCTTCCTCAGGCCTCTATATATGTGAGTCCTTGCATATATAAGCCCCAAAATTAAACAGTACATACACACATATACACACATACACACACACACAAAATAAGTAAGTAGAAGGAAAAAATCTATGTCATGTTTCCTTTAAAATTCTAAGAATAAGCATTTTATAACCATGTGTATTTTAGAGACAATTAATTATATTTGAGTAAAAAAAATGTAGGTTTTTTAAAATAGCATTCATTAATATCTTTCTGACCATTAATTGATCTTATATGTCTCTGTTTAGATGCTATAATGTTGTAACTTTTGTTCCTTTCAAGGTGGAAACAACCAAGGCAACTAAATGGAATTCTGGAGCGCTACATATTATACATTTTGAATCCTACACATAACTCCACAGTGTGGAATGTTGTCCATAACAGCACAGAAAACCTCCAGGCCCATGTGCTCCACCACCTTTCCCCAGGGGGTCTATACCTCATCAAGCTGGAAGTAAGTCAACTTAGCTTCTGTCCTTTCTCTTCATCCCACCCTCCCTCCTTCCCAAACCAAACAAACAAACTAACAAAATACCAAAAAGCCTTATACCTTAGTATTTATACTGAAAATTTCCCTCACAGCCTAAAGGTAATAGTTAATTAGCTGCATATTTAGTTTGTTATTTGAAAAGATAAAATAACCATCTGAGTTCAGAGACTTTCCTAGAAATGTGGTGAGATGCTCAAAACTAATTTTTTACTATTTGCAGGACATTATAATTGTTGAGAGCTTTCCCCAAAATGCTTAGATTAATAAGGTGGTTTCCTGTGGTGCCTGTATTCATTTGAAAAACTCCTCACAGTATGAATTTAGATCTTGTATTTTTAAATGAAGATTCAAATGACCCCAAGATATTCTTGATTGTTATTTTACTGTGATTTACATTAAACTTCTCCTCAGAAGAACAGTCACTTGATGAAACGCCAGAATCAACAGTTTAGAGCTTTCCTTGGGAAGAAGGTGGCATTTTTAATGCTAAATGGCACTTCTGTATATCAAGGTCTTTTAAAAGACCTTGATATTGCTGTGGAATTTGTACTCCCATTTCCTTTTGCTTTTTGATGAAATATAATCTTTTTTTAAGTTTAATAGCACATCTGAAAATAACTGAATATAAACATGAGGTTGTCCCTATTTGTTTTAAACACCCTCTTCATTTTATGGCAATACCTATATGAGGGTATTTGCTTTGATAAATGCCATAGAAAATATTCTGCTCTTGATTATGAATAAATTTACATTTATGTAGACACTGTGTACGCATTCATTTTACTTAACATGCTCGTGAATGCTCAAAATATTATACCATGAGAAAATAAACTGCATCCCACTGTTGTTAACTGTCTGCCTTGACAGCACAAAACAAGGACAGCAGACAATGTGAGGCCCTGTTCTGAGTGGCCCGGGCCCGTGTGCCTTGCTGTGGCACAGCATGTGGACTTGGGAAGTGACAGTTCAGGTTACTTTAGTCATGTCACTGAAAAGCTAAGAACTGTACAAAGTTGATTTTCAAAAGCTAATAGTGAAGCCCATACTGTTTTCAAAATACCTGTACACATGAAAACCCCAGTCAGTCTCAATTGCTTAGAACCAACCAAGATTAAACAGAAATTGTTGAAATTTGGCATTTTATCAGGAGGTAAGTGGCATTAAAAGGTTCCGTTCCTAAGGCAAATTTTAGGATATACTGTGCACTCAACCAAAATCTACTTCAATATCCTAGAACTTTTAATTTTGTTATAACTTGAAAACTAAGTACCAGTGACTTATGGTCTGTTCCCTTGAGTTTTGATTCAGATTTTCCTACTGTGTACCCCAAGGCAAGTGGACAGAGACACATCAGTTTTCTTTTTTTTTTTCAGGACAAAAAATAGGCATTAAATTTAATGGTTTTTAATGTCTTTTTGAGGGCCCTAAAATTCTGTGATGCTAAATAGGTAACCCCAAATAATTACAATATGTGTCGGGTCTTGAGTGATGTTGATGTCAGAGGTCATAATGACATGAATGTCCTTGTGCCTTAAAGGTTGTTAAAGAGACAAAGTTGCTCATTTTCTTTTTAATCCACTGTATTTATCGGGGCAGAAAATACCCTAGTGAATTTTTCAGGAAGCATTCAACTAAAAGTTTTTCTGTTTGTTTGCTTTAACTTAACTCAGTTAAGCAGTAAATTAAATGAAGCACGACATTTTAGGTTCATCCCGGTTAATTGACAGATTATTGTATATTTCACAGTCTCAATATAATAACTAGCTTTCAAGGTCATTAGATAAGTGGTGGAGAGCAGGTGTTCAACATGGCAAAGTGCCCTGTATGGATTGTTTTAGTATGTTGACTAAGTGCTTGGAAACAAAACATGCAGACACCAAAGCCCTCCAGTGGCCCTTGAAACAGAGGAAGATCCACTGGGGATTTGAACCCTTGGGATGTACATCAAGCACACAGGACACAGAGCCACTCTGTGTCACTCCACTTAATGCTTCTGCTAGACTGGGTTATGAGCCCTCTGGATGCAGGAAAACTGCATCTTCCCGAATCTTCTGTGCAGAGCGCTCACAGTACCTGATGGAGAGAAGGCGCTGCAGAGACAGTTCGTGTGGTAATAGTTAAAGGACTGCCAACTGCAGTCACTCCAGGAAGAGGCTGAGACTCTAAATATTACCCCATGATTTCTTTTAGAGTGTTGGTACTGGAGATGTGTGCTTCCACAGCCTCTTTAGTGACGTTTGTGTTCAAGTTTGATAGGTCTTAATGGTTCCTAATAAATACAATGAGTTAACAGTTATGGAAAGATGGTATTAATGCAGGCATTGGCTACTATTTGAAAATACTGTTTGTCATGTGGCAAATGTTAAATAATGTAAATGGTGAGGTGTGTGTGTGTGTGTGTGTGTGTGTGTGTGTGTGAGTGTGTGTGTGTGTGTGTGTGTGTGTGTGTGTGTATGTTTTATGCACATGATGGTGTCTGTGTATTAAAGTAGGAGCAGGCACATGTGCATGCATGTGGAGCCCGGGGATCAATGACATCTATCTGCTCTCTCTTGACTTTATCTTTTGAAGTAGAATCTTTTTTATCTTTTTGAAGTAGAAGACCTCAGGGCTCACCTACTGTCTAGACTATACAGCAGGCTCCAGGGATCCTCCCCAAAGCATACCACCAAGCCATTTTCTACATGGGTGCTGGAGATCTGAACCCAGGACCTCATGCTCATATAGTGGGCATTTTACCAGACTCCTCTCCCTAAGCCTCGGGCTTCACTTCTGCAGGAAAAGGCCCGATAAAGCAACTGTGAGGGCTTTGGGGTTTGTGTTGTTCTTCTTGTTCTTTAGTTTCCCATCATCCTTCATGCTTTAAAATATCCTGCATTCCCTTGGGCCCTGCTTATCTGAAACAAAATACTAGGAAAACAAAATAAGAATGTTATCTTTAGTAGTTCCTAATAGTTATTATTTCAAAAATTGTCACTGTAATTAGATTACATCCACATTGTATTGTACCAAACAAAGACTGTTTAGATCAGAAGTTCGAGCTATTGGGGATGGCAACACTACACTGTGAATTTTGATTTCAAGTGTCTGTGATTGACTAAAAGCCGAAGGAAATAGGTCGAAGTGGCTTTCATAGTCCTCTCTGTTTTATAAAGATGTCTTCAATCAGTTATTTATTTATTTTCCTAAGTCAGAATTTTAATCAGCATTAGACCAACCAGATTCGAGTTTAAGAAGAGTCCTCTAAATGCCAAAAGCTGAGATCAGGTTGCAGATGCGTCTGTTGTTCCAACAGCTGCTTATGCCGTTTCCCTGGCCAGAAAGAGGCTCTCATTCACTCCAAGGTGCTGCCTCGTCAAGCAACGCCTTGCAGATTTCAGATGACAGTCCGGGGAACAGACCTCCCAAAGAGGACATTGTATTTATTTTAGAAAGCATCATAAAATTCTCAAAAGAAAGCCAATTTTAGTTTATGCTCCATTTAAATAAATGTAATAGTATATGTCACATAGCATAGAATTTCTCAGGAGAGAGGTAACAGGGGAAAGTCCTGTAATATGAGCACAAATGAGAAAGAAAATGGTAGCAATCAGAATTAACTCTCGCTTTGTGATCAGTTTAACAATCATATGCTGCCACGTGCTTTGATCTAAGGGATAAAAATCTGAAACTATGAGCGAACATATTCCCTCTCTTTGAGAAACAGGGTGGCCTTCTGACATGTGTGCTTTGATAGCTCAGATACTCACGGCCACTCCCTGGATAAGTTCTGAGACTTGCAGCATGTCGGTTCTACACTTGTGCTCTGGCTTCCCCTTTAAATGCTCTGGCAGCTGGTTCTGGGGTCAGAGGTGGCTTCCTACAGCGGGGTTGGGTCACACGGCTAGCTGGTTCAGCCTGATTGGCAAGAGCTCCATCTGCAAGAGGACTGGAGTTCTTCTTTCGCATGTACCTGTGTGCCGTGTATCAGAAAATCGAGGGACACCCACCGAGTCTTGTTAGGCCTCTACTGTAATGCAACTGTGTCCATGGACAATGATCACATTTGTATGGAATGGGCTTAAGCTCATGAGAAGTCATGCCTAAGACATGGCTTACTGCTGTCCTTTCCCCTCCCCCCCCCCGTGTGTATGTGGGAGGGGTATCCATGTGTATGCATTCATGTGGAGGTCAGAGGTCATCTGTGGACATCATCCCTCATATGCTGTCCACCTTTCTATTTATTGACTTATTTATTCATCCCCATTCAACATATGTGTGCATGTGGTAGGATCATGTGTGCTTTCCACTTTCTTTTGTAGACAGGTTCTCTGACCAAACCTGGAGCTTAGATTTTTCTCACACTGGCTGGCCAGTGAGCCCCAGTGGTCCATCTGCTCCGACTGCTGCGGATACAGTAGAAGTTTGCTGTGCTTGTCTGGGATCCAGACTCAGGTCCTGATGTTTGTGGCACAGATACTTAACTCACTCAGCCATGTGCCACAGGGCCCCCTGGTTAGTTTTGAAAAGGCCCTCACACTTGTCTGGACCTGCTCACTGGCCAAACATGTGTCTCTAGGCTTGTAACTCAGGCTGGTTCTTCCTGCACCCTAGGTCATTTTGTGCTTGTTGGAAGATGAACTCTCAAGTCTTAAAGAGCAATGTAAAGAAATTGCTTTCCTTCATCATGGAAACAAACACAGTCGGGGGCAGTGGAGGGAATCTTGTTTTAGTGGAATCCACGACTCCCCCTAGGAGCCGTCTGTCTCTCTTTGCTGTTCATCTAAACTCCGAGAGCCAGGACTGAAGTGTTCTGCTCTGTCCGGCTTAGGTATGTACCGGTGGGGGATGCACCACAAGCGAGCCCAGCCAGGTCCTCATGGACGAGACGGTTCCAGAAGGTGTGCCAGCCCCCAGCGCCGAGTCCTACTCACCAGACTCCTTTAACATCTCCTGGACAGAGCCTGGGTATCCGAATGGTGAGTGAACTCTTTTAGCCTGAAGTTAAAAACATGATTAGCAAAAGTAAATTAATATTCTAAATGGCAGCTTATATGTGGTACTTAATTTTTAATGATCATTTTAGCACATAAAATACCTGAGATACTATCCCGTAGTTAGGGAGAACGGAGCTTTTTAGGCTAACAGGCAGTTTCGGTGGCTCAAAAGTGCTCCCTCTTGATGACTCTTGTGTACTGCACGCCGTTGTTTAGTGAGAGCCAGGAGAGAGGACAGGGACAAACGAGGCTGTCGGAGAGAGCTTTGAGAGTGACATTGTCTTTAGTGACTTTCTCTTTGCGGCAGCCACAGTTCTTCCTTGGAGAAGGAGAGAGGCTGGGAGTCCGTACACACAGTGCGTTTCAAATGCTTCTGAGTTAATAAGTTTATTTTAAAAGAGGCTACTCAGAACTCATTCCTTAGGATGCTGTTTATAAATATTTCAACATGGAGATTTAAACAATGCATGCATTAAACATGCATATACTTACACTTAACTTAAGGTGCATTGTGTTTGTATGTGATGTATATGTCCTTGTGCTGTTTAGAGAGTTAAGAGCTATCCAGTTAAACGCCACAAAAACAAAGCCTCATTATAAAGATATTTAATAGGTTTTCTCAGACACTGATCTATTTATCCAGTTATTGGAGATATCGTTAAGATCTGTTAAACATAGAATTTCTGTTTAACTCTGGCAGAAGGAACAGGCTATCAAACCATGTCCCTCTTTGTGACAAATATCAAAATATATTAATATTGTAGAAACTATTGTTAAACAACTCGTTGATGAAAACAGAAGTGGCTTCTGCAAGCATAACCAGAACGAATAAGGCAAAACAAGAAAACCTTGTAGTTTTACCAGATTGCCTCGTGTTTACCATGAATTAATTATACTATTTCCTCCTAATTAAACTTTTAGCCAATGCAATAACTATACTTGAGGTAATGGAGAGAATTATGGTAATTAGAGCGATTCTCTCCACCACTGAAGCTGCTCTCATATGGTTTCAACTTTCTTAATAAAAATAAATGATGTCTATAGGATACCATATTAAGCAGCCAAAATCCTTGTCACACTGACTTCACAAAGAAGCCTGTCTACTCCATAAGAGTCAGTGAAATGTTACTGATCTGTTCTGATTGGATGGCTGCTACCTGGTTTGCATAGAGCATGGTCGTCTTCCAATTTGGTAGTTGTCCCCCAAATTTCTCCTGCCCCGAGCTCCTGGCTTGCCTGCGCCTTTCTCGTTTTTTGAGGGTCTTCCCTTTACATTCTGTGCGTGTGCACAGTGTTTGTTAAAAATGTCCAATGAGCAAAAACTAAGGGATATTTGGATAACACGTTTATGATAGCTTAATGTGTTTAGTCACAGCAGAACTTTCTAGTCTTTTGTAGTGGGGCAACAATTAGAGGGGTTGTAGAGATTTCTCAGTGGTAAAGATCACGACGCTCTTCTAGAGGACCCAGGTTAGCCGCACTGTCCTTTCTTGCCTTTAGGCATCTCCACTACTCTTGACCACATGGCCTTTCAATGCCCTCCTCATGGCACCTACATCATTTGGCTTGGACTCAATGTCATTTAATTACCTGTCCAGCACTCCTGCAGATGACCAACTACATGAGTCATTCATTTATTTCCAGCAGAAAGCCTGAAAGCATGCCTCTTGTTAGGGTCCAAACTTGATTTATGCAAATGTAACTTGTGAAAACTGCCCTTGTAGGCCCCGTCTCACGGTAGCTAAGAGCCGCTTTCAAATGGTGCTAAGTGCTATTTCTCCAACCCGCCTACTGGAACCTTGTTGGTAACACTGATAAGTGTCAGTGAGGATGCTGGGAAATCTTAACAAACTTATCAGGCTGAGATTCCTCCTCAGAGCACTGCTTTAGTTACTCATGTCCTTGTTCAGACACACATCTCAGGAAAGCAGCTTGCAGATAGAAAGCTTCATTTTGGTTCATGGTTCTAGGGAGTAGTTCATCATGGAAGCCAACAGTCATGGCATTGGGAGCTTGAGGCAGCTGGAGGCTACACTCAGCTCCATTTCTCTTTGGATCCAGTCTGAGACTCCAGCCCATGGAAAAATGCCACCCAAAATTAGGGTGATTTTTCCCATGTCAGTTAATCCAATCTTGATCATCTCTCCCAGGCATACCCAGATGATACACTGATCTACGTAAGTTCTGACAGCCCAGAGGTTCCTCTTGTAGGTGACTCCAGATCCCAACACAGGGACGATGGAAATGAACCATCCTAGGTCCCAGGTGCCACCTTTACTGCTTTCTGTCTCATCTGAAATTCAGCACGCCCTCCTTGGCTTTTCATCCTGTCCCGTCTCTCATCCTGCCTTTTCTATTATGTCACACCTCTGCCAGTGACACCACCCACTCTTACTAGCCCCAAACCCTGGCTTTTACCCACGGTCACTCTTGGCTTCATTGCATCCTCTAATTTCTCTTGCAGGAAAATCAAAATGAACTCAAGGCATCTAGTTATATGCACAGTTTAGAGCAGAGTGCTGCTCTCTCTATCTTTTATATTCAGTCCGGAGCCTGGCCCACTAAATAACATCATCCACATTCTTGATGGATGTTCCCACATCAATTAACCCAATTAAGAAAATTCCCACAGGCATGCCCACGGGCCAGTACCATCTATGCAATTCCTAAATGAGTTTATTTTCACAACCTACCAAGATTAAGTTGACAATTAAAACTAGCCAAAACACACATCAAAATAGTTGTGCCCCTGTAAGAATTTAACAATCTGGGGCTGTGCTTGTTTCTGAAGGCTTAGACAGAGTACCATGAGGGTGAGAATACTAGCAGGATCTTGAAGCAGAAGCTATGGAGGAAAACTCACTTGGGTTGTGCTTGTCTAGCCTCCTTATATAACCCAAGACTACCTACGTAGGGAATGGTGTCGCTCATGACGGGCTGCTTCCTTATGCATCACTTAAGAGTCAAAACAAGCACTTACAAGAGAGATAATCGGAGCAATTTGTCAGTTAAGGCTCTCTTTATCTCAACCAGACTATGTCAAGTTGACAGTTAAAGCTAAGTATGATAGTATTTTAATTCCAAAAGTTAGCCCATGAAATTTAAAATATCCCCATGTACAGCTGTAGAAAATTGGATTAATAAGAATTAAACAATTTAATTGCTTAAAGTTGAGACAGCTAATTAAGAAGGAATGTGGTATGAAAATAAAATCTGTGAATGGCAGAAACTCCTGAATTTTTTCCCCAAGTCTGCCTCTAGCTTTTGCAGACTTGTCCCTAGCGTAAGACCCTATGAAAATAGCAGCAAAAGTTTTATTCACTGACTCTTCACCTCCTAAGGGCAAAATTCAAATGCTTACATGTCTGTTGTGATTTTTTTCCCTGGGATTAAAGAAATAACTGTGTATTTTCTTAACATTCCATTCAGAAATAACTATTTTCCATAACCAAATACAGTTCTATTTTTCTTTCTATTCATGCTCAGTTTTAGCAGGCGCAATGGATGCCAGGATTCAGTGAGCCACTTAGGGAAACTGCTTGACAGTTTGGAGCAAACCTTGGTTAACTTTTATGAAACACCTCCCATCAATTTGTCAGGTAGAATTTCCCAAGCACAGCCTTTTTTAGATTCTGTCGATGCCATTTTTAGGCAAGCATAACAGTAATAAGGCATCTTCCACGGTGTGGGTCTTGGTCTCTCTCTCTCTCTCTCTCTCTCTCTCTCTCTCTCTCTCTCTCTCCCTTCTTAATTGAAGGATCAAGTATTCACATAGGGAGGTATCTGCCACACTCAATAAGTATCTAAACCTTGGGGGCATCATACAGTTGATATTCTTATTGCCAAGCCTCACAGACAAAAAAAAAAAAGCAAATAAATAGGTCTGGAGCATCAATATTCTCTGCATGCATTATTTTTATGGCACATGGACACCTTGTTGTTTAATTTCTACAGTAAACATAATTCTTCCGTGTAAACAGAGATACCTTGTATTAAATTTACATTGTGTTGTATTGAATTTCCTTGCTTACATATGACAACCCATTGAGCACCTTAGGAAATCCGACTTGACGTGGCATGATGAAGAGGCAGGAAGATCTATACCCCAGTGGGCATGCTTTACTGGCAATTATGATTCAGCTTGCCTGCTAAATTAAACACCTTAAAAATTCTATCATCATGGAGACAGATGACAAACTCCAAAGTGCCTTACACTAGCCAGCCAATGAAAATTCAGTATTCGTTTTGCAAGTTTTCATTGAAGAACACTGTGTGGAACTGGATTAAACAACTGAATTTGCTCTCTCTCTCTCTCTCTCTCTCTCTCTCTCTCTCTCTCTCTCTCTCTCTTTCTCTTTCTCTCTCTATTTCTCTCTCTTTCTGTGTGTATGAATGAATGTACATACATGCACACACAGAAAGAGAGAGAGAGAGATACACAAACAATAATACAGTTTTGTGTAGCTATCTTACATAGGAAAGACACATAGATTCTGATGAAAGTGACAGTTGTTTGCTCCTATTCTTTTGGCTTTAAGTGCCCACACCCTTCTCTGCTCTCCTCCATGTCTTCAAGGCAGTGGGGGAGATAGATAAACAGAATCTGTGACCTAGGATGCTACATATCCTATTGGATCCAAATATGCAGGGACCAACATGTAGCCAAGATACCTTTTAGCTCCAAGATACTCACCGTGTTACTAAAATTTATCTCAGATGTGGTATTCTCTCTGAGAAGCAGGGTGAACCTCACTGGCTTATCCACACACTTGCTCACCACCATGCCATCATCTTACCCATATGACAGTAACAAGAAGGGAGTAAGGGGACCAGAGTCTCAGGTCACTGCCCTGGCGCCTTCCTGCTGGGCTCTGAACTACCAGGGCTGTGCTCCTCCACAAAATGCCAAGCTCTGTCCAATAACCTTTCTTATAATGCCAGATCCTCCTTCGCGTTCTGACACCTGGTATAATCCTTTGCCTTATAGATGGAAGTATGTCTGCTGGCCATGGCTAGGATGCTCTACTGGGAGTCTTGGCCGTTACTGGGAAGGGACGGCTCACAACCACTTTTCTCCTTCCTTCAGCCTCCACTCTCATCTCTGTAAATGATCTCTTAGTTGAAATGACCTCAGTGGTCCACTGACTGGGTTGCCTGCTGTTGAAAGTTTAATTCTTAAACCTCATTTCATTGACCTTTACAATATGTGTGGGGACCCTACAAGGGCAGGTGCAGGAATACATTTCAGCAGGTTTCTTTCATTCTAGGAACAGTAACCAAAAAATAAAGGTTTACAAATTTTACTCTATTAAACTTTGTTTTGGTACATCCTCATCTTAAAAGCAATGAAGGTACCACATTGGGATGGTTCTAGAGGCAGATCTTTGCATTGTTCTGTGACATTTGCATTTTAAGCAATGTGCTGGCATCCCAGGGGAAGCTTTTTGCCTCTTATTGTGGAACCATTATTAGTTATAGTCAATTAATGATCCATGGTGTGTTCCCTCTTGATGGAACAGTTTCATCAGGAAATAGGTGTGAGATCATTTTCTTTGAAGAGCGCCATTTCTCCACCCAGCCCAGAGTGGCTTAGTTCCTGCCTCCTCGCCTCTCACCACTGAATTTTCCTTCTATTCCAGAGAGAGTTCCTTCAACAGACTCTATACACACTCACCAGACCTCACCTGTCTTCTTGGTTGTATTATCAAGGTTGTGAAGGCGGCCATCAGGACATCTCAGTTCCCTGCACGCAGATCAATGCCAGTCACATGGGAGACATTCCATCCACGGCTACTGACCAGCAAGAGCACTGCACAAAACAATACAAAATCCTGCAGAGTTTTAATCATAAGGATTAATTCAGTATCCCATTTTTTTTTGTTCTTTCTGAGTTTGATTGAGGGCAGGAGTATCTAGATACACATACAAGAACTCTCTGACATGGACACTACCAGAGAAGAAGGCAGAGCTGGGATTATGAACACAGCTTTCTCAGATGTTGGCAGACTTCTCTTCTTGAGTTACGATTATATAACCTAAAAGTAGTTAAAGTTATCTTTCTCCAAGGAAAAATCGCAAGGCCTCCTGGAATGTTTTGTTACCATATTATGGTTTTAGTTCTAACTAAAACCTGGTTACTCCATATCCAGGGAAAAATAGCTCTAACATTTGTTGTCGATCTATTTTTTGTGCTTCCCTTTCCCCCACCTCCATTTGATCTTATATGTAATTTTGGATTATTTTTCATGTCCCTTGATCTTGCCCAAATCATTTCAAGCTCAGAACAGTATCAGTGATCTCCTGGACATTTAGGGCGCCAACCTCCCTTTGGATGGTTAAGTTAGGCTACCCTCTGACACTAGCAGCGAGAAGACAGTATCTATAGACATAAGATGCCACCCTGTTCTTTTGCTCCTTTGCAGTAGTAGGACCTTACTGAACGGATTCTGGGATCATCTTTACAAGTCACAGGTTTATATAGCCTGTTTTTTAATGGAATATACAAATGAATCTGATGCAGCCCTATTGAAGCCTCTACTGTAAGGAGAGCCAGCCATGCTGAAATCCTCACCTATGGCCACTGCTCCAACTGCTTAACTGGGCCATTTGTTGGTTGTCTAGGTTTTTTGCTACACTTAGCATTTTTACATTAGTCTTGATTGCTCATTATTCAATCATACCTGCATTTAATTCCCTTCTTACTTATATAAGAGTGGGCTCTATTTCTTATTCTTTCTGTCCTTCAAATAAAAATACTACCTTATAGGCAATGGACCTTCAATAAATGTTTATATTTTCAGTGAGATGTTTTGATCACTTTTAGGATAATAGCATGTTGAGATGTAGGAAAGTAGTGCAAACTTGGAGATTAACCAGAAGCAGAGCCAACAGCTGGGCAAGCTTGCCTGATCTATACTGCTCACTAGTTGCATGTCCTCCTTTGTCTTCCTAGCAATACTGATAGCAGTTCTGTTATCTGAGAGTTGTCAGTATTAAAGGACATGGTCCACACACACCTCGTGTAGCCTGATGTCTTAGATAGGCAACTGGATCTCTGTGTTGCTTTAAGAAGTTTTTACTTAATTAAATTTGTCCTTTGGCAATCATACATGTGTAGAATGCATTTTGGTTACTCTCACATCCAACCTATCTTACCCGCCCCGCCCCTTAAAATTCTTCTCTTCAGAGTCTCTTTCCAAGATGCATGTCTCTTTGTTCTGTGGCTCACCAAGTTTTGCCAATGCTGCCATTGCTATGATCAAGGGTTTGGAAGTACCCAGTGGAGCCTGGTGGGCGCTCTAGGTGTCTATGTTGGGTTTGGTTTGTTGGTTGGTTGGTTTGTTCATTGATTGATTGGTTTTGTTTTTTTGTTTGTTTGTTTTTTAGCTACTTGCTGTTTTAAGAACTAGCCTTCATATTTCTCCAAAATCATTCATGCAAAAGAGCCAACGTTCTAGTTAAAGAAGGAAAACATCTCTTTAGCTAGAGTTTGAAATGTCTACTGTGTCATAGGGGTCCTTTATGCTCAGTGTGGGAACCTGAGTTTGGAAGCTCAATGAAATTTAAATCACTGTGTTAATAGGTTTTTTTTTAATTTATTGCTTCATATAACCATGCCTTTAACTTTAGGTTTACAATGGCTCTTACTTTATTAATGTTATTTCTATCAAAAAGCCTGCTACTAAAAATAGTTGCAAAGTTTGCCTATATAACTCGATATGGACTAGAATAGTGCAGTAAGAAACTCTTCCTATGCTTCTGTAAGCAACCTACGTGAAGCCTAGTTAGTCATTAAGAAAGCAGGTATAAAATTGAATTGAATTGAATTATATTGAATTGAAAGGTGGACAAAAAGGGAGGAACAGGATCAAAATAAAGGCATGTGAAAAAGTCATAATGAAAACATGTAAAATTAATACATGATAATAAAAATATTTAAAAAATGAGACCATCCCCCCCAAAAGAATGTTCTTTCCAAATTATATTTCTTGTTGTCTATTAACTTGCATTTAAGAACTCGCATTTAAAAATGGTAATTCAGAGCATGACAGAGCATGGCCTATCACAGCCTGGATGGGAGGAAATCTCTAAGCTTGCTTCAGTCTCTGTGAGTCAGACACAGGTTTAAATGAAGCACCCTCTAAACCACAGCAACATCCTACTTAGCCCTAACTTTGAAGCCTAGTGCTTTGTTGGTAAGATTTGGACCACAAAGCAGAATATACAGACATACAAATATCATGAGCCTGACCCTCCCCAAGGCTGGCTTCCGTGTCCTTGTTTCTGTTACTTGGGCCAGGCATGATGGATCACTGATTGCATAAGGAATGGCCAGATAGCTGTTTGTGACCTCTCCCTCCCTGGCTGTAACACATGGAATAGCTCATGACACATGAAGACACCTAGGTGGCCATTATCCTAAGGTATTCTAAGATGATGCTAAAATAGCCCAGGTGACCATAGGTGAAGAGAAATTTGAAATAGATTCAGTTGGTAGAGAAAACAGGGAGGCTATCAGGAGGGATTTAAATAACTTATAGAGAAACCTAACTTACCCAGTGTGCACCATGCTACAAACATCATGTAGCCTCTCCTGCATGTGCTGTCAAGTATGATTTGCTTCTAGAACACAGGCTAACTTGTGTGTGTGTGTGGTGTGTGTGTGTGTGTGTGTGTGTGTGTGTGTGTGAATGTGTGTGCATGAATGCGTAGGATCACTTTTACACTGAGGTTAGGCTGAAACTCACCCACTGTATGTCACATCTAGATACTAAGATTTCTACATAGTTGAATTAACTGTCAAAATGCTCATTTTTTTACCCCAGCTCATTTGCCTCAATCCCATCTTTGTGGAGACCTTGCTCTCAATGTATGTCATAGCTACCTGGTCGCTTGGCATACATTTCTGGGGGATTGACTTGCTAGAATCAGGTAGACAAAAAAATAAAAGAGCCCACCAACCATAGATGAGCTGTCACTGAAGCAGTGGAGAACTCAAAAGACAAGCTGAAAAATTGATGAGATGGGACTGAAAAGTTATGCTTAGGGCAGAAGCTTAGGAGGTCCCCACAGTGGACCCCCAGGTATCACTCAGTTAAAGAACAGATTCCTCATTGACCACAAACATAGCTCAACTCTTCCCAAAATGATTCACATATTCCCTTTGTGATTAAAATGGGTGCGTGCTTAGAATTTACTCCTAAAACCTTCTTCGAAAATGCTCAAGATTTTAAAGTTCATGTCCAAGGAATTTATTCCAATTACTTGTATCCACAGTTTACTTTTTGATAAAATGTCTTACTTCCCAGCATGACAGATAATTGAGCAACTGTGCACAGCTTCCTGGTGCAAGAGAAACTCTGTCTGCAGTTGTTTAAGAAAAGTTGTTGGTCTGAGTATTTTCTACTTCTTTTCAACTCAGACAAGGTCTTAGCTTCTTTTTAACCGTGTGTGTAACACTCCTGGGATTCCCTGAGGGCTTGAGGGATTAAATGGTTGCTTCCCAAGGTTGCAAATGCACTGTCATTTTTGGTGTTGCTCTTATCACAGTGACTCTGTCCTGCTGGTCTTCCTGTGACTTCCCATGTATTTATGGGTCGTTCGCTGTCCCTCTTTCACTTGACAGAGGAATCCATGTGTGCCTTCGTTCCTTAAGCATCTTCATCCAGTTTTGTAGGAGAGTACCAGAAGAGAGAAATGGTAGGGGAGTGATTGGGGAATAGTTGGGGGGGAAAGGATTTATGGGACTTATGGTGGGGGGGAACTGGTAAAGGGGAAAGCCTTTGGAATGTAAACAAAGAATATAGAATAAAAAGAATGAAAAAAAAAAGCATCATCATGGTCATCAGTGTTCCACAGAGAGTCACTCTAGGCGCAAGGGAGAATGAATCTAGTAGAGGCCGGCTACCATATTTACTTATGCAGTACCCTGGTGCATGATGGGAAAATAAGGACTTCATCCTCAACATAGAAACTGAGAAGACTCTGGTGCAACTGTTAAAAGTTATTTTCAAGAAGGAAAAGATGGGCCATAGCAAGAACTGAATTAAAATATTAAGTTATTTAAAAATCTTAGATTCTAGGAGGATATATTGATAAAAAGATAATTTTAATGAAAGAAAAAATGTGCTAGATGTTAAGACCAGAAGCAGTTTGATAGAAGGAGTTGTTCATTTTCTGAGTTGTTGATCTGTTTTGATATGGAGGATTTGACACAAGACATTATGCAACACACACACACACACACACACACACACACACAATTAAAAGAAAAATAAAGAGACTGTGTCATCAATATGTCAGGCCAAAGGTCAATGAGGATACTTATAAAATGATTAGGAGACAATAGGCAGTGAAGACGTGGAGTGGTGAGTGGTTGTCTCCTGGACGGGATAGATAGATGTTAGAGTAATGAAGCCCTGGTATTGTAGCTCCATGAGTATTATTCCCATTGGATGAAGGTTGGGTCACACTACAGACATTTACCAAAGTGACCATCAACCTCAAATTCAGGATCCTGGAAACCAGCCTCGAGTGACTTCCTCACTGTCCTCGACTTTGTAGACTTGCTCTTTAGAGTCTGTTCTTTGAGCTCTTCTTTAAGAACGATTTTCTAGCCATCTTTTCAGGTGTGGATCTAGCTCTTCTTTCAAAGGATGTGAATTATTACTCTGCACGACATGCTGGTTGCTTTACTATGGTACATGTGAATGTATTTACCCCATCAGTGTACTATGTACTATGTACCTACTACACTTGAGGCATGGTGCTTAGCTATGGAAAGAAGCAGATGAGGAAGAGTCATGGTTTCTTAAAGGCTCCAGCAATTCCTGGGGAAACTGGGCCATTGATATGGCACAGTAATACCCTAGTAGAATGAATGCTTAAATGCCATGATGGGGCTGTTCTGTGAGCCACAGGGGTAGGAAATGCCCATGGGGCTATGTTGTAAGCCACAGGGGTTAGTAGCAGCCTTGGGGCTGTACTGTGAGCTATGGTGGGCAGGGAGCACCGACTACTGCTGTATGAAAGTGGGACACTTAAAGTGATTTCCAGAGGCCATATTTAGGAAAGAAACTTGGAAATGAATCTCACTCTGATAACAGTTCTGATAATAGTTAACATGATCAGACTCCTGCTTCCCATGGTACAATGTTAAGTATGTTTGGAGAATGGATATTTCTAGGGAACTTAATTATGCTGGCTTTTTAAAAGATTTATTTATTATATGTATATGTGTATGCTGTAGCTGTCTTCAGACACACCAGAAAAGGGTATCAGATCCCATTACAGATGGTTATGAGCTACCAAGTGGCTGGTGGGAATTGGACTCAGGACCTCTGGAAGAACAGTCAATGCTCTTAACTACTGAGCCATCTTGGCAGCCCCAATCATGCAGACTCTTATGTTCCTTTTCATAAGAATATTTTGCTTGAATAAATAGGGTCTTTATATTTGGTGGCCACTTCAATTTCTCCTAGTTCTCATAATTTTGTGAAAATCTGTGTGGCTTTTCTAACCCACTTGTGGCTGAATCATGACGAGCCAAGCAGGGTTCAGTGTATGGCTGGTTAATGTTGGAGAGAATGTGCATGTAGATACAGATGAAGCTACACATGCTAACTCAGGTGCCTTCCTGCTGGACGACCCCGTGTAACTTACCCTGCACCGTTCCCTAGTTCCTCACTTGTAAAGGAGGGATAATGATATAGCCTTGCCTTTAGGCAGGCTGTGAGGAAAGGGTTAACACGTGAGCATGTGTCCACTAAGAACACTGACAACTAGAGCCAAGTATTATGTACTACAGAAGCAAAGAAGGTCTCTTTACATCAGAAGCATCTACTAAGGATGTTTTTAGAATATGTATACATAGAAGCATAAACCTGTCTACTTCTGCCCTTTTGGCCTGGGACTTAATAGCACATGATGAATTGCCTCCAACAAGATTTTCCTCTAGAGTGTTCAGTTCCCTCATTTTCTGTGGGCTAAGTACCTTACCAGGTGGTGTCTAAAGTAAAGCGTATCTTATACTTTGAGAAGATGCAGCTTTTAGAGGACCTGGGTGGGTGGTTTGACAACTACAGGTAGCTGCTTTCCTAGTTACGTGCTGTTATCTTGTGGCCATACTAGAAGGAGGTTTTTGTCTTCTCAGGGGTGATCACAACATACGAGTTATATCTTGATGATGCTCTGATTCACAATTCTTCAGAACTCAGCTGCCACGCCTATGGATTTGATCCTGGGAGCTTACACACCTTCCAAGTTCAAGCATGTACGGCGAAGGGTTGTGCTCTGGGCCCACTTGTAAGTGTGTGAATTTACCTTCTGGGACATGTGAGCTGCTGGGTGGGACTGGGTATCAAGGGAGAAATAGGAACTTATCAAGCACAATGGAAAATTATTCTTTTTATTAAAGTTTATTAAAGAATTGCATTTAGTTTGATGTACATTTCAGGGCTGTGTGTATAACTAGGCGAAGAATGCATATATTCTTGAGTAAACAGTAAGCCGACTGCTTTAATGGTCATGCACATAATCATGCCTGTTTTGATGATAAATGAAAGATACATTTCTTCTGAATGATGCCCCAATAACTACATTTATGATTAAAAAGTGAACATTGGAAAGCTAAAATTCCCACAATAGGCTTAGAATTCTGTCCAATGGTCAGGTTAATCAATTAAAAGATGGAATTCACTTCATCCCTTAGAATAAAGTATTTTTATTTCATGTATCTGATGTAGCTTTCGAAGAATGCTATGTAAATGTTTATTACTATCTGCTTTTGATGCCTACAGTTCGGAAATCTATAATGTGTATCTCTTTCGTAGACACTTAGAAGCATGAAAAAATTACCCTTTGCTTTCCAGCGTCATTTCCATCAGCTAACAATGTGTGACCATCACAGCCCAGCATAGCACGCTCAGTCTGAAAATAATGCATTACATTGCTGTGCAGTTTCCCTGATCAAATGGGTTTAGCCTCTTTTTAAAAAGAGAAATAATAGTTATAGGTATTTTTGGCAATGTTTGCTAATTCCCTATCATTCTAATACACTCTGTCTTATTGAATACTGCATTATATAAATATTACCACAAGGATCAGCTCTTTAATTCAATTTGAATTTCCTTCCTTTGGATCACACCTTCCATTCAGAGACTGGTTGCTTTCTAAGAAGCTAAAACCCCACATTGCTGAGACTGAGCCAGAGGTGTTATTGCAAAGCATTTACAATCAGAGCCCTCTGACGGATACTTATTCTTAAAAGCAGAAATAGAAGGAGGCCAGCACTTCTCTATTCAAAGGAAGAGAGAGGGAGAGAGACAGAGAAAGAGGGAGAAAGAGGAAGAGGGAGAAGAGGAGAAGGAAGAAGAGGAAGAGGAAGAGGAAGCAAAGGCATACTCTATGAGCCTAAAATGTGTACTTTTACCCAACATAAACTGTGAATTATAGTTCTGGATGCCCCACCTCATCTACAATATACTCTAGAAACTTTAAATAAGGGGACACAGTTATCGATCTCTGTCCTGAACAGACAGCAGGCAGCATTAGCTTTAAGAAATCAAATACCACAGCCCCAGATAGAAAGGGAAAGGGGGATTGGATTGTAAACTCACCTCTGCCAGGCCCTGTCCAGTCCAGTCTGCATGCTGACTGGGAGCACAAAACCATCTCCTCCCCTTGGCCCTTCTCTCTCCTGCCCACAGCTTATCATTATTAACGATTTCTGCATTTTGGAAACAGAAATATGCTGGTTTTTTTAAAAATCCTTTGCAAATTCAATAGCTTTGTTACCCACACATGCAGGAAGGCACTGTTCAGTGTGCCTGGGGGAATGCACTTCACAGTGTCAAGTGTAGTGTCGTATCCCCTCACGTGGGCAAAGGATGCGTAAGAGGGGAAAGGTGCGGATTTGGTAAATAGGGGATTTAAAACTAAGTCATTTGTGCATCAGTTGCATGTTCTTACTGTTCTGACACAGTAAGAAGCTGATGGCTCGGTGTGGGTTGCAGTCACAGCCTGACCAAAGGGAGCTACTTGGGGTGATTAAGACAAAACTGCTCTCTGTTCTCATTTAAGTCCTGAGGCCTATTCCATTATTGTCCATTTAAAGAACATATTTGACTTCTGAATGATTTCTAATATAAAAAGAATATTTCAGGGCTGAAGAGATGGCTGAGAACTTAAGAGCAGTTTCTCTAAGCCTGTCGATCACAACCCCTTTGAGGGCCAAACGACCCTTTCACAGGGGTCACCTAAGACCCATCAGAAAACCTGGATATTTACATTACAATATATAACAGTAGGAGAATTACAGTTATGAAGTAGCAGCAAAAGTAATTTTATGGATGGAGGTCCCTACAGCATGAGGAACTGTATCAAAGGGCCACAGCGTCAGGAAGGTCGAGAACCCCTGACTGAAGGGAAGTCAGGCTGCTCACGACTTCCCGAAACCCAAGGTACAGGGAAACCAACAAGCTCGACTGGCCTCTGTGGGCTCCTGTATCCATGTGCACATGCCCACACACAGAAATACAGACCAACATAGAAGTAAAACCAATAAAATCTTTCAAGAAAAATATTTGTCTGAAGATGTTGGAGGACACAGGGGAAGCTACTCTAGACCTACTGTTTCAGGCTCATTCAGAGGCGTACATGTTCTATGAATCCTTAGATTTCCCAAGAGTTTTTATCTTTAAAAGATGATGAAAAATTAAGTCAATACTATTTACCTAAGTATTTCAGGAATGTGATAAGACTTTTATTAAGAATGGAAATTACGTTGAAATGTTTTTGTGCTTTTACCCACATTCATCCTGAAATTTATTATCTATTTCAAAGGGAACTTTTGGGTCAAAACTGAACCAATTTTGACCCTTCCCAGGGCCTTTTCCATTGTAAGGCAACATAAACATTTAAGAAAAATGAAGAAATAAACCATCAAAAAAACCTTCCTGGTCAGAGAAAAATGGTATAGTTGTCAATTTTTGTATAGAGTAAAAGTCAGAATGTTTATACAAACACTGAAGGATACCTAAGAAAATGTTTATCTTGAATTAGCCATGCATTTGAAGTGAATAATATAATTATCTGAAATTATCTTTAATTATTTGATTTTTTTCAAGCATCATTTCATTTGAAATTCTTTTAAGCACCTTTTTGTCCAATGATTGGGACTGTAGTCATAGTTAAAGAAGCTGGACTCTTCTGAAACATTAAAGGGATGAAGAGGATCTCTCCAGTCTAGCTTTTCATGACTTTTGTGCATAGTTGTTTGTGACTGAAGCAAGGTATGAGCAGACAGCTCAGCGCCAAAGAACCCAAAGCCCTTCTCCAATAAAGATGAAACACCTGCGACCTCACACTTATTAACAATGACCACTCGGTCTTTTTCACACTTATTTTCATAATTGGAGAAATGTATTCACCTTAACAAATAAAACTTCATAACAGAGAACGTTTGTCTGTCACAACAGCTTGTGTTTGTTCTTCCTGTGAGGGATGAGTGAGCCTGTTTGTACTGTCTAACTACAGCCAGGGCTAGGAACATAGTCAGTTGGTAAAGTGCTTTCTTTAAAAGCATGGGGACTTCTGACTCTCAAGAGCCCAGATGTGGTGGTGGGCACAGATGACCCAATCCCAGACAGATGAACAGCATGTTCTCACAAGCAAGCCTCGCCTACAAATGAGTTCTAGGCCGGTGAGAGGCACGGTCTTAAAATAGGTGGCTCTGACAGAGCAGTGTCTTCTGACCCCACAAGTACATGTGCACACACTTGATTCAGGTGTGCATACATATACAGACATGCACATGCAAAGAATAAGGGGAAAATTACCTGAATATTCAATACACTTTGGCAGTTCAAATATGGACCACTGATGCTCAGTTTACCAAGTTCTAGCCAGCAATTAAAAATTAATAAGAAAGGCTGTGGGCCCGTTTCTACTTTTTGGTCAATAATTGCATCATCCTTCGGACACTTGGCCATAATTGGGCTATTAACTATTAGTCACTTAGTTATTGAGCCTTTGCTGATCCTTGTCCAGTTCAACACTCGTTCTTATCTCAGAGCCTTCCTTTTGAAGCGATTCGTTTTCTGCATAAGCAGACCAACATCCCTTCAACCTCTTACGTGATTGTCTCTCGGCGAGATTCACTATGGTACATTTATTTCTTGATGTCATCACGATGTGTCCGTGCAAAATGCAGCCTCACCCCATGGGGAATCAGAGACAGCGTATTCTGAGCTAAATGCGAATGAACATGACCCAGAAATGTGGATTCTGGTTGCTCTGAGTGACAAGTTACACAAATAAATGATTACATAAACATCCCATACTTACATAACCAGAAAATAAGTAAGTAAGCAAGCAAATAGATAAATCCATGCTCTCATCGAGTCCATCGGTGGGAGCATTAGGTAGGCAGGCTACAGGAAAGCCAGAGACTTTGCCGTAGATTGCAGATGCTGTCTATTGATACTGATGTACTTGGATTTCCGGTTGGTGAGGGCAGTAGTCTGCTCAGTGAGTACAGTCCTAAGATGTCACTTGATGGTCAAGAGGTGTGAATCAGATTCAGACACGGGCAGTAAAAGACTGTTCAGGGTAAAATTAAAAAAAAAAAAAGATATCCCAAATGACTCTGGCACTGTATATGCAATGTACCAACACTTCACAAACATAAGGGGCCTTAATGAGTCATCCAGGCTCTTTACATAGATGCAACTCCTTCAGGGAACTTCAACTGGTGTTACCATTACACAGCTCAGAGCTCAGACATGAGAAGAGGAGGGGAAAGGGGAGAAGACGGGAAGGGATGGGAAGGGATGGGGAGGGAAGGGAAGGGGAGGGGAGGGAAGGGAAGGGAAGGGAAGGGAAGGGAAGGGAAGGGAAGGGAAGGGAAGGGAAGGGAAGGGAAGGGAAGGGAAGGGAAGGGAAGGGAAGGGAAGGGAAGGGCAGGGGAGGGCAGGGCAGAGGAGGAAGTGGAAGAGAGATGAGAGATGGGGAGGGAAAGGAGGGAAGGACAGAGAGGGCTTCTGGTGGCTTTTTCACTAGAGTCTATCCCTCCCATCAAGAAATTGGAAAAGTAGGAAAACATATCATTTGTCTCTCTATTTCTTTTACAATGACTTAAAAATCTTTAACTTTGAAAACAGTCTGTGGCTATGCACAACCTCGAGCACAGGCAGGCTGTGAACCAATCGAAATTCTTCAGAAATCACAATCCAGTGTCTTGATCAGGAACTGAAATTCTAAGCCTTCTCAGCAGGAGGGAGAAATGCACAGGTGTGTCTAGGCCCTGACAAACTGAGGCATGCAGAAACGATGCTACGGCCACAAACAGTTTGCTTCACGACAAAAAAGATTCTTTGAAGAAGCATGCTCAAACCACAGCACACACATATTTTGTTTGCAAACAAAGTAATTCCATTTTATGCTCACAGGTAGAAAATCAGACTCTAGAAGCTCCTCCGGAAGGCATGGTCAATGTGCTCGTCAAACCCGAGGGATCCCGGGAAGCCCACGTGATGTGGGGTGCTCCTGCTCACCCTAATGGGCTCTTAACCTACTCAGTCCATTTCACCGGAAGTTTCTATGCAGATCAAGGTAAGTTGTGTGCAATTCTTAGACCTTAAAAACATCAGAAGACCATTTATCTGTACCTAAACATTTGCTTTTAGTCTAATTTTCATTTCCAGATTTTTTTTTCTAAAAAATCCAACCTATGTAGAAGAGTTAGGGAGGCGTGCTCAGTTCGAGCATGATACCCAGGGCAGGGTCTAGCAAGGTGTGTATCAGCATTCTGTATAGATGGTTCTTACCATCTGTACCCAGGTTGGGTTCGCAGGACAAAGGTGCTTTTGTTTCTGGTATTTAAGCTGCCTGTGGTCAATAAGCTGAACTGTTCAATAGAAAATTCCAGAAAGAAAAGGAAAAACTATATATGGTTTCTATTCTATCATATTGAAATAAGTACTCAGTTTATTTGTTACTTCTTATCAGCCTTTGACTTTCAAACATAGAAATTGAACATCATCGTAGGTATGGGCAGTTCGTCACACAGCCGAGGTTTGCCGTGCTCTATGGTTTCAGTCACCTCTGGGGTGTTGAGTTTGATCTCTAGCAAATAAGAGTTCCTGTGTGTCCCTTCTTTGCCTGAAACACAACTCAAGCCTAAAATATTATTTGTGATAAGGCTTCAGCCTCGATTTTGTACTTCACCCCAGGTAACATATTTCTGGTTGCCATTTTCATAATTCTCCACTAACTATCTGGGTGTGGTGAGTATTAAATTGAATGAGGGGCTGGACCATTGGTGTTTCTTGAAAAAAATCATCAAATTCTCCAATTAAGTATGTTGGGTTCTGTTAGCACAACTCATGTAAGCACAGACTACCAGAGAAGCACTACAGGGTGTGTCTTACTAGAAAATGTAATTTCTATTCTTAGTAACTGTTTTCCTTTATCATCTTCTCCAAAGAAGTCATAGTAATTTTGTAGGAGATGTTTTAAATATTTGTTTTCAAACTAGTAGCAAATAGACACGCTCCAGTGAAAAGAAAAGAGAGCACCATTTGTTGGTGTCTGTTGTTAGGTTTACTTGGAAGACTTAATTCCATCCCCAAAATGTATAGAAGCAAAAAAGAAAGACAAATGAATCTTTAAAAGCTTTGAAGAGGGTATTCCTCAAGTTCCACAGTGTGTCTGCAAGCAAATAAGCAGACGCACACTGAATGGACTCTGAGCAGAGGCTTGGCTGATCCCCTCAAAGATTGGCGTGTCCCTTTTTTATGCAATCAGGGCTTTGATGTATTCTGCTGTGAAGCACTCGTAAGATTATGAGGTGAAGGAGCGATGATCGATTTGAAGAAAGAAGCAACATTTAGGCTGGACCCATGACAGCCCAGCTCTTTCTAACGGAGGCTGCTAGGTGAATAATGCAAGGGCCATGTTCCCCTCCTGTTTAATCTTGCATTGTTTTTGCGGAGAACATTTCTGCTTGCCTTCTAAGTCCTGTCATCTTTGGTTGTCATCCCGTCCCTCAAACCATCAAAACGGTATTAAATGTTGCAAAGCTGGGCAGCGAGAGAACTTTCAAAAGTCAGAATCCATTTGCTAAGCAGCCCTTGTAGAAAATGTATTCTGTCCTCGGCAGAATTTTCCTTCACGTCTTTCCACTGAGAAGTTTACTGATTTCTCCCAGTGGAATCTGCTGGAATTTATCGGTTCATGGTTGGCAGTCACAGATTAAGGTAAATGTCGATCCGTAATGACCCTCTACATGTTAGCATTTCAGTAAAGCTGGGCTTTTATGTCAAAGATATCGGAGAGGGAGCTATTACACATGACAGGGGTGATCAAGGGACTCCAGACCAAGGCAAGCATTATTAAATATTGACTAGTTCCGTGATTTATGTAGAGCTGGAGGAAAAAAGTGACTTTTTAACCATTATATATTCTTCAGCAACGAAAACCAGCCATTTATCTCCTGCCGGTAGTGAAGGACAGAGCGCCTGCATATTTTAGTGGCGGGAAAACCTAGTCTTATAAATAAGATGAACTCTTCTGTGATAACATTTCAGCTTGTTAATTGCCAAAAGCAAAACAGACAAATTGGAAGCACTTACAAGGCTTGACTTAGAGAGAGTCCTGTGGTGTGCTTCCGGCTTGGCGCCGGAGGGGCGAGGTGGGGAGTGGAGGGGCATCCTGGAGTCAGTCCCAGGAAGCTCCTTTTGTTGGTTCACTGGAAGTCAAGTACAAGGATTTAGACATCTTGTCCTGGTGACTATCAGCAGCCAAGTGGCATTAACACTGAAGATAGGGAGGTCTGTGTGACTCCTTAAGAGAGGAATTAAATGTTAATTTGTCAAAGTTAAAAAAGAGATCATCTGCTTCCTAGAGTTATACAAGACTTGCTGGATTGTCGGATGGCTAATTGGTTATTTCCTTCGTGTGATGAATGGCTCTGATGGCTACGGAAGAAGAATCAGCAGTCAGGATTCCCGAGACAGAGGCACAGGTGCCTGTCCCCGGGCCATTGTCTCTCAAGCCAGAACAGCCAGCTCTGTATGCAGACACCCACCCAGGATCCTTGTTCCAAGTGGCAATTCCAGCAGTGAACCAAAAACTTTATAAAGTCGGGGCTACGGTTTGTAACAACTTAGGTAGCATATATCAGAAGATTCCCTTTTCCTAAAAATTAACCATTTGTCAGATGTTATTTTCCCATGAGTCAAAATTGAAAAGACAAAAATGAAAAGCAGACAAAAATTCCACTCTGTTCTTGAACCTCAGAGGAAACGAAAATGCCTAGTCTCTTCTAGCATCTACCTATCTGTCTGTCTGTCTGTCTGTCTGTCTGTCTGTCTGTCTGTCTGTCAGGTCTGTCTGTCTACCTAGCCATCCATGTCTCTGTCTACATAGTTATTCTTCCCACACATACGATTTCTCACACAAATGATGCCAAATTGTGTGCTTATTTCTGGCATATTACTTGTTTTATAGCATTTTCTTCCTTATAATACTTTAGACAATGAAGTTCCAATTCCATGGAGACTGTCTGGTCCTGTTTTTAGGAAGGTGGCACTGTGATGCCAACATAGACATTTACTTGTTTATGATATTGGGTTTTTTGAATCAATAGTAGGATGGCACTTACTACTGGCTCCTCTGTCTCTTATTTCCTTCCATATACATGTACATTTTCAGCCTTTATTTTCCCATATTTTGTTGCTAAGTATAGTCTTAGGTATCTATAAATCATAGCACATGAATTTAGATGTTAATGTCACTTAGTAACTTTTAAAAGCTACTTTTAAGGAAATTACCTGCAGCCTTCACCCTCAGATCATACTGATCTGAACCCTGTGCCGTCCCAGCTTGAATTTATATCTGTCTGGGAATGAACATTCATCCATTGGCTACACAGAACTGCAGGTTTTGTTGCAAACATTTGGCAAGCATTGTTGCAAGCATTGTTACAAGCATTGTTGCAAACATTGTTACAAGCATTGTTGCAGGTCCCTCAAGAACAAGAGTATCGATATGTGCAAAAGACCTGATTAGTTAGACTTTCCACTAGTTTTTAACTAGGTCTATAACACAAGGCTCCAAAATTTGGACCCAGAAGATACCTGCAAATTGGTGAGGTAAGAGGGGTATGCCAGCCATGCTATTCTCAAGCATTGGAAGCAAGAACCCAGGTGCTGGAAAGATAAACAGAATAGAATTGTCAGGGGAAGATGTGGGAGAAAGCTGACCACCCCCATCTTTTAACATCCTGAACTCTGAAAACACAGACAGAGAAGGACAGAGTAGCACAAGCCAGTGAGAGTCACAAATTCAAGCAAAGCACTTCTTCCGTGCCAGGGAATGGAAGATCTCGTCTCCAGCCATTTACAAGAAGATTTAGTATTTAGCTCTTGGAATGGTACCTGCTTTGCCTCATCTGTCCCATTTTCCTGGGGTGAAGCCGGTGACTTTCACTGGTCTGCAGTTAGTGCTCTCTTTTCAAAGTCTCTCAGGAGTGAGTCCCTCACCTGGCTTAGTTGAGTCAGGAACTCACTGTGATCAGTAGAAAAACCCCTAGTGTTTGCGATTTGCTGCTGTTGTAGTGTTTACTTCATATGTATTCATTAACAATTTTAATTCTAGGTAACAGGTTTATAATAGCTTCATACATATTTAATTCATACTATTTTTAAATAAAGAGAATGTGTGAATTCAATAAAAAAAAACAGCAGTAAATTACAAGTAACAGAACCTTGGCTCTCTGGAAACTGGCTTCCAAATTATAAGTGACTATTTAGCCGTATACACGAAAATAATCTGTGCCAAGAGTTTTGGTGGATGCTCTCAGCATTGCAGTTTCAAACATTTTCAATCCGAATATTATAAAACTATCCAGTTCCCAAGACAGTAAATAGAGAGGAACTTCACAAAGAGAAGCCCTCTGCCTCCACCCAGCTTTCTGTGCGTCCTCAGAGCCAGCCTATTTTTAGTAGACAATGGTTTGTCTTAGCCACACATCCTGCTCTTTTCCCTGAGCCATGATTGTGGGGTCTTCTGTGAATTGTTTAGCTCTTCATTATCCTTCCTTTGAATGGCCTGGGAACTGATCTTCAGCGCTTGGTAACCTGGCAGATTGTTTTGTGTCTGAGATGTTCTAATTGCTGAGTTCTTTGTGCACGGTAGCTCAGGATTCATCTTCAAATACTCCTTTCTTCAAATCCCCTATTTGGTGTTGTAGCACAGAATAAAGACCCGAATTTGAGAAAGAGGTTGTGGGTTATTGAGAAAATAGAAAGTCTTGTAACATCTCCAAGGGAAATGTCTTTAGTGTAAATGCAGATTGATACCTGATATTGCTATCACCTCGACTTTGGTTTCTGGAAGTTCCACTCCAGACTAGAGACAGGTAGTGCACATGAGTTTTATGTGGTATTTCCCCGCCTCGGGTACACCTCTGACAGGAGGGGCTCTCTCCAAACAACAAAGGTGAAAAGCAGTCTGAGACCACGAAATATCAGGGAAAGAGAAGGAAAGAGTGAGTATGAAATTAGCATTAACTGTGTGTTTCCCTTGCTGGCAAGAACTGAAAGCCACCATACAAAAACAAACAGAAAATAGTCATTTAAATGGTATTATCTCTGTCTGATTATATTTAGGCATGGCTTAGAGTCCCATTCCCCCCCCTTTTTTTATAATGAACTAAGATTTTTTTTTTTTAATTTTCTGCAGTAGACACCTCTTGTCTTTGCAGTGAATTACATAGAATCTTGTTGAGAACACATTTTTCTAATGGAGAACAATTTGGAATGGACAATGGGACGGGTGACACAGGCCTAGGATAGGTGCCTAGAGGACCAGAAGGAGAGCCTGGGGTAGATTTCTTTTTGCGCAGGGCCTCTTACAGGGTTAAACATTCATTGTCTTATGATTTGCCTGTAAGTCTTTCTCCAATGGTTGTAAAGGAAAAACAAAGTGTGAAGCTGCAAAATGCTTGTAGATAAGAATGTTCAGAGGAAGGTGAGGCTCCTGTCCTGGAATCGGGAAGGCGTGGGGGATACTGAATTGTGGGAGGGTCTGGCTATTTGAGGTGATTTGATGTCAAGTAAGGAACAAGGTTTTCTCAGGCTACAGAGCCCCTGCAAGGTGGAGCTGCCTTTCATATTAATGGAATTTGCCTCCAGCAGAAGACAAAGGAGGGGCACATGAAGGAGCTGTTCTCTCCTCTCCTGGGCTCCAGTCAGCTGCCAGAGACAGGAGTGCCTGTGTGGTCCACACCCCTTCAAATGCTCTTGCTGGTGGTGACTTACTCTGCCTAGGACTTGCCAGTCTCCAGGAAGGGGCTGTGACCAGTTAAGGCTGCAGACCCGGACAAATATGAAAAGAAAATGCAGTGTGGGTCAAGGTTCCCTAGAGAAGTACAGGGATTTCGTACATGATCTCTTCCTTCCCGTACCCACTCTTTCTCTCTCTCCCTCTCTCCCCATACCAATAAACTGTGTTTTTTAAAAAGTTACAAAGTGAAAGGTGATACAGGAGCACTTGTTTCTCAGGAAGGTAAAAGAAAATAATGATCCCTGGAAATTCCTTCTTGGAGTTACAAGGAGACTGCAGGAAGCTGGGGCAGTTCAGAAAGGGCTGCTTTGTTTTATTGTCCCTGGGGCCTGTTTTTCACTGAGGAGGGAGCTGTGTATTTTCCAAGTCCTGCTGGCAAGCCATGCAGTATATCTGACACGCTGCCCCCAGGGAGGAACTGCAGTGGGGGAATTGTTCCTGGGATGGCAGGACAGCTTGTAACTTGGAATCCCCTTTGGAGAACTTTGTAGCTGTGTGTCAGTCAGTGGGAAGATAAAAGAGGCCACTTCTTTTCAAGCAATTTGAATTCATTTCCCTGTAATGAGTTGGAGGGAAGGGCAGTCAGACTTAGCTCAGCAGAGGTGCTGTGTGTTAGGATTCTGTCTAAGCTCCACCCCACAATGCCCCTCCCCATAGACATGGCCCACTATAAAAGGGGCTGCTTGCCCCTCCTCTTTCTCACTCATCACTCTTGCCTCTTGGCACTCTTACCTCTCTGCCCCTCTTGCAATCCCCTCCCCCCTCTCTCCACATGGTCTTAGCTGGCCTCCTCGCCTCTCCCCTCCCCTCCTCTCCCCTCCTCTCCTCTCCTCTCCTCTCCTCTCCTCTCCTCTTTTCTTCTCTCTCTCTCTCTCTCTCTCTCTCTCTCTCTCTCTCTCTCTCTCTCTCTCTCTCTCTCTCCCTGCCTCTACTTCCCATTAACCCCCATCTCCTGCCCTGAATAAACTCTATTCTATACCATGTCTGTGTGTGTCTGGTCCCTCAGGGAGAAGGGATGCCTTAGCATGGACCCGCTGGGGCACCCCCTTCCCCCACAACACCGTGCCACATTCTCTAAACCCCTTTCTCTTTTTACAAATCCATCATTTGGTGCCAAAACCCAGGAACAACACTGTGGAGTGAATTTTCCAGGATGGGAGGAACAGGGAGCGGAGGAAAAGAAACTGCCTTGGCAGCTGCTGCTCCTATTCCTACCAAATATTGACCTGGATCCTCGTCAATCTGACTCCTAGGGCTGTTTGGCCTGACTCCGGGGACTAAATTTTGAGAATAAAAGATTCAACAGTGTACACCCCATCCCAGGTTTTACAACAAAAGTCTGGGGTATGACCCCTAACACCCAGGAAAAGAATGGGGTAGTTATGACAGTCCCTCATATGACTGGTACGACTCTTACGTACCCGTTCATGGGAGGCAGTTTTGACAGTAAAGTTCCTTAGCGGGATAGAGAAGATAGGAAATGAGCATGGGTGGGGGTCCGTTAGCTTGTAGACAACAGGACAACAGGCCCCAACTTTTCTCCTTTACCATTTTAGATGTTTTTATACCATCATCGGAGACATTATAAATGTAGTCACATAGCTACTATTAATTTGGGAAACAAGATTTCATGCGAAGACAAAAGAGGAAGAAAAGAAAAGGTTACAGCTATCACAGCTTTTTGATGCCTATCTAGAAATAAATGTAAATGTGAAAATGAAGGATTCTTAAAGGCACATTCGTCTGGCTTAAAAATAACTGCGTGTTGTTTGCAAAAATAAGATCTCTGTCATTTTAAACTTTTGGCTAGAGAATGTGTATTTAGAGCATAGATTGACATTTCTGATTCTGCATCACGTCATGGCTAATAAGGCTATTGAAATGTATTATTGCAGCCGAGCCTTCCACAAGAATGGAGTTAAGCATTAATTTATCAAACTTGTTTTAGAATTCATCTCCCCTCAGCTCTCATAGAGCAGCTTATTGGATTTGTGTCTGATATCTAATTGGCTGTTTTCCTGACATAATGAATGAGCATGCCTGAGCCTCGGTGTCTATTGAGGCATCAACCTAGCAATGGTTTATGTAAATAGGCACCATGGACCACACCCAGAGTCACAGAACTCAGCCCACAGATACCCCAGAGGGTGAATAGGCCAGGGTCAAATTCTCACTTGGAACTCTGCCTGGCATTGTCAGAGGGGGGTGTGCTCATTCTAACTCCTTCCAGAGATACTCAAACAAATCAGCAAACCCAACAAAATGCCTTCAACTTTGGCATAGTTGAAAAAACTAAAATCCCTCTTTCTGTTAAAAAGGAGAAAAACTTAAATTGAGCAACCCTCAAACCTTGTTTGGGGGGCTTCATGTCTGTCGTCAGCCAAAGAGCTGATGTGTTTGAAGCTGTGCTGGTCCCACCATTCACCTCTTTGGACTGGGTCCACGCATTTCCCCATGGCATGGGCTCAGCACCTGTTGAACCAAAGAGCCACAGGGGTGTCTGCTCATAGAGGTATGAGGAAAGCAAGTATTCCTATGAAGTTTAATAATATTAATTTTATAAAGAGGCACTTTTCAGTAAATAACTGGCATACATAAAGGTTGCCTATGGAAGGATTTCAGAATAAAGTTGGGGAATTATTCACACAGGGAGAGAGAAAAACTCTACCTAGCGTCTTTATCCAGGTTCTCTGGCATATCCCTCCTAGGGCAGGGAATCCCTTCTCTGATCCTCAGATTTCTTTTGCTGGGCTTCAGGAGTGGACATGTGTAAATGGTGAACGGCTGCTCCACCGTCTACAGGCTCATGAAAACCCAGAGTCCTGGTCTCTTAGCTACAGAGTCACGTGAGTTTAGTCCTGATCCTGAGATCAGCCCACTTAAAAACAACATGTCCCAACTGTGTGTTCTTAAGGAGTTAGTTTGCTAAATTATTAGTGACAAGTGTCTTATGGGGTGATTTTTAAAACCCAACTTTGAATAGTTTTCAGAAGTTTGGGGGCTTAATTTGTAAACATTTACTAAAAAGAAAGAAGGAAAGAAAGAAAGAAAGAAAGAAAGAAAGAAAGAAAGAAAGAAAGAAAGAAAGGAGGGAGGGAGGGAGGGAGGGAGGGAGGGAGGGAGGGAGGGAAGGAAGGAAGGAAGGAAGGAAGGAAGGAAGGAAGGAAGAAAAAGAAAAATCACATATTTTTCCAGTCATATACTTTTAGAGAGATATTGAAAGAACTTCTTACTGAAAAAAAGAGAAATTTGAAAACACAGAATCGAGTTCAAATATGTATTCATTTGTCCATTTGACACAATGGCGTCTAGCTTGTCCCATGAAGCAGGAAAGATGATGGCAGGGCTTGAGAGGCAGTGGGGAGGTAAGGAGATGTAGTTCCTGTAGAGAGGGCCTTCAGATGTCACAGGACTGATGGAAATTAGCCAAACAACCATTCAAAGGTACAAGATTACAAACGAGGATAGTTAAGCCAAAACATGTATCACTAATGTGTTGTGTACTAACGAACTTAATATCCATTGAGGGTCAGGAAAGGTCTTTAGTCCAGTGACATTTAAAGTAACTGAAACATGATTAAGGGCCAGTCAAGAAGGTCCCAGAAGGAATGTATCTGTGAGGTTGGTATTGTGCTAATAAACAAAAGAACAAATTAGTTGATGGACAGATGATAGATACATATATACATATAGACCGACACATAAATAGGTAGAAACATACATATATACATGCAGACAGACATATAGAGAGAGGTAAATACAGACAGACAGACAGACAGACAAGTACAGATACATAGGTAGATAGAGAATACTTAAAATACTACGTACTTTACACACATAGATATACATACATAAATAGGTAGATACATTCATATAGACAGACAGAAAGATAGGTAGGGTCCTGAGTTCAAATCCCAGCAACCACATGGTGACTCACAGCCATCCTCAATGAGATCATACGCCCTCTTCTGGTGTGTCTGAAGACAGCTACAGTGTACTAACATATAATAATAGATAAATCTTTAAAATAAATAAATAAATAAAAACCCTTGCTAAAATAGTCATTCTAGCATTATGCATTTTACCCAACTTATTTTTGTATGCTTATGAGATCTGAAATGGTGCTCTAATTTTGGCTGGTTAAATATTTGCTTATTATTGTGTGAAACATATTCTCCATCTAGAGCTGGAGCATATGTGTTGCTGGTCTTGGCTGAGTATATAAGAGACTGAACTTCACAGCTACACTGCTTCTGGCTTCCGAGATGCTTGTTTCTCTCCCCCCACCCCATCCCCGTATCTGTCTACAGATCATCCGTGCGCTTAGTTAATTTGCTGGTTCTAACAGCTGAAACCTTTTCAATACTTTTTGTGTCTTTAAATAAAGTTCTACCTCACCCTCCAGCTCATTATGCATTGTAATTGAAGATCCCCATTCTCATATGCAGATTCTCCTGACTGCATGTCAGATTAACTTGAACAAAATACCACAGGTTTGTTTAATGGCTTCTCTCCCTAATAAATTTATTGTTGAGGAATTAAAATCTGTAGATGTGTCTCACCTGCTGAAATGTATCATCGTCCCATTCATTTAAGGACTTTATATCTTCCAGTAATGTTTTGTAATTTTCTACATAAAGAAGTCATATTTCTCATTGGAATTTTGTTCACATATTTTACTTTTTGTGGTTGTGGTCACTTATTTTTATTATAGTGTTAACGGAACCATTGGTGTCATGGTGGCGTTTTAGAATCACACCATTATTATCACCAGCTTCTTTGCATGTTTATAAATCTCTGGGTTAACCATTTTTCACCTCTCTGAAGATAGAAAATATGCTTTAAAAATGCACTCCGGGTGACGTCATTGTGTGCCACCGGCTGGATACCACCACAGCACTGAGTGAACAGTCGTTTGAATAAAAAAATCTCTAGCTCAAGTCTTTCCTGCAGAAATAACCCACACAATTTACATACACCCCAGACAAAGAATCTGCTCAATCATTTGTTCATGGTAATTAGTTTCAGATTATTAAAATAAATCCAGTGTGAGAAGATTACAATTCATATCTATTTGTGCAGACTGAGACCACTAGAATTTCACTTTCCTAATTGTTTTAAAAGCAAAACATCTGATGGACACATAAAAATATCCATAAAAGTATGCCCCTTGTATTCTGTGTCATAAAAGTCAAGTTGGGGCTGTGTAGGGTGAAGCAGAGGATGGTGACAACAGGATAGAGAATGTCCCTGAATGTCCACAGGTTATACATTACAATGAATAATAGAAAGATCAAGATTGTACACACACACACACACACACACACACACACACATATATATATATATATATCACTAATAAAGTATATAATATCTGTAGAACATGAACACACACACAAGCACATGTACACATTCATGTTCATACATTTATGTGTGCACAGGCATATGTGTATGTGCATGCACACACACATGCGCATATACATCTAGGATCCAAAGGGAACTTCAGCTACCAGTTCTCCAGTGATGTGCACTTGCTTTTTGAGGAAGTGTCTCTCACTGGCTGCCTATCAAGTGCATCTGCTAACTTTGGTATGAACCACCTTTTTGGGCTTTTTAATTTCTTTTTACCTTTTCTTATTATATATGTATAATTGTGTGGGTACCTGGGTGCCATGGTTCCCATGTGGTGACTGAACTCAAGTCGTCAAGACAGAAAGCACATGCCTTTACCCTTTGCCTCAACTTGCTGCCCCGTGCCTGGTTTTGTTCACATGTGTTTGGAGATCAAATGTAGGTCTTTGTGCTTACAAGGAGTTTACCCACTGATCTTAACTATGAGACCTTAAAACCCAAGACCCTAGGAGGCAAAGGCAATTACTCATCATGGTAGGGGTGTTTTAGAACCACTCAAATTCCTCTTCATTATCATCTTGTGATTAAGTGAATCCCTTACAGTCTCCCTTTCACTTTCCCCAATAACTGGGTCCTTATAAGAAAATGCAAAGTGCTGAAGAGTGTCTGTAAGTCTAGGAAAAATGCTTCCATCCTATTTTGAGTGAGTATGTGCAAGCAGTTCTCAGAGCACATATGTAAAGTGTGGCTTGGGCAAGATTAAGAGATAAAAATCAATCACAAAGTATTGGTCGTGTTTTATCTACTAGATATTAAGGAACATGGGGGAGGGGCATGTTTTTGTTTTTGTTTGTTTCCTGATTGAATGCATAGTTGATCAATGCTTTCAAGGGACAAAATTAACAATTGTTTTGGGTTTTTCTACAAACCATACCCTTTTTAATTCCCAAGATGCAATGGTATTCTATAAGTCAAACACTTGGTCCAAATCATGCTGCAAACTACCTCTCCCAAAAATCTTATTTATCCCCGGGAAAGCCCTCAATTTAGCTGCCATCCACCAAGCAAACTAATGAGCATTTACATTAAATGAAATAAAAAAAAGTTAAATGCGTTTGGTGCCACGCGCTGCCAGCTTTTGCTCTGCGGTCTCAGCTGCCTTGTGCATCACATAAATAAGAACAACAA
Source organism: Apodemus agrarius (assembly GCA_964023405.1). NCBI lineage: Eukaryota > Metazoa > Chordata > Mammalia > Rodentia > Muridae > Apodemus > Apodemus agrarius. The sequence goes on along the minus strand of OZ030017.1, from coordinate 6,611,141 downwards.
GCACTTACTGACCACCTCACTAATATGGTAGGCCTGCCAGTCCGTCAGCATGATGACATTTTGAAGTTGGCCTAGGAAAGCTGAAAGCATGCCATCTGTCAACCCCTGCCTTCCATCAAGTTTAGAGTGGCATATCTTCCCTGGCGTGGTGGCCGAGGGTAGTGGCTTGTAGAACCTTAATGCGACTTCTTTTGGCTAGCTCAGCATTCTTGAAAAAATAAATAGACTTTTCAGCCTGTGATGGAAAGGGTTAAATAGCACCAATTCATTACTGCTCACAAAAGGATTTATTTTGTTCTCATAAATCAGTTTTATTCCACATTTTTATTTTTCCCCTGGGTGAGCAACTCCAGTTGAAATCAATACAGGTGCAAGTGACACAATCAATCTAGATATTTGACTATGGATTAGAGATTCCCCGGCTCTGCTTTTCAGTCATTTCCTTCCTGATCATCTCCCTGGAGAATCGCATATTCTTATTGGCATCTGTGAGTTATGGATGTGTTTAAAAAGCAGATAATTGTCGTCATCATCATAATCACCACTGTATACCAGCAAAGGGAGGCCCCAAATGGGCAGAGACAGGAAGATACGGACTCTGAATACCTTGCTGCCTCATTAAACTGTTGAGATCTCTCAATAGTTTTCTTCAAGTGAGGTCAAGTTTTAAAAATCACAGTTCTTCCTAGCAAAAGCCTAGTCCCTTGTAGAAACAAGCTGCATTCTTAGGGCTCTGTGAAGCAAGTGCATAAACCTGCCCGATGGTAGAGGTGCTGCCTATTTTTATACATTTATTTTAGAACTGTACTGCACCAACTTCTCTGGGTTAACACTGAGAAAGCAGCTAAAGAAAGTTAAACATCTCTGAAGGGATTCAAGCTGGTTCTTTTCATTCTATAATTATCCGGGTTGCGAAGACACCATCTGTGGGACTGAACGGAGAAAGACAGTCCAACTTTAAATTGCAGAACAAAATTGATTAAGTTGCTGCTCGAGAGGCCAACGTTTATATAGCAGACTCTCTTTGCTTTACAAACAGATTTCTATCTTATGACCTTTACATACTCTTGGTACCGTATTGAGGTTGCCATTGTGGCTGCTGGTTCATTCCTAAGCCAATGTCTTACACAAGTTCATTAAAATGCTTAATAGCTCCCTTAAACATACTTATAACAAGGCGGGGTTTTGTTTCCTCCTTCGCTTGGTAAGACTGCACAGAACCTCAGCTACAGGGAACCTTCTGAGTGAACTACTTGGAGAAAGGGATCAATACAAAAGCAAGAGGAATTTACACTCCAATGCACCCAAAGGAGAGGTGACAATTTTTTTTTTTCATGACAGGGTTTCTCTGTATAGCACTGGCTGTCCTGGAACTCATTCTGTAGACCAGGCTGGCCTCGAACTCAGAAATCCACCTGCCTCTACCTCACAAGTGCTAGGATTAAAGGCATGAGCCACCGCTAACTGGCCTTCAGCAAGTTTTTATACAGTTTCCAGGGGTGGAATAGAGCATCAGCAACTAGGCACACTATGATTGTCAGACTAGTGTGGCTTCTTAACTGATTGGTCCTCAGGGATAAGGTAGCAAATGCTTCCCTTATCTATAGGTGGCCAGTGGTCGGTCCCCCTGTGGTCTTTCTGAGTAATGTGAAGAGCCTATCCCTTCCGGAGGGGAGGGATGCCTACCTGCTTTTCGATCTCTCTCTTCCAGGAGGGGGGAGGGGTGGGATTTTCCACAGGTCCTGAGCTGACCTCTTCACTTCTCTTCTTAAATCCGAAGGCGAGAGCAGTTCTGAACTTGTGGGGATATTCTAGTGTAGCATAGAGTTTTTTGTTTTTTTTTTTTTCTTGTCTGTACTTTCCTTAGACATTTGAACTCCCCCATACTTTCTTTTCCAGAAGTGAATGAATGCTATTAAATTTTACTTAATGTAGAAAATGAGGAAAAAAATCCCACTGCTAAAAAATGCATACTTACAAATGGTGAACTCCCTCTCTTACCTTTAGGTCATGGGTGGCGTTTTTATAGGAAACAACAGCAAAACATTCAGTCTGTGAACAGGAAGTACGGTAACAGGAAATTCAGTGTCTGGCAAGCTTGACAGAAGGTAGAGTTGTATGCACACGGTTCCCCAGGCAGAGTGGCCCGGGAAGGCATGTCAGATGACACCAGAGCAGGCCCTGTGGTATCAGGACACCGCAGCAGGCCTGGAGGATAACAGCTCTGCTTCTGGAGCCTCAGATATCTTAGAGCTTTCTAGAACCACCCCAGCCGTTGATTGTCTCTGTTAAGATTTGGAATCCACGAGTGGAAACACGTGATTTCTGGGACAATGGCCATGGACTCTTTACCTTCCTTCCTGGCCAGTCAGTCAAGTGAAATCCCCCTGTATCAACATTCTAATCCTTGCCACTTGAGTCCTGCTGAATGAGAATCATGCGATAATGTCTCTGTCTTCCTCTTGGTGGTTGGTGCTTACAACAAAACCTTCCATCGCTCTGTCCTTTTGGTTTATAGCATCCAACTCATTTCAACTATTTTGTTTACTAAATATATAATAAGAGTTTTGTTTGTTTTATGTCTATTTCCAAAGTGTCTCTGCAATATTTTCTTTCATCTTTTAAGGTTCATAATCTCCGCATCCTACCCCAAGTTGCACAGTTTCATGTTTTTACATTCCTTTTCGGGGCTATGAATACCCTCCATCACAGTTAGGTATCAGAATGACCATTGTTCCTCCTCCCTTCTCCCCTTTCTCTCTCCCTCCCCCTTTTTCCTTCCCTTCCTCCAGTACCCCCTTTTTCTTCCTACCCTCCCCACCTTGTTTTTCTTTCTATAGGGTTTTTCTGGATAGTCCAGCAGCCTTGCATCTCACTTTATAACCCAAGCTGGCCTCAAACTCACAACAATCCCTTTGCCTCAACCCATTAAAATACTGGACTGGCAGCATGTGACACTGTGCCTGGCTGCACCCCCTTCCATAGCTGCCCCATCAGAACTTCCAAGAACCTCCAGATGCTTTGTTGATATTATTTTTGTTCTCCAGTTTTCTTCCCATGGGGTTGTACATCTGGGAAGGGCGGGTGACTTTTTGACAAAACTGAATTCTTCACCCTTCCCCCATAGATGTTTCAGAGTTCACGACTTATTTCTAATTCTCTCCAACAGGATCATTTGCACCCAAATATTTAGAAACTGTGTGTGCAGGCACAATTCCCATTTCCTGGGCTCATGGCTCTGTGAAAAGCCTTTCTCTAACAGTAGTCAAAATCTGTGACTTGCTTCTAACCAGTAGAATAGAAGAAAAGATGTGGGATGTGAACTCTGTGCTCACTCAGTAAGATTGGAAACCTTCTTGCTGGGAGATGATCTCCCTGGTATTGTAAGAGGCCATACTGGGGAGACCCAGCTATGCAGGGGGGACCCTCATGGGGGAAACCCAGGTATACTCCTAAGACCCAGCTTTATTAGGGAGACAAAGCCATACTGAGGAGATTTTCACAGAGAGGCAAAGAATCAAAGCCTCACTAACAAACAGACAGTGACTGAGAGCAACCTCTAGTCCAGTGCTAGCAAGACACAAAGAGCCTCGGTCCTGGCATCCAACTAGGTCCAAATACACCAAGCTATGCTGAAAGGGCATCTTTAGAGCCTAGAAACGTGGCTTCTGGCCCAGCAGCATCTGGATGGTCCTGCTCTTGAGACCTTCAGCTGAGGAGCCGATAAGGTGTGCCAGGACTTGAGAGGCTGAGACCACACATGGGTAGCTCTGAGCTGCTGCCGGTAGCAATCCTAGTTCATGACAGCAAGGCAGGAGAAGTACAGGAGCGCCAACGGCATGACCCTCAGGGAAAGCAGATAGAAGTCGGTGGGAAAAACCAGAGTCCCCACCTGATACTACCTCCCAGACAGCTGCTGTGCTCAAGCTTAGGACTCTTTGCACGCACAAATAAATGCTCACAGAAAAGTCTAAATTCTTTTATGAGCATGGTGTGAAACTGTAGTTGGGTGGTGGTCAGTGCTCTGTGATCAATAATGGCAATAGGATTTTCCAATTGATCACAGTGGCACAAAGGGTTAGGCCCTGTGGTGTCTATGGAAAGGCCATATAGGAACCCTTATCAGGAAACATTCCTGGTGGTAAAGTAGGCCTGTGCATGCCCACTGCTCAGTGGGGAAGCTGGAAACCACTTTCTGTGACTGGGACTCATTGCCCAAAGCACCCTTTCATTTGTTTGGAATTTGTTATCCAAGATGGAGAGAACTCTATCAAAGTAGGACAATAAAGTTGACTTTTCAGATTATATAACGTAGTTGACAAAAACCAGATCCAATGTTCTTATTCTCTACGTATTCAAGTAGGCTTTGCATTGAAGGTGGCTTTAGGTTCACAGCACCACGGAGAACGTCCAGAGTTTTAGCGTCAGCTTACGTCTGACGTCACTAACGTGACATCCCCGTGGGAAAACAGGACTCTGGAGCAGAAAGCTATTGGTATTCTTGCTGCAAACCTTTCTCTGTTGCATCGGTGAGATACTGTGTGTTTGTTCCATGTGGTAGAAGTGTCGTACTGCAGAGTGACTAATTTTAAAAGCAATCAAAGAAGTAGACCTTTTACCTGATGACAACTAATTAAAATTACATAGAATAATGACGGTAGCAGTAAGAAGTGGACACTGTCCTTGGAGGACTAAGTGATTCCCAGGCAAGTTCTTTTTTCCTCTTTTGAAATGTTGTGTTAAAAGGAAAAGAGCAGTGGGCAGGAAGTAAAGTGAATAAATAATAAATAAAGTAAATAAAATAAAAAATAAAATAATAAATAAATAATAAAAGAAAAGAAAACAAAACAAAATAAATTTCTCATATCCAGACACATGTTCAATTACTGAGTACAATACTGAACTCCTTTGCTCATAAATGTTCCCTTTCAGACTGACAAGTAATTTAAATTCAGTGACTAACTTTAAACACAGTAGGGGTCACTCTGATAATTTCTTTCTGTCTCCAAAATAAAATACTGTTCTTAATTTGAAGATCTTATGTTTATAGATCCCAATAAATGTGAGTGAATGGTAAAGGGACACTAAGGACAGTACATGAAAGGTTTTGGGGTTAGGGGGACAAAAGTGGAGGGAAAAGATGTATATTATATATAATTAATAATTATGAATTATTTTAGTATAATATCAAAAGAGCAAAGCTATGTGCTAAAGGTACAGATTGGTTGGCCAAGCACTTGCCTAGCATGAAGTTCTGGATTCTGTCTCCAACCCTGCATGAACTAGGCACACTAATACATGCCCGCAATCCCAATAGTGTGGAGGTGCAGGCATAAGGGTCACAAGTTCAAGGCCACTGCCAGTGATGTCACACATTTGAGACTAGCTGGGGTAAATGAAACTTAGTCGAAGAAAGGAGGAGAGGAGGAAGAGGCTAAAGGAGAGCCGTGAGGTGGGAGACACGGGGAGGAGAACAGACTAGGTATGTGGCTTTCAGTAAGCATTTTGTGTGGTCATGAGCTTAGCACCAGGTCAAAGGTTGCTGAGTCTGAATGTAAGTTACAGAATGAACTCCCAGCACCTTCGCCACTCCCTTCTACTCAAAGGCCTGTAGAATTAAGAGACTGGGAAAATACACCGATGGATAAAATAATCTAAAACAGCATCTCAAAAGGTCTCAAAAAGCAACACAAGCTTAAACACTGGTAATGGCTGTCTAGAGTGTGCTATCTCCCTGCATGCCCAGGACAGTGCCGGCGGGCCTGGCCACCACGATCCGCTGTGGGGCCTCCCGTGCCTTTTCTTTTGGGTATTGGCAGAGCACAAAGGGATGGGATGGATGAAACACACCACCTCAAAAATCGAGTCCTCAATATGCTAAAATATACGGCTTTTGTAGCTGGAAATAGGAAAATTAGTTAACACCTTTTCTACCTTAAGGTCTAATTGAATTCAGTCAAGGGCCGGTGCAGAGCAGCACTGGGTGCAACACACGAAATCACCACGACGTAACAAGATTCGGTTTGGTTTGTCCGCTGTCATTTCTCATTATAATCTCTTTCTGGGGAATGGATTCATGTTGTGCCGTTTTCTGTTCTTGTTACAGTCTTTGTCACATGAATAAGATATCAGGATGTTAATGCCTGCCGTGCAGTACCCGTGTGTGAGGGCACCGAGCAACCACTCTGACCTTTGCAATATTGTGGACTCTGATTGGTGGTCTGCCTTACCTCCTTCCTACAAGTTAATAAGGCTGTAAAAAGGAAGAGAACAGAAATGGCCAGCCAGTCAAATTATAGAATATTGAAAAGGTCAGAGCGGCACTGCACAGAGGAAAAAATTATGGAATATATGGTGCATTAAAATTTTTGTGACAATGAACATTACAGGAATGAGGAAAGGATACCTACTTACATGATCTCAATCAGGAGAATCCCACAGGATGGTGTCCCCGGACAATAACCGTCTTTACATCCTGAATCTGACACGCAAAAGCAATGCCCATGTACACTGGGTCTTGATGAACAAACTAATTGCATAGAAAATATTGTGCTATTTAAAAAGTGAGAGTATTGAAGTTTTCTCCCTAGCAAATGTCTGTTGATTCGATTAGTGTTTTAGCGGGTCTTCTTTTCTAAGCTAGGAGCAGCAGGTGAACCTGTTAGTCTGCTGTTGAACCTGTGACACAGACTTTGGCTATTTCCTCCTCCTCCTCCTCCTCCTCCTCCTCCTCCTCCTCCTCCTCCTCCTCCTCCTCCTCCTCCTCTTCCTCCTCCTCCTCCTCCTCCTCCTCTTCTTCTTCCTCCTCTTCTTCCTCCTCCTCCTCCTCCTTCTTCTTGTTGTTCTTGTTCTTGTTCTTCTTCTTCTTCTTCTTCCTCTCTCTCTCTCTCTCTCTCTCTCTCTCTCTCTGATATGTTTATATACTATACTCTTTCTTTATATAGCTAATTTACTAACAGAATAAACATTTTATAGCCTGCATCCAGAGTCAAAAGCTTTTTTAGTTAGGAAGACACGTGTGGTCCTGCTTCTTTTAGAAGCAGAGGAAAGGAATTGTGATCATTGCTGTAAGACTACCCTGATTTTTGGGGCCAGAGCAATGCCTCAGAAGTTGAAAGCACTTATACAAGACCCAGGTTCAGTTCCCATTTCCTATTTGGCAGGTCGAAAATGACCTATCACTCCAGTTCCAGGATCCAGTGCCACCTTCTGACTTATATGGGCATCAGACACACACTTGGGGCACAGACATATACAAATAAAGCACTTATGCACATACAATAAAATAAAAAATCTTTATAAATAGCATAAGTACAGCTAACTAATTCAGCTGGTGGTTCTCAGATTTCACCGTGCCGATGAATCAGCGCATCTGGTGATTTCTGCTTCCTGTACCAATCTCCTCACTCTGTAGGTTTGAGTGGAACTCAGGCATGTGCCTTTTTATAGAACGGTTCTAAGTGACTCCATGTGGGTGAACCACGGGTTACTGCTAAAACCAGCCCATTCTGCAGAGAGTCTGGCGCACCCACCCGGTCTTGAAGTCTAGTGCCTCATGTTAAGCTTGAGCAGTGTGAATTGGAGAGGCTCTGCTAAACATCGCAACGACTCGGGTTCACAGTATGGCGAACTCTGGTTCCCAAACCCAGAAGCTTACAGAAGCACACCCACGATTACTCCCACAGAGCACGGGCCGCCCGAGGCAGAACCCAAAGGAAGGGAGGACTGGCAGATGGACAGACTGCTTATCGCCTCTGGCTTAGCTTTTGAGACTGACCAAAGCAGAGCCACCTGGCCAGCCCACAGGAAACGATGTTCGGCAGAGGAAAATGCGAAAGCCCAGTTCAGTCTAGAGGCACAACCCAGGGCTGTGTATTTTAACAAACTGCTTCCTTTATCTGGGAGCCCAGCGTCATCAAGGTGATAGGGAAAAGAGCGTGGCGTGGTGGGACGGAGAAGGAGCTCTAATCTGTGGATCCACATCGGGCTTTGAACGGAGGATTTTTAAGCTTCATGGAGGGTGGAAATCCTGGCCTTCACTCTCGGTTCTCTGAACCATGCGCTTGTGTAGGCACGAAGGAAGATAGTACTCACTCTGCCGCGTGGCTCCTGAAGATACACGTGTGCAATTTTTTTTTTGAGCTGAGCAAAATGGTTATATAATTGCTTCCTTCTCATAATTATTGAGTAATTATATACTTCTTATAATTACTCAGTAATCATTGTTCTATAGCTAGAAACTAACGTTACAACTAATTGTATAATTACCATGTATTAATGTTGTTATATGGCAAACTTAGGTAAAGTGGTACTTAATATGTTTCTCTTTGCCATGCCATTTTCGAAGCTCCTGACAGGGTCTCTTTTACAGCTCAAAAAACTGCTTCCAATACAAATAAACAAACCTAACGCGAGGAGGGCGCTTTCTGCAGCATTTTGAACAGAGATGCTTACGTGTGTGCTCACACCTGGCTAGAAATAGGTAAAATTATGTACTTGTGGAATAATTGTAGAAGCTTGTCGGTGTTTTACAATTCTCAATCTTTTATATGATGTGTAAATTACACAACTGTTTTGCCAGATGAGCTTCTGTCTGGGTCTCTGTAGGATAAGGTGACGTTTTAGGAATTTTACAGCTGAGCTTGTGACAACGGCAGCCTTCCTTTGAGCCATTAATAAAAGTGCTTCCAAAGAGCTGGGCATCCTGGGACCTGAAGCTGTGCTGATGCTGACCCTGTGATCTCCCAGAGACAATGGCCAGACAGGAGCTGCGTGCCCTCTTGGAAGACTTATGCTTTTGAGGAGTCATCTTGGGGCACCAAAGTCTCCTTGCATACAGTTGGCACTCGGCAGTCATCAAGCCAAGTAGCCACAGAGAACCTCAGGAGACTCAAATGGAAACACAAATGGAGTAGAGCCCTCAAAATTTAGAACTCAGTGGTCACTGCATTGCGTATATATAAGGATAGAGTTCCTGTTTGCATCCTGGGCTTGGCGTCCCTCCATAAACTTAGAATACTTATCTATTGAAAATAAATAGCAACTACACCTCCCAGCACTCTGGTCCATTGACAGTGTTATTCTCTCTGGACTAGTTGTCCCTTTGGTTGTACCAACTTCAAAACCAAAATGACAAATTATTGTGTGGCCTTCAGGATTTCTTGTGGCCACAGAAGACAGCTAACTGTGCATACATTGTCACAACAAAAATTTCAGCTACTTCCTTCAACCATAAGTTATTATAAACATTTACAAATAACTTTAAAGATATTTTTGTATCTGTTTAATCTTATCTGCTCCACCAATGTTACATGAAATGACCACACCCTAAGCAGATTTCAGATTCCCATTAGTCTTAGAGTTTGGAATATTATCTGATAGAATAAATATGACATCATAAGATGAGATTTGTCTTGGTCACAACTGAACAACACTAGATTTTAATTGAACAACCATAGATTTTGGTGATTAGCACATAGTTACTAGCCGCTGAGGCAACAGGATGCCGGGGGCTTACATCTTAAGCACCTGCCAGTTTTCTTGCATTTCTCTTGCAGGTGTAAATTGTACAGATTACATTTGTCTTGCGAGTGTGAACTGAATGGATTATATTTGTCTTGCAGGTGTGAACTGAATGGATTACATTTGTCTTGCAGGTGTGAATCAAAAGGATTACATTTGTCTTGCAGGTGTGAATTGAATGGATTATTACATTTGTCTTGCAGGTGTGAACTGAATGGATTACATTTGTTTTGAAGGTGTGAACTGAATGGATTACATTTGTTTTGCAGGTGTGAACTGAATGGATTACATTTGTCTTGCAGGTGTGAATCGAATGGATTACATTTGTTTTGCAGGTGTGAATCGAATGGATTACATTTGTCTTGCAGGTGTGAACTGAATGGATTACATTTGTCTTGCAGGTGTGAATTGAATGGATTACATTTGTCTTGCAGGTGTGAATTGAATGGATTATTACATTTGTCTTGCAGGTGTGAACTGAATGGATTACATTTGTCTTGCAGGTGTGAGTTGCATGGATTACATTTGTCTTGCGGGTATTAATTGTATGGATTATATAGCAAAGCAGGAGCAGCAATCAGTATTGTCTTCTCATTATAATGAGAGAGCTGGGTAGACTTGTGCACAGGCAGTTAATCAGACTATATACACTGGTGAGCTGCACACATGGACTACTTCTTAGCTCTGTGCTGTTATGCACATTATGCTCAGAAGCCCAAGAACACCAAATAGCAGGTAGTTTTGAGCAGATATTTTATGCTGGTTTCAGGAAAGAAAGATCTCAGCTGACTTTCACGGTGACACTGTTTGATAATCACCATCTCAAGCTCAATGATAAAGCTAGATCCTCAGAAACATTGGGTATCTTGGGAGAAGACAAAAAAGGTAAACACAGGTTCTTACCCTGGGCCTCTCCAATAGTCAACAGGCATTCTTTTCTTTGTACTTTGGCTAAGACCTGTAAGAATATATTTTTATAAATGTTTTATATGTGGCCATTTCATGAAACATGAAACCAACCCAAGAAAATACTCAGGCCATTACAGAAGATATCTGTTAAGTGTAACTTTCCACTTCAATCAGCAGGTGACAACTACACCCTTCTCCGTGGTACAAAAACCATCCGCAGCAGCAAAAGAAACCAGCTCCGGGTGCTGGTGGACGGACTGCTCCCTTGCTCGCGCTACACAGTGCAAGTGAATGCTTCCAACAGCAGAGGGGCCGTGCTCAGTGACCACGTCTCTGTTGAAATGCCGCCCGGGGGTAAGTCTGTGAAGCCTGGTGTTGGCTTTCTGGTTTTAAACAGGAGGCCCAAGAACAGAGTGGCAAGCGAACTCTATTTTAGAACTGAGCAGCTTGGCTGTAGTTTTGCATGTTTAGGTCATTTTCTTTCTTGAAAACTCCTTATTGATATTCTTAAATTACTTTAATGAGTCTGTTTGTTTTGTTTTTTTATATACTCTGTGTGGGTGTATCTGTATACACAGGTATCTCTGATGTCCATATCTTAAGAACACTAGTACATTTTTTATTTGTTGTTTATTTTTGTTTGTTTTCACATTTCTTTAACTTGCTAGATTTTGTTAAACCTTTTCAATGTTGGCAGCATAAGTGGAAAAGACAGGAGCACCAGTCCTCAGGGATGGTTGGAGAATTGGGAAAAGGTACAGCCCCCTTGCAGAACATATTGGCAAGATCAGTTTTAAAATACAGATCGTGCTGTTAGAGGCAGAGAGTGGCTCCAGCCAGACTCTCATTCAGACACAGTGTAAACACATCACCCCAGCAAACACTCTACCCCCCCCCGCCCCATGTAAAATCCAATGCATTCGGGATATATTTATTTTAAATATTTCTTTTCAAAATTGGTGCAGTTTGGAACAACCATGACTATTGATCTTGGATGTGCAGTCAGCTCCATCCTGCACCCTAACTACTTGTGAGGTCTACGGGCTGAGGAGAAATCTCCCCCTCCGTCTGATAGTCATAGATCCTGAACAGAAAGTGCATTCAAAGTAATGAGACATTCACCTGAGGCTTGGGAATGTAGACTTTCTGAAAACACTTCAGGAGAATTACCGAGGAGAACTCAAGTCTGCCCTGCAGCCAGATTTCCTGGCACTGAAGAGCTGTAACCTGCTCTGTGCTCCTTCTTTCTCAGCATGACCTCCAACTTAGATCAATCCCGGTTCACAGCAAGGTAGCTTGAAGTCAGAAAGGAGCTGATTTCACATTGTCCATGGCATAGTTGGGCCTAAGTGGTCTCATAAGTTCTTTTCTGTATGTGATACTGACTTAGTTAAAATAGTGCCTGCTTACTGCTCATGCAGCACACACACATGCACACACACACACACACACACACACACAGGGGTGTGTTTGTTAATACAAGAATCGATGTAACAAAAATAGAAGAAATAAGCCATTGCTTTATGAGATGTGGGACAGAGCTTAGACCCACTGTGAACTGAGGCTCTTCGGTGATTTGCACCACCTGGGATCAGTGTAACCATTGAAAGTAAGTGCCCAGAGGTCCAGATTTGGGAGGTGACCCTTCACCCAAAGAAGAAGCGGTCTCTTTGGAGACAGAGCATTCGTTCACCACTTTATTGCCGCCACCAAGACTTCCTTTCTCCCGTCGTTAGGTTGTTGTTGATCACAATTAGGAAACTTATTGCTTCGAAATGATCTCTTTTATGACCTTGTGGCAGTTTAAAGGTGATACCTCATTGATTAAATAGGTTTTAGTTCATGCTTCCTTTTACTTAATGAGCTGAAAACGGATTATCATGATTTACACATAAAAATCATGCCGAAAAGCATGTGGCATTCAGTAGAATATGTGTGTTTAAGTAGAATTAAATTAGTGCCGAGAGTTATTAAAGAAGTCTTGCATGCCTTCCGCTGAGCCCTGCTTCATACCGAAATGGGCAGTAAATGAAGCAGCAGGCAGGAGGGCACCAACTGGCAAAGGTGCTCCTGTGCACGCCTTGCTTTCCAGTGTGTTTGCCGGCTCCAGCCACCTCCATGTCTTTGCTTCTGGTGATCCATCTCTATGGTGATACTGAGTTTCCAGTGTCTCTCTTTGCTAGATAGTGTGAGGTTTGAAACAAAGTAGCCTGAGCTATGGTTTCTTTTCAGATACATTAAAAGAATATCATTATAGAAACTTTGGGGGGTTGGGAGGATGTTGATGGTTTTCCTTTACCTAGTGGTTGCTATCAAATATTACCTGGTGGGCGGGGCTGGAGGAGTGGCTCAGTATGTGCGTGTGCTTAGTGCAGATCCCTGAGAACCTGTGTTTGAATAGTCAGCTCCCATGTAAAAGCATAACCACATGCCTGAAACCCCAGTGCCTGGATGGGGAATGGGAGGCAGTAGGTACTTCTAACTGGCCACCCTAGTGCAAAAGAGTAGGATCAAGGCTCAGCAAACTGTTCCGACTCAGGGAAATAAAGGGGAGAAGGTTGTAGCAATGTCCTCTTCTTGTCTCCACATAAGCACATGCACACAAAAGCACTTTCAAAACATACATATACATACACACCAATCACTCACATGCACACACACACCACACACATATACCACACATACCACACACCACATACACACCACACACATGTACACCACACACACATTCACATACACCACACATACCACACACACACCACACACCACATACACACCACACTCCACATACACGCCACACACCACATATACACCACACACTACATACACACCACACACATGCACACCACACACACATTCACATACACCACACATACCCCACACACACACCACACACCACATACACACCACACACCACATACACACCACATACACACCATACACACAAAGACAATACACATGCCACACACACATCACATACACCCCACACACACATATATATACACACTACTCACATGCACACCACATACCCACATACACACATACCACACCTTCCACATACACTACATAGACACATACACACACCACACATACCCCAAACACATACCACACACATACCACACACCACATACACACTGCACACCACATACACACCACACACACAAAGACAATACACACATACATCACATACACCCCACACACATATATATACACACCACTCACATGCACACCACATACTCACATACACACATACCACACGTTCCACATATACCACATAGACACATACACACACCACACATACCCCAAACACATACCACACACACATCACACACACACACATACATACCACCCACACATAGACAATACACACACAAACACCACACACACACACACACACACACACACACACACACAGCTACATGAATAAATTCACCTATTTCATCAGTTCATCAGCATGCTATCTCTAGCCAACCTAGTCTGAGATTCAGTCCACAGCCCAGAATACACTCACGTGTATTGAAGTCATCTGTTTAATTTGACCATCGCAGTTTCTGCTGATAAGATCCTACATAGCAGGCGCTGGGCCCTGTTCATTTTTATCGTCAGTGCCTAAATCAGACTTGGCACGAGGTGGGTGTGTGATGAATAATTGGTGAGAGCATGAATAAGTTGGTCAGGTCAGCTTAACGAGGGGCTGAGGACATGGCTCGCAGGGAACGTGCTTGTTATGCAGCATGAAGGGCTGAATTCAGACCCCCGGCACACAGACTAGCCCGCGAAGCTTTCCATGTTTGTCACCCAGCGCCATAGGCCACTGAGACCAGAGGATTGTTCCAGATGGTTTGCCATCAGGCAGTCTAACCAGAACCTAACTGTCAGAGACCTGGTATCCTCCTCTGGCATCCTCTTGTATATACATATATATCTGCACACACACGCATATGCATGTTCTGCATGCACACACTTAGATAAATAGCTTAATAACTGTTAAGCTGTTGAGTTATCATTGCTCAGGTTCTTGCAGACCCTATCTCTACCTGAGAACTTTTTGTAATAGTCATCGCCAAAGCTGTGACCTCCTCTGTTCACAGCTGTGACCTTCTCCAAACACAGTTGTGACCTCCTCCAAGCACAGCTGTGACCTCCTCCATGCATGGCTGTGACCTCCCCTGTGCACAGCTGTGACCTCTTCTGTGCACAGCTGTGACCTCCCCTGTGCAAGCTGTGGCCTCCTCTCTGCACAGCTGTGACCTCCTCTGTGCACAACTGTGACCTTCCTTGTGCACAGCTGTGACCTCTTCTGTGCACAACTGTAAACTCCTCTGTGCATAGCTGTGACCTTCCTTATGCACAGCTGTGACCTCTTCTGTGCACAGCTGTGACCTTCCTTGTGCACAGCTGTGACCTCTTCTGTGCACAACTGTAAACTCCTCTGTGCACAGCTGTGACCTTCCTTGTGCATAGCTGTGACCTCTTCTGTGCACAGCTGTAACGTCCTCTGTGCACGGCTTTCCAGTGGAGAAAGGCCGTAGCCATGTAAATCTAGCTACAGTCCTGACCAGAGAATTAATGTAGGAAACAGCTCCACATTTCATGAGCCCAGTTACATTTTCTCCAATGAGTATAAGATGAATACGCCTTAGCTTATGCAGGAATCTAGACAAAGGAGACAAGGGCATGCAGTATGAAGAATTTTAAATGCCAGGCTGGAGAAATGGCTCCGCACTTAAGAGTGTAAACTGATCTTCCAAAGACTCTTTCAGAGCTTGGTTCCCAGCATGTGTGTCAAGTGACTCACAACGACCTGTCAATCAAGGACCAAGGAATCTGATGCCCCCTGCTGGATGGGCACACACACACACACACACACACACACACACACACACACACACCACATGCACACTCTTTTTTAAAAGAGGATTTCCAACCGTTCTCATTTCTTAGCCATTGCTGAAGAGGCATCTCCTCTGGTAGCACCCAGCTCTCTTGTTGATGGGGAAATGACAGAACGTAAGTAACAGAGACAAGGCTGGAGAGACGATCCAGTGGATCAAGCACTTGCTGTACAGGTGTGAGGACATGCTTCCATCTCCAGAGCCATGTTCTAACTGGTACGAGACCTCACACTTAGAAAGCCAGCACTGAGGGGCCAAGAGCTACCAGATAGCCAGGCTGAGTTAGAGGGCTCCGGGTTCAGAGAGAGACCTGTTTCCAAACATAAGGAGGTGCGTAACCAAGGAGGGTGATTGATGAGAACCTCTGGCTTCCACGTGTACATGTACACACATGCAGACACATGGGGAATCTGATGAACCCATGTCATCTGAACTTAGGAATGGAAGACAGTGATTGCTATTGAGAGCTAAGTATGTACATTAATGGTGTCAATCCCTAAAATACCCTTGTATGATTTAAAAAAAAAAAAAAAGATCTTCATAGAGTATGTCTTGCTTTCATTTGTGGAGCACAGCCCTACCTCCCTCATGCACTCAGAATTCCCAAATCCTACAATCACTACATTTTGTATTATTTCTAAAAACGTAATACTCCTACTTGGGGCTAAGATACACTGGGAAATGAAAGATCGCTTTAATCCAAGCTCTTGAATAGCATTATGGTCCAGGTTCAAGAGTTCTAGGCAAAGAGTTTAAAAAAATAAAAAAGAAATCCAAATGTTAATCCATAAATATGAAACCTCCCTGTGACCTTTACCCCGACGAGGTCTGGAGTTACTAATGGGGTTAGGATTCCAGCGCTTAATGGGGCTCGGTGCATCTGTGTTTTGTATGCATGGGATTCGGCGTTCAGTTTAATAAGTGGTTGACATTGGTGATGTCCCTTAATTTGCTTAAATCTAATTGGCTCTTTTATCAGTCAAACCTGTATGGATTGGCAATTGATCAGAAGGGGTCAGCCATGACTCTGCATGTAGTTAAATGGTGGAAGCGCCTGCTCAAGCCCCAGCGGCTGGATAATAAGCAGACCTGGAAGAAAAGAGCTTAAAGGAGGAGGACAAAGGCGTGCCCGAGTTCCGCCGCATCTTCAAGTTCAGAACAAAGGCATTATGGAGTGTATAAATTTTAAATACACTGCATTTTGCCTCCAGACTTTAAGCCTTTTTTTTCCAGATGAACTGGAATCTTGTCTTTGTTACATCAAAGACCTACTCAGAAGGCAGACAGAGACGGAAGAGGTATGAAAGGGCATAGTTTAAAATGATTACTGACACACTTCACACTGACGGACTATAGCCGGGTTATTTATTTATTTTTTATTAATGTTTCGTGTTTTTTGCAGAAGGAATCGCTTTCTATATGTAAATGGCTTCAACGTAAGCATGGAAGGAACTCGGAGCCTCCTGTGCTTCTAGATTAGATCCATTTTTTTCTGGCAATAAATGATTAGTAATTTCAACCTTTGAATTGATTAGGATTACTACGACTTAGAAGCGCCATAAGAATATAAGGCTCCGGGAAGCCACTGTTTTCTGAAATGTGTTCTTTGAAAACAAAAAAGGGAGACTTGGAGAGTGGCCCAAGTGGATCCTCCTCAAGAGTCTTCCCGTAGCCCCGCCCCATCCTCATCACCTGACACAGTGAGGGTGGGGTTAGAGCCTACATCACAGAACCACGGACTGTGGAGTCACACAAACATGGATTTAAATTCACTTCTTTAGTTAGCTGGCAGAGTTGTCGTGGGCAATCTGCACCTCATCCTCAGTTTTCACCTCCGTGAATTGGGTTGGCTGAGGATCCCACCTGATTGAATTCTGCCTGATAGAATTGCTTATTTGCATAATTAGTGACCATTCCTCGATTGCTTCCTGCACTGCTGTTATCCTAGGTAGGCTCTGCATGTGGAGATTAGACATACGAACATGTTTTTTACTAAGTCTGTCCTGCTTTTATTTTATTTTTATCTTTTAAGGTTTATTTATTTATTTTTATGTGTATCCATGTTTTTATTTGCATGTATATATGTGTATCACATGCGTGTCTAGTGCCAACAGAGATCAGAAGAAGGTATCCATTCCTGTAGAACTGAAGTAATGGCTTCTTTTGAGCACCACTGGGTGCTGAGAACAGAACCAGGGTCCTCTGCAAAAGCAGTGCATGCTCCCAAGTGCTGACTCGGCTCTCCAGCCCACGTCTTTCCTGTTTCCAGAGAACAGTGTGTAGGCACTCAAAATTTTGAAAACACAACTCATTACACTTTTCCTTAAAGAAGAAACAAGAAAATTGCTCTTACCCGCAAAATTAATATGGACATTTTCTTTTGGTATAAATATCAAGAAATCTAGATCAATAAAATGGTATCTAAAATGTGTGTAACTTAGGGCCTGTGCGGGGCGAGGGGCATTTGACTGAGCAGATGAACGCACTTAGCTTCCCCAGCCTGACAGAACAGAGCAAGCCCTGGAGCCTCTGTAAGAAGCAGGATGCAGCAGGACACATCTCTATCCCAGACCACCTTAGCAAGATGGGGTGTAGACAGAACAATCCGCCAGAAACTCCCAAGCCAGCTAGCCTGGAGCACTAGCCTGCTCGGATAGAAACAGAAGCAGCGAGAGAGACCCTGCCTCAAAAAGGTGGGGACAAAGAAGTGACCCCTGCAAGCTGCCTCTGACCCGCACACACGTGCCCACACATACAGACACAGTAAGTAAAGTGTTTATGACTCAGTCTTTGAAGGAACAGTCTGTGTTCCTTTTATGTGTGGGTGATTTTTTTTTTAAAAAAGTTCTTTTAGTTATTTCTAAAATCTGGAACTCTTATCTCTTACTTCTGCTTAGTTCTGCCAGAACTATCAAACATTTATGAACTGTGAAGACAGGAACAATGTTTGATTTGTAAAATTTTGTAGCCCAAATGGCTGAGGCAAAGTATTTGTTGAGCAGCGACACATGCTGTGGTCGTTAGGACTTGTACAGTGGTCTTAAAAACTGTTTTTACTGTGTCTTTTACTTGGATAATCATTTTTCAGGGTTTAAAATTAGATTGAAGCCATCCACATTATTGGTCTTCCTCTTGTCCATTTTGTCATTGCAGCACAGAACAAATAACGTTAACTCATGATGTCTAGAAGCCTCGGTATGCCTAGTTCTTTGTTTTAATCGTGATGTCTAGAAGCCTTGGTATGTCTAGTTCTTTGTTTTAATCGTGATGTCTAGAAGCCTTGGTATGTCTAGTTCTTTGTTTCAGCTGCCATTTTCAATGAGTTATTGCAACCAAGATTTAGACAGGTCATTGAGAAGAGCAGTTAAAACAGGACTTAAACAAAACAAAACAAAGACAGGATGAATATAACTGAACTCAGAGCCTATACACAGAGCATAGCACTAGGTACATAAGTACATAGCAATATTCTATGTGGCTAAATACTTACCCATAAGGTTTTTATGAAGCTAGTGTAACTAATATTAATATTCCATGTGGCTAAACAGTTCCCCGGGAATTTTATAAAGAGCTGAGTTACTTTCTTAGGGTGATAATCCATCATTTTTAAGTATAGTACCTTTATTCCAAAAACTATATCCTTAACACATAGTTTGTGAGCCCCACTTTTAGGGTTAACCAGAATGAGGAGCAGGAGAGGTGGGTCAGCTGTTCCGAATGCTTGCTGCTCTGAGGCCTGAAGTTGGGTTTGAAGCCCCTGCCTGGGGTGCACTCAACCACGTGTGACTCCTGCTCCAGGGAATGTAACACCTTTTGGCTTCCATGGACACTGCACACACCTGTGCTTGCACATATTGGTGCGAGAGCACACGCGCACACGCGCGCCCCCCCCCCCGCGCGCGCGCACACACACACACACACACACACACACAGGTTAAAAAAATAAAAATAATGTCTTTAAAAGGGAAACAAAGATATAAAGATAATTAAGGTGAATCTAATCACTAATCACAAGATTTTTTTCCTGTTTTTACAGTCTCACGCAGTCCTAACAGGATAGCTTGACTAAGTTCTAATTTTACATTGCATAAAACAATTAATTTTTGTAGAGACAAATCTCTATTCTCCCCATCATTTAGGTGCTATTTAATTAAGTTATAAAATGACAGTGAGGAGCACTGCCGACATTAACATGTTTGGTTAAAAAAAAAAAAAAAATGCCTCCCCGCGAATGTGGACTTCCATTGGTGTCAGTAGAGGTTTACCTTTGAGCTCAAAAGATAATTGAATGTCCCTCTCTGTGCACTGCAGAGAAACAGGAAGCACATAGCATTGCAGAAGAAATGGGAAGCATGTATTAATCAAGAAAATCAGCTAAGAAGGGGGAATGAGAAGAGTGCCTGCTATTTAAGAGAAGAAAGTGAGCAGACAGTGTGGGGACGCTCCTCTCAGAACACCCACCCTCCAGGAGAGGGACAATTCCAGGGACCTCTTACCTCAGGCCAGGGCAAGCCATAGCTCTGCCTTAAAAGAAAAAAGGAAACCATAGATATTCCCTTCAGTTGACAAGGACCTGAGTCTGAGACTCAAAATGTAATCTTTTTCATATGAGCCTATTTTATCTTTTACCTAAAATGCTTGTTTGTGTGTGTGTATATATATATATATATTTACGTGGAAGGTTGTGTGTACGGCGGCGCATGAGTGGCGGGCATACATACAGCTGCGCATGCGTGGGGGTCAGGGGGACAATGCTGGGAGTCAGTTCTCTCCGTCCACCACGTGGTAAACCAGGAAGGAGTGCAGACAGCCAGGCCTGGTGACAACTGATTTTACACACTCCCTTCCTTTGCTTTTTTAAAGAAAAAAATGAGGTTTTTTTTTTTTTTTCTACATTTTAATTTCAACTGAACCTTCTTTCTGGGCCTGGGAAGCAGACTGCAGGTCTGTAGCCCTCTTGACTGCCTGGTTTATCTCAGGCAGCCACAGCAATATGAGCCTAAGGACTTGTGTGCCTGTCGGCCTTTTTTCATCATACGGTAACATGCAACTTAAAATAATAATAATAATAATAATAATAATAATAATAAAACTAATAGTTTTCGAAAAGGTAGGACCCCCCCCCCCCGCTCAAAGAGTTTCCCAGCTTGCGTTTGGTGTTCTCTTTCTGATGCCCAACCATTTGCCTTGATTTATTTGCAAGATTTAAGTAGATTTTAAGTAGATGCTTAATGCGTGCGAAAATGCAGTTACTTACACATGCAAGGGGCCACAGTGTGTCTTAAAAGCTGGAAGAGTGTGAAGAGGTGGAAATACAAAAATAAAAGAGCTGGGAGTTATATCGAACGGGCCAGTACGATGTATTACATACGGTGTTGAGAGGGTGGAAGGAAGGGTGAGATTCACTGCCTTTTGACAATAGAAGAGCCTCAGTGAAGATGGAGGACAGAGTCGAATGGTTGGTCTCTAAAGCAACACTCTGCCACATAAACAGATGACTCGTCCTTGCCTTCAGCATATTAAAAACGGCATAATTTATATTACACTTGTTTCTTATGAGTCTTCAGAATAGTTGTACATAACGTTTTCCTTCTGTGTATATCTTCCAAATGTGCTGCCTGTTTTTTTTTGTTGTTGTTGTTGTTTGTTTGTTTGTTTTCCTCTCCCTTCCTAGAGAAAAAAATCTCAATCCATGGAAGGTAATAAAGTGCATGAACTCAGCCAATAAAATGCATTTAAAGTCTTAATAAAAACAGTGTGCTTTTCAAAACACATACTACCCCCACCTAACTTTATTCATGTTCCCTCCTAAGTGTTTAACTAGAGTAGAGCCAGGGTGTTAGTGTCCATCTTAAATATGTGCTCGTGTGCTGCTACTCTAATTCCTACCTTTGTCTATCTGCAATAGTTCCCAGTCCGGTAGCTGTGGGTGTATGTCTGCGTATGTGCACACTCCCATGCACATTTATAAAATTAAGCGTCCTGAGCCAAAGAAAGGGATATATTTCCCTTTTCAGTTTGTGAAGTTTTCTTTACTTTTTGTGCTGACAGTCTTGACAGTGAACTTGCTGCTTATAAAAACACTTTGGAATAGGCACGAACTTCTGAGCCGTGGAGAAGAAGGGAGAGAACTTTGATGTGCTCTTAGCAAGCACCCAACAAGCCTCCAGCCAAGAGCTGGTGGCCGTGCGCATTTGCATAGCACTCTCCTGTGGTTTACGTAGACATACACGCCCCACACACAATTAAGTACTATCTTTAGAGCATCCCGGGGCAAGACAGAGAGACTGAAAAAAAATAATTAAATGAAAATCACATTTCTCCTGCTTTACCAAGGGAGAATTACGGGAGGTATTGCCTCTCCGAGTTTCATTGATATTAAAAATCATGTTTTTAAAAGGAAGAAGTACAATCCTCCTGTCTGCATTTCATCTTAGAAGAAAGGTTTATCTTTAACTTTAAGGTTAAAGAAAAATCATGTCGATGTGATGGCTTCGCTGTTTAAATGCTACTTGAAATTTTATTTGAATTCTTAGAGTGCCCTGAAGAAATGTTGCCTTTATTTCTTAGAAAATAATATTATGCTTTTCTTTTCTTCTTCGTCTTCATAGAACAACTCAGTATCTGGCTTGCATAAAATCCTATGAGCGTTTGCCCACCAGTAGACATATTCTTACAAACTGGGGCAATCTTTAATAAAGCTGAGACATTTCAAGGACTCAGCCCCATTTCTTCATTAACAGCATAAATAGTCAAGCATTCCCTTTCGTTAGCTCCCTAAATGGGAAAAGACCACCCTGACCCAAAGTTTCCAGAGTCCATTCTTAATGCAAAGTCGACCATAGTGGGCGTTCCTTCTGAACAATGTGCTATTCTGATTACAAACTAATTGGTACAAAGGAAACTTCAGTGTGCAGGTGGCAATTGTCCAACCAAAAAATTGAAAGCGTGGAGTGCAGGCTTTCCTAAGAGATGGGCTGGCTGATGTGGGGAGCCACACCTGGTCCTCACACTTCAGTGGTTGCTTCGGGGGCTTTGCACTGACTTCCATTCTTATTGTAATGGATGATGTCTTGTCTATCAGAATACAGATTTGTGGAAAAGAGAAAAAATGGCTGAACAGTGAGATGTACAGAGAAGACTCGGAGCTGGTCTTCCCCCTGTCTCTCAGCATGTGTGCATGTGCAGGGTCTCTAGGCACACGATAGCCCACGTGAGCTGTGACTTCCCTTTCTTCGGTTTCCAGTTATCCAGGGTCAACTGGGGTCTGAATTATTAAACAAAAAGTTACAGAAGTAAACAAAATCAATGAGTTTTAAATCGAGTGGTCTTCTGATAGGCATGCTAAAGCCTCATGCCGCTCGGTGCCTCCTTTGGCCCAGGGTTTTCATGATGTGTGTTGTTCTCGGTTGCTGTTCTCTTTCTACCATCTCAGTTACCAGATTGACTGCCCCGTTCTCACGGGGTTGGTGTTCAAGTCACCCATATTTTATTCAAGGTACAAGAGTAGGGATGCTGACAATTAGGGTATGCGGCATCAAAGCTGTAATGCTCTTCCTTTAGGAGAAAGGGGGAGATATCATTAGCTTAATGTGTAAAGAAAAAAAAAGAAGTTATGTGCTGAGATTGCTAAAGTCTATGAAAAGAATAATCAGACAATTAGGAAGACGAGAAGTTCCTGCAGTTTTGCTGTATATTGGTTTGTACTCCTGACTGCATTTCGCTTAAGCATTCTGCTTTGTGGAAGATGAGAGTACAGATAAGACATTGTTATATACGTCCTGGAGCCTGTGGTTTTAGGTATCTCCTGGTGTATCTTGGACCTGTTGCTCTCAGTGAGGAAGGGCTACCGTGTCATGTCCTCGGAATGATGATGGCTGCTGGTTTTTCATTCTTGTACAACCTGCCTTTGCTCTTCCTGTGGCTATGCAGATCTAGTTTCCCTCTCAGAACGATGAAAAGGAAGGATGGGCCTCCCTGGCTTAGAACTCTGGCTCCTCTGCCTGTTTCTTGCAGTTCACAATCCCTTTCCCTGCCCATAGAGGCATGCCTTCAGTCACAGCAGTGGATTCTGGGAGAGGGAGTGAAGGAGGCAAGACAGCCAGAACTAAGTGACCTCTGGGAGCAGCAAGAACAGACTGGAATCCGTCTTCAGTGAGACAGCTCATTTTAATTGGGGGAATGAAGGCTATTTAAACCTTTGGGAAATGGGTAAGGGCTTTGAGGTGAGTAAACAGCGTTGGCCAGGGCTGGGGTGCTTGGGATGCCTCATTTGTGTGAGGAGGAATTCCAGGTCTTGCTGGACATTACCTTACAAGGGGAGAGGAATTCTAACCTGGCTACTGGCTACATGACTTCCTCCAATAGGCAAACATGGGGCTACAGGGAGGCATGCAGGCCAGGGGCAGGAGTGATATGACTTCTGTCAATCTCAGGATGAAATTTCCCAGGTTTGGACATACCCTTGACCCCACTCTTGCTCCAGGCCTGCTCTCCTAGTCCCATGACTCCCTGGCCCCATGTACTAGTCAGGGTTCTTCAGAGTCACAGAACATATGGGTAGTCTCTCTATATAGTTAAGGAATTTGTTGATGACTTACAGTCTATAGTCCAACCCCCAACAATGCTCAGGAGCAGCTGTGGATGGAAGTCCAAGGATCTAACAGTTTCTCAGTCTCATGAAGCAAGCAGGCAAAGAAGAGTGAGTCTTCCTTCTAATGTTCTTATGTAGGTCTCCAGCAGAGGGTGTGGCCCAGATTAAAGGTGCATGCCACCACGCCTTTAATGCCAGATGACCTTGAACTCAGAGATTGCCCTGTCTTTTTTTTTAATTTTAAGAATATTGATGAAAATTCTTTTAATCTCTATATCTTCCTTTATTAATTCTCAATCCAAGATAATATAAGTCTGTAGATTGTAGTTATTTTTCTATAACAGGTAAGAAGAATATGGATGCAGACAAATAAATCATGTGGAAAATAAAATGAAATGTTAATCAGGGGAGATAGATAGATATTTATTTAATGATCTCTAAAATAGCTCCTCCCAAAGACATCTCATTTACTCCGGGAGATCTCCCTGTCTTAATCTTCTGGAATTCATAGCCACTATGCTTCAAGATCTCCATGCCAAGATCCAGGTCAGAAACTTGTATCTCTCAGCCTCCAGATTAGGATCATAGGTGAGCCTTCCAATTCTGGACTGTAGTTTATTTCAAATATAGTCAGGTTGACAACCAGGAATGGCCACTACACCCCACATCTTCTCATAAGTGATGTGTGCTTCATCAGAGCCATGAAAGGACACTGTTCAATCAGCAGAGGGACTTGCCATGCCACATGCTTAAACCTCAGATTATTTGAATGGCCAGCTATTGGCCCAGGAATGATCTGAAAATGTAGCCAGCACTGGGGAAAGCAGGGTGGGTCAGAGCAAAGTGTAGTGGGCTACTGAGGATGGTAGTTTTGCCATCTAATGACATTATTCCTAAGTTAACATAACTGCTAAATCCCTCTTGAGTAAATTGGTCTCTGGTCATTTACACCAGCCATAAATTCCTAGAATAAACTGGATTCTGGACTAGCTGTAAGTTGCTATGTAATGTATCCCTGACCTAAAGTTTATGAGAACAGCCTGACCACTTAACTGCTGTCTCTCTGCTTCTGTAAAATGCTGGCTTGCTGCAAATGTCCACAGCTACACTTCTGTATATGTCACAATCGTGGGTATTGTCTTTGGAAACTCAAAGAAAATGGAGGTCAAAACTGCTTCCTGTTACTCTGCTTGGGGTAGCCCTGCTGGTAATAAATAAAGGCTCCATATTACTTATTCAGTCATCTTGTTAGGTTATCTCTTCAGGTACTCCCTAATAGAAGATAGGCTGAATGCTGGTGGTAGCACTGGCCAGTTGAATTCAACACTACTCAAGACCAACTCTTTTTGGATTTTCCTCTCATGGGAGCCAATTAGTTCTTTTCATGATCTAAACCTCTGAGTTGGGCTTTACCAGCTGGAAACAAGATACTTGGGGAGATGTGGACAAAGCCAACAACAGTAACGGCAGGCTTCTTGCAAACTATACCAAAATGGGAAGCTTGGTACTTGTGCCAGCTTCCAGAAGCAAGCCTGATTCAAAGTAAAACAATCACTTCTAAGACTATATGACTGCTGGATACCTGTGGAGATGCTCCCTTGCCCTGGGGTTGCTCCCTTGCCCTGGGGATGCTCCCTTGTCCTGGAAGTGCTCCCTTGCCCTGGATGTGCTCCCTTGCCCTGGGGTTGCTCTCTTGCCCTGGAGATGCTCCCTTGCCCTGGGGGTGCTCCCTTGCCCAGGGGGTGCTCTCTCGCCCTGGGGGTGCTCCCTTGCCCTGGGGGTGCTCCCTTGCCCAGGGGGTGCTCTCTTGCCCTGGAGGTGCTCCCTTGCCCTGGATGTGCTCCTTTGCCTTGGAGGTACTTCTCAAACCACTGGATCCCTAGTCTCCTGAGAACCTCTGTCTCCACTTACATGTCTCAGCACCAAGTTTCACCAACAACCTTCTTCTAATCAGCCACTAGGTTTGACATCAGTGCTTGCTTGCCTTAGAGGCTTATTGCCGCGAATAGACAGCATGAGCAAAGCACTCTTATAAAGGAAAACACTTAGTTGGGGCTGGCTTAAAGCTTCAGAGGTTCAGTCATCTGAACTCAGAGGTTCAGAGTTAAGAGCATAGCAGCACTCAGGCAGACATGGTACCAGAGGAGCTGAGAGTGCTGGTCCTTCATCTGAAGGCAGCCAAGATGAGACTGTCTGTCCTCTAAATTGGGTAGAGATTGAACATAGATGACCTCAAAGCCTACCCCCATAGTAACATACTTCCTTCAACAAGACCACACCTACTCCAATAAGGCCAAATTTCCTAACAGTGCCACGCCCTGTGGCCAAGTATTCAAACAGGAGTCTATGGGGATATGCCTATTCAAACCAGTACAGTGCTCTACTACGACTTGGGATTCTCATGACTGAATTTGCATCCCTGCGTATTCCATACCAAACCAGGAAAGTATATATCATTCATTACCTGAGAACTTACTCCATGTCCAGACATTTTCTGCTTTTCCCTGAGGATGTGTATGTGATGTGTATGAAAGGTATGTGCCTGTTTGTATGTATACAGGCACATGTGAGTGCCTGTGTGTGGAGTGTGCACATGTGAGTGCATGTGTGTAGAGACTCCAGAATGACAACAGGAATTTCTCTAAATCACTCTTCATGATTTTCATTGAAGCAGAGTCTCTCTACTGAACATCTGAATTTTACAGCTGGACTGCCAGTCAGTGGGTGTACCTGCCCATTTGACATATAGATGGATAAAAATTCAAATTCTGGTCCTGTACCATGCTTGCTGCTTATGAGTCAAGTGTTTTCACCTTCCCAGTGCACTAAGATAAATTCTTCAGCTCTGCCCTCCAACTACTAAGCCAGATTTTCTGAGGATGAAGATCTATTTTAATGGTACCCTGTTTCCCCTTTCCAGCCTAGCTCATTCAGATATTCTAGTTTGGCAGCTGTGGAACTGGATCCACAAAATAAAATGTCCAAAAAGCAAACACATTACAGGATCTTCTTCACAATGATATTCCACACTTGAAATTAAGACACAGAGCTCCAGCAGGCAAGGAGGTCAGCCAAGTTCCCGTGCCCTTCTTCTCTTTGAATACAGATGCTCTGTTCTTAGGGTCAGAGGCCTTCCCCCACAGTGTTTCTGAATAGGATAGAAACAGATACTCTGGGCAGCTGGTTCCAGATGCTGAGCCCCACCTGCAGCACTGCAGGGCAACAGGCTCGGCGTTTATGCATGGGGGAATGCTAATCAGCCCTACCCTGAGGATGCTGTCAAGGAAATTTCCTCTACTCCTGGAATCCTTCACAGGACATCTGTTATCAGGATCTCCATGTAACTAAACCAGAGTCTTTCCCCCCTGGATTTTCTAAGGAGCTTCTTGCGATTTGATTACATCTTTCTCCGGATCCAGGGACTGATGGCTGTAGGACTATAAGAGTTAAGGTTTTTCCTTCTCAAAGTTCACGAATACAACTCCAGAGTAGCCTGATGTAATTACCAGTTGCCAAGAGGACCATTAAGATGATGGAGTGTTTTATTTGACAAAAAAGGTTCTTTGATGTAGTGGTTATGTATACCATGGGAGCCTCTCTGGGTGCAGGTGTTTCTCTCTTACTTTCTTATCAGCGCATATTAATTTTACAAAACAATGAGTTTTGTTGTGGTTTGCATATGTGCATAATATGCCCTTCGATCCTACGAGAACCAAGTCCTCATGATGTCTGCAATAACACCAGTGATACGGCTCTTCGGCCTTTGTTTCTGCAAAAGTTGGGGGACCAAGATGGCCTTGTAGCTAGGCCATTAAGCTCATGCAACTAGTGAAGGAGCATCTAACCTGCAGACCCGCCCGAGGTCTCCCTGACATCTTGTGCATACATAGCATACATTTCTAGGCTCTGCCCATCCACAGGAACCGAAGAATAACTCGATTCTACATCTGTGTCACATCAAATTTCAGGCACATTGATCAGCTGGGTCACTGAGAGTCGAAAACCTGATGGTGGGACGAGAATGGACCCCCGAGTTAATGTGCTAACTGATGCTTTTCAGCTTGTCATCTAAATAGTGAGGGAGCAATTCCCTGAAATATGTTTTACAAGCCGCACAGAGCAGCGTGAGCCGTAATACACCGCCATGTAGGAGGTAAGGTGACAACGAGCTCGGTCCATCCACTCCGGGGGTAGTTACAAGGAGGAACCAAGAAGCTAAACAACCTTTCACATTCGCCCGTGAACGGCTAACCACATATTTGAATTAATCCAAATATAAAACAAGTCTGGAAAGATGTCTCAGGCTAAAAGTGCCTGCCACACAGGCCTGGAGACCTGAGCTTAATCAACTGCAGCTCGCATAAGGATGGGAGGCCAGAGCCAGCGCCACAAAGTTGACCTCTGACCTCCAGAGGAATGCCATGCCTCACATGCCCACCCGTACACACACCATGCAACATACACAAAATAGTACTACATTTGCGACTTAAAAAATATTTTAAATTAATGTAAAAATATTTAAAGCCTACTATATCCTCAGGAGAAGAGAATGCCAAATTGGCTCTTTGCTGCTGTTTAGGGGAGGCCTTGCCTTCTCTGAAGGTATCTTCTCTGTACTTCCAGCTCCTGAAAGACTTCAACTTGGAAAACACTGTTCAACCTTTGACTTGTGTGTGAAAATTTAGATTTTTTTCCTCTTCTATTTGCTGTTGCAGAAGACGTATCCAGGTGTTACAGAGAAAAGCTCATTAAAGCATGTTCAAATGCGTTTACTCAGTATTGGTATGTCACAGCGGGGTCATTATTGTTAATTACGAACTGGACGTCCCATTGGGCTGGCATTAAATTTCAGATCTTTCTGTTCATTCTCTCTGTGTCACGGAGGAGATGAGTGGGTCTGATCTTTGGATTGAGCAGAGAGTGTGTTCTTCTCAAGTCATGCGATTTATCTTGTGGAACTAACTTTTTAAAAATTTTTTAAAAGTCTGTGAAATTCAGGAAGAAAGTCTACTTCTGTCATGACTAATGAATAAATGAATTTATCAGTGACACACCTTTTTGTGAACAATTTTAAAATTCTACAGTCTGGCAAAGATATTTGTTCACAATGGAATACTGTCAAATATTACAGAATTCAGCACTATTAACAGTGTGATTGTTGTGAACAAAGCATCCTCTGAATGTCTACACCAATGCCCACCGTGTCTTCTGGTAAAAGGAAGACCATTTCCTCATCAGAACCTGAATTCCCGGTTTTGAGAGATGAGTTGATAAGGTGCTTCCATGCAAGCAGGAAGACCTGAGGTGACCTTATAGCACCCACACAAAAAGTTGTCCACGAGTGGATCTTCCTGCATAGCTACTGCTATGAGAGCAGAGAGGAACCTCTGGGGAGTGGCCAAGCAGTCTAGCCTAGTTGGCAGCCTCTTGCTCAGTGAAACAATGTATCAAAAAGTAAGGCAAAGTGCAACCTAGGAAGATACATCAGGTTGGCTTCTGTCCCTTACACTCCTGCAGGCAGGTTTGTATTCATCAGAATATATGTACACACACACACACACACACACACACACACACACACAAAGAAAACCTTGAGTTGAAAGCATGAACACAGAAAAGGCTTGACTATTTCAGGCATACGGTTGCTTCTTATCAGTCATTTAAGAAGGCCTTTTAATTTGTATTTTTGTTAAAGAAATTGACCAGAGTTCCTGTGACCCATGGGATTCAACAGTATTTTCACTTGTTTATGACCTTGATCACAGGGTCTCCCTTGCTGGGTGGAGCATCCGGGTAGAGAAGACCAGCTGGTGTGTAATTGGGTGCTCACCCTTGTAAATGTAGACAGTCAGTGAGAAAACTCAGCCAAAGGCTTGGCCCCAAGGGCAATGACTTGAGTTCGATCCCTAGAAGGAGTAAAAGCACCCCAGCAAGTTATCCTCTGATCTTCATGTGTGTACCATGCGGGTCCCCTACAATCATCAGTGTCATCGTCGTCATCATCATCACCATTTTATAATATAATATGATGTAACATTTGATGTAATATAATATCTGATATGGAATACAACTTAATATAATATATAATATTGCAATATTTATAGCTATAAATATTAGTAATTATTATTTAAATTTTTATGAAAAACAAAAGCCTAAGTGAAGAGAGGAGTGGACTGGCTGTGGCATATTAAATTATGAGCGAGAAGTATTTTGAAGATCAGAGCAGCTGTTTGGGAGCCAGGGCTGGGGGGGGGGGTTAGGAAAGGCATTGGGTCTGATCGCCTGTCACATGTCTCTGGTATCTGTTCTCTCAGCCTTGGAAATCCGTCTGTCTCATGTCTCTGGTATCTGTTCTCTCTGCCTTGGAAATCCCCGCCTCACCCACAGTTTCTGAGTCTTGATGTTTAATTTAACACAAAGGTCTTTGAGAAACACAACAGGGGGTTGCTCCTGGTCGTTCTGGCATTGAGGAAATTGAAATGTACATGGTTTTTTTCTCATTTATCAAAGAAGGGTAAGAATCTAAAGTGACATTTTATATCAAATGAATTATGAACTGTGTACTTTGTACCTAAGGGAACAACAACTAAATTAGGGCTTTGGATAAGAAGGAGCACATGACAGACACACACAGAAATAGGTTTTTAATAAAACATACAGTGATTTCTGGAACTGTGTCTGACAATGACATGCTGTCTCGTACTAGAAGTTGGGAGCGCATGCAGCCTTTTCAGAAATGTATCAGGTTTAAGTGTTTTTTAGAGATTTCCACTAAAGATTAAACCTAAATTTCATATGGCATAGGGAGGGCTTACAGCCTGGGAAAAGATTTCAGATATCTTAGGGTATTTTCGTTTTGTTTTGTTTTGTTTTCTCAATTCTTATTTTCTTAGAAATCATTTTCTTTTCTTTGAAAAGATAAAAGTGTATGTTATATGTGGGGATAGATATGATAAAAATGACTTCCATGAGCATGTCATACGCCATCCTTTCTCCATCTCTAGCACCTATAGCCAGACTCACACATGACCACGATATTCTCATTAATGTCCAAGTTTCTAAAATCAGAGTCAGGTTCAGATCTCAATGTCCTGTCCTGTCCTGTCCTGTCCTCTAGGTGACCAACATGCTTTGTTCCATCAGGTGTGGCCTCGGGCTCTCTGTTTGTAAGTGGGAAGACATGACAGGTCCACACAGGAAGACTAAGGCTGAAGGTTCTCAGAGTACAGTGAACAGGACGCTCTGAGCCTGGCCGCTGCCTCTGTCCAAGGTTCTGCCCTCCGCGTGTGAGAAGTGGCCGCTGCCCATGTGGTGCACTGCACTTTGCTGTCAGAAGACTGCTGGGGTGAAGAACCTTCTAGATTTAAGTCCTCTAGGTGGGAGGCAAACCGGGCGGGGGTGGGATGCGGCCAGGAAGCATTTCACTCCATAATGGAGCGCTCCTGGGAATTAGAGGCACGCTCTTCCTGGTGATGTGGCTGCACTCCGTCTCATACCGTTAGAATGGGAAATTTAATAGATCAGGTTAAACGGGCTTGAGTAGTAACGGAAAGCAATTCTTCTTTTTCAAAGATTTATTTATTTATGTAGACAAATACACTGTAGCTGTCTTCAGACACACCGGGAGAGAGCACTGGATCCCACTGCAGATGGTTGTGAGCCACCATGTGGGTGCTGAGAAGTGAAGTCAGGACCCCTGGAAGAGCAGTCAGTGCTCTTGACCCCGAAAGCAGTTGGATGAGGTGGCAAATGCTTATAACCTAGGGTGTAGGGAAGGCCAAGAATTGAATACAAGGAGTTTTATGACCAGCCTGGACTATACAACAAGATTCTCTTGAAAAATGCTATGTATCAATCAATCAATCAATCAATTAATTAATTAATAATAGATTCCCCTTTTATTGAAAACAGATATTTTTCTCACATGGCATACCTTTATTATGGTTTCCTCTCCCTCTAGTTCCTCTCAGATCCTTCCCACTTCCCCTCTCACCCAGATCCACCTCCTTTCTGTCTCTCATTAGAAAATGAACAAGCTTCTATAGGATAGTGATACAATAAAATAAGACAAAAGCCACAAAACCTGACATGTCATAATTGGACAAAATAAACAGAAGGAAAAGAGCCCAAGGGGAGACACAAGAATCAGAGACCCACTCCCTCTCACACTTAGGAATCTGGTAAAAAATGCTAAACTGGAAGCCATCCTATGCACACAAAGGACCTGGGATAGCAGAGGTACGGCATGCCCTGTGAGTTCATGTGAGCTTTGATCTTGCTGACTTAGAGGGCCTGGTTCTCCTCGTGTCCTCATCCCCGCTGGCCCTTACAGGCCTCCATCACCTCCTCTACACAGTGAAGGATCTGATGGAGTCATTCGTCTATGGCTGAGTGTTCCAAGGGCTCTCACTCTCTGCGTTGTCCAGCTGTGGCTCTCTGCATTTGTTTCCATCTTCTGCAGGAGGAAGCATCTCTGATGTGTGGCTGAGTGAGACACTGATCTGTGAGTGTAGCAGAATGCCACGAGGCGTTATTTTATTACTGTTTTTGTTTATCATGGTAGTGACTGGTTTTATACTTGGTCCCTGGGCTGTTGTCTACTGACCGAATCTTGGTGTATCTTGGTCAGTCAAGCAGTGTCAGGTATGTATGGCTTCCATCTCTTGGTGTGGGATTTAAGCCAAATCAGATATTGGTTGGTTACTCCCACAAGCTTTGTGACGCTGTTACACTAGCGTATCTTACAGGCAGGAGACTATCGCCAGCCACATGGGTTGTGGCTGGGTTGGAATTCTCATAGACTTTAGCAAGAAAGGGACTTTAGCAAGAAAGCATTGGTTTTAGACTTCTAAATTCCCCCAAATTTACATAAAAGAGATTAAAAAATTACCTTAGTACTAATTCCACATGTGGTCTTTATTAATGCGATATAAGGTAATAATTATGTGACTAAATTGCTGTAAATAATTGTCACAATTCCCTGAGTACATATATTATTTATTCCATATATTTATACAATTAACTGTCAAGTAAGCTGGGAGTCAAACTCCGCGGGGTGTTGCACCTACTGGAAAGCATGCTCAGCCTGAGAATTTGTCATTTTTATTTCTAAAATTTGATTCTATCTCTATGATCCTTGAGCTGAAATCAGTACTTAGAAGTCATTTGGTGTTTTCACTTCCTCCAGCTCACTGCTGTTTTTAATCTCACTAAGAAATAATGCGAAGGTCATGACCTTGTGAGCTGCGACATGCCTTCCTGGTACACTCACCAGCCCTAACAAAACGCCACAGGCTGCCCGGCTTAGCCATAGCCTAAGCGTGTCTCTCAGGATTCTGGAGCTAGAAATGTCAGGACCAAGACACCAGTGGGATTGATGTCTGGGGTGAGAATATCTTCCCCATACAGAGCTATCTGCTCACTATAACCTTCCATGACAGAAAGACTAGAGAGTGGTCTGGAATCTCTTCAAGTATGCACTGAACACACTCAAGAGGTTTCTGGGACCTACACACCTGCCAGCCCCGATCCCCTGTGATCACCTAGGAATAACGATTCCAGTAAATACGTACAGATGAGGGGCACAACCAAATGGAAGCAACATTCTGTGTATAGTCTGAATCTCTTATGCCTAGACCTCATTGTTAGTTGAGTTACCAAACATGAACTTGAATATTAGATGCAATGGTTGTCATGATTAATATGATTCTTTTAAAATCAAGGTATTCTGATCCTTCAATCATTTGAATAGCTTTAGAAATGTTTTAAGACTAGAGCCGGATATATCTGTCACCTGGGAGGCTCTGCTAGTGCATGACAAGTACAGAAGGGGACACTCTCAGCCATCCATTGAACTGAGCACAGGGTCCCCAGTGGGGGAGCTAGAGAAAGGACCCAAGTAGCTGAAGGAGTTTGCAGCACCATAGGGGGAACAACGATATGAACCAACCAGTACCCCCAGAGCTCCCGGGGACAAAAACACCAACCAGATAGTACACATGGCATTATTCATGGCTCCAGACACATAAGCAGCAGAGGATGGTCTTGTTGGACATCAAAGGGAGGATAGGCCCCTGGTTCTGAAAAGGCTCAATGCAGCAGTGTAGGGGAATATCAGGACAGGGAAGCAGCAGGAGGGGGTTGATTGGGGAACAGGAGAGGGGAGATAGCTTATGGGACTTCTAGCCGGGTGTGGTGGCACACGCCTGTAATCCCAGCACTTGGGAGGCAGAGGCAGGCAGATTTCTGAGTACGAAGCCAGCCTGGTTTACAGAGTGAGTTCCAGGACAGCCAGGGCTACACAGAGAAACCCTGTCTCAGAAAAAAAGGGGGGGGGAATGTTGTTCTAAATACAGCACTGTCTTTACTTCTCTGCCTACATTAGGTTCCTTTATTTTCATGCTAGATACATTTAAAGAAGTAAAATAAATCAAAACCCCTCTTTTATTTTTTTATTTTACATTTTTATCATCTAAAACAGTTTTTAAATTTAAATATATTTTGAAATGTCCCCTTTCTAAAGAAAGTGAGCGGTGTGGACACAAGCCTGTATCTCCTTTTGAAAATTACTTGTGAACCTTTTTAACTTCAATAACAATAACTTCTTAAGTATTTAGACTAAAAATAGAATGGAATTCTTCAACTAATATATTTGTTGTGTATGTTTTCAGCTATTTTTTTCAATGACAATAGATTCTAAACAAAGGGTTCTCAAACAGATGGATAATGAAGTACAAAAAATAGCAGTACTGTATAGAAACTAATTGGATGAAAAATATGATATTCAAAGTAACAGGAATGCTAGGGTAGGTGTTTAGAAATACTAAGAGGAATTCACATGTCAAAAGCACAGTCCAGTGTCTGAATCTAGCAAAGGTCTGTAAGGAAAAAGGAACGAAATTGGTTGGGTGATTTGAGACCTAGGGAAATTAATTCCTGTGGGTGTTCTGGCCGCCCCCTTCAGGGTCACTAATTAGTCTAACAATGTGACTGTTCTGCTCCCTAGCTGAATAAATAGTGTATCTAATGAAATTCAAAAACCTCTACTTCATCCAGAGCTTTGGGGTATTTCCAGTGAAGGGGGGGCCTCCCGTGTGCCTGATGCTACCCAGCTGACAGGTGCACTAGGTTGTCTCCCAGAGTTGTCAGAAGCCAGACTTCGGTTCTCACGTCACAGAAAGGGCAGGGAGGGAGTGGGCTGCTAGATCCAGCAAATGCTTGGATGAAGTGGATTCCCCCCTCCACCCCGAAGTGATCCATAGCAATTAGCATTCAGAATCGTCATCTTTGTATCCCAGCGGCGTGAACCCCCTCTGCCCCCTCTTCCGGTGCGACTGCCACTGTGAACTGTACCGGGGGACATCCTCATTTCTTTCCCATTCTAATTAAACCGCTCACAGTGAATACACAGCCCTGTCTACATATCACAAAACAATAATTACCAGAGCCAGGTGAGAGATGCGCCCATTGTGTCCATATTAGCTTGACAGATAATTTGTGCTAATTCTGAGGAGCTCCTCTCGAAGCTCTGAGATGTGGCTGAACTCTTTGAATTCCCAACAGAGATATAATCCCAGCAAATCGGAAACTGAAGGCAAGTGTTGAACCAACTTCAGGAGTTATTCATGGACAGGCGCCAATGTCACCCATTCTGTCACCAGACCACGCACTTCTTTATTGAAATTCTTACAAGCATAATAAAATTCATCAACAGAGCTATTGGTGTGTGTGTGTGTGTGTGTGTGTGTGTGTGTGTGTGTGGTGTATGCATGCGTGGTACATGCCTACCTAATGTGTTCTTACATGCATAGCTGAAGGAAGGTGTCCGGTGCCCTTTTACTCTCTCCATATTCCCTTGTGACAGGTTCTGTCACTGCACCTGAAGCCAGGCTGGTGGCCAGGCAGTCCCAGTGGACCCTCCTGACTTCAGCCCCCACAGTGTTGGGCCCACAGACTCGGGCAACCATGCCCGGCCTTTTACATCGGTGCTTGAATTTAAAATCATGGCTTTATGCTTATACCAAGTGATGTAATCCCCTGAGCCCTCTCTCCATTTTACAGACACTCTTTTGGGGTTCAGTTCTTCCTACATTGGAACAGAGACCTGGAGGAACTGTAGCCATTTCTCAGAGTGGGATAAAGACCTTACGGCACGCACCTAGTTCTCTGCAGCTTTTATTTCTAGGTCTCTCTAAAACAAAGATGCCTTGATGGATACAGGAAAACACTCTGAAGAGTCAGAGATGGGATGGACCCAAGAGACCTAATGCCAGAAAGCTGAGGAAAGACATTTTCTCCAAATCTCTGCTCCCACCACCCCTCAACACACACACAAAGTCTCATAAAGATTTAAATGACATAATTGAAAGACATTTTTCTTCTAAAAATTACCTCTTTCTTTCTATACTTATTCAATATACAATGTTTTCCAACTCTCAGGTTGGTATCCACACTGCAAACTGTTCGTTCCCCCATGCTCCTACAAGCTCAGTGATAAGGAGAAAGGAGAGGGGGACTTTTGCGCCCAGGACAGCCCCACTGCCTTGGCCTAGTCTCTTAAGACTTCATAAAATATGAAAACCAAGAGCTTGGGTTTTGTAGGTAGCTTCTAGATTCATTTTTCTAACTTGTTGGTCTTGGGATTGAACTCATGTCTTCGGGCTTGGTGGCAAGCACCTCCATCCTCCGAGTCATCTCACTGGCCCCATGTAGAATTGCCGTAATGATTAAATATGGCAATGCAGAGAAAGCATTAGCCCAGAGCTTGGTTTACAGACATACCCAGTATTAGTGTGGGCACTCCCATGTGTCTCTCTTTATCGATGAAAATCAAGATGACGGCATTTATCAAATGGCAATTAGACATATTGTTTACGCTGTCTGTCTAGTAAGCTAATAGTCATTTCAAAATAAATTCAAACTCCACCAAACTCTGGATTTTGTTCAGTTTTCATTGAGAAAAAAAATCGTTTGATGAGTTTTAGAGTTACGTCTTTTAAATAAACGTGGTGTCTTCCCTCTGAGGCCTGAAGGCCTGGCTCTCTTGGGTTTTTCCCTCAGGATTGAATCGTGGTGTAGTCTTGATAGATAAGCCTGAACCTGCAGGAAGCTACCAGGGTTATTTGGGCTTGATTTTCCTTTATTTGGGATGAAAAGGGATTCGCCATTAAACTAGGAATATGAGTCTGTATATGTTTGCTAGTGAAATAACACTGTGACCAACTTATCCTTCAGGGGTAAGGTATATTTTTCTTATTTGGGGATAAGAGTTATTACATGGAAATCAGAAAAATATATTGGCTTATTGGTCTCATAGTTTAAAAACTGAAATTATGAAAATTCAGGTTCTATTTTAGACTACAGGACATCTATACCTTGCGATGTCTATACAGTGCCTATAGAATGTCTATGCAGTGAGAACCTCCCAGGGCCACCGAAAGAAGACTCAGTGATTGGCTGTCCACTGGTTGGGTTGCTGGTTTGCTTGACCTTGGCTCCAGGCCCTCAGAACAAGGTGCCTTGCTAACAACATCTGCTGTAGGTCTGGCCTTTACAACACTATTTTCTTCTCTTTATTTATTTTATATTTTTGAGTGCTCTCTCTGCATTCCAGAAGAGGCATCAGATCCCATTACAGATGGTTGTGATCCACCATCTGGTTGCTGGGACTTGAACTCAGGACCTCTGGAAGAGCAGCCAATGCTCTTAACCGCTGAGCCGTTTCTCCAGCCCACAACACAATTTTCTGATCCTTCCTTTCACTGTTAAGTCCTATTTCCTGGTGGACTTTTCATTGTGTTCAAAGTACTTGAGGATTTCTCGGGAAGCCTTCTGAACTATCGCTAGGGTTGAGGCTCTTGCGGCCATTATGGTGGTGAGATCTCGGGGAGATGGGGCATTATTCAATCCACCCCCTAAATCTCATGCTCATCGCAGCTTTGCTACTGCCTCTTGTTTACTGTATCATTTTGGTCCAACTCATGAAGCCCTGGTTACTTATAGGTGGCCACAGATGACAGGCACTTCAGGTACAACACAGATGCTCTTCAAGAGTTCACAGTTTTAAAATGTTATGTATGTGGCTCGGGGCTGCAGAGATGGCTCAGCACTCAGGATCACCTGCTGCCCTTCCAGTACATCTGAGCTCAGTTCCCAGAACCTACATTAAGTGGGTTCAAAGCCACCTATGCCTGCAGCTCCAGGCCATCTGACACCCTGTTGTGGCCTCTGTTTACATCTGCACTCACATGTACACATGCCCATGCATAGACGCACCCAGGTACAGATAAAATAAACTTAAAACTTTGTTTTATAGATGCGCTACTGAAATTATGTTTAATTTTAATTAATAAATATGTTACATATTTATATTTTATATAAAACATCACAGTAAATTATTCTAAGATACAGTCACATATTTATGTGTATACAAGCACATATACATGATTATAAATTAAATATGCATTTTGAAAAGTCTATAAGGAAATGAGTAAGTCAATCATAGCTTAGTGATGGGGATTAAGTAGAATCAACTTTCCGGACAACCATGAGTCAACAAGAGTCTGAAGTGATAATGATACTCTTTCCTAGTCAGCCAACAGTTTTGAAAACTAAGACCTGGAGATGTATTGATTGGGATTCTCATGATATTATTTATAATACTGAAAATTACTTGTTCTATTCCATATGGTGTTGGCTTTGTGGATGGACTATTTCCCATATAAGAAAATATTGTATGAAAGATCAAAAACTCATTATTCAAAATAAGTAAAATATAATAAATAAAATTTAATTCTAAAATATTAGTAAAAAATATACTTATGGCATAGAGTTCTCATTATACATAATAAAAATAAATGAAGCTCACTAAATAATATATAAGTACTCCTCTTTTTGTTTAATATAACATATATTATATATGTTTCCATACAAAATCATCAGTAGTTAACAATGGGTATTTTTAAGGAATTTATGTATGGATAATTTCTTTTCATTTGATTGGTCATTTTAAAATTTTGTATCACATCTAGCACAGAAAAAAAATAAATGTTCTGTTTAGCGCTATGGAATTACACTGTTAGTGTTGACTCATGTTTAGCATTGTTTTTTAAAAAAAGACCACAGCATACTATCTGCTTTCAAATAGCTCTTCTTACTATGTCTCAGAAATATTCTGGGGAAAGAGATGGCCAGACCTGAGTTAAGATTCAGCCTGGTTTGCCTGAGGAAGCCAGGTCTTTAAGACAGAGAAGACATGTGTGCAAACACCGGCTGCTGTTTCCTGGTCTTAGACTTCATATAGGCGGTACATCCTCTTCCTGATATTGTAACGTCAGTTTCTACACGAGAGGAAAGGGACCCTGGAACCTAAATGCATTTTCCCGGAACTTCTGACTAAACTGGATAGTGCTTCCGTGTGAACTTTTTTGAACTTTGATAGTCCCAGGGACTCTGGCTGGTATGAGGTAACGGTCCTTGGGAACGGTGAGGAAACAGAACGCCTGCAGTGGTCAGGTAACACGATGGGAACAGGAAGAGGTGCTTGCATATATGATTCAAAACTGGACAGATGGCTCAGTGGTTAGGAGCACTAGTTGCTCTTGTAGATGACTGCCCACATGGTGACTCAAAATCATATGTATCTCCAGTTCAACAGGAACCAACACCCTCTTCTGGCCTCTGTGGGTATGTCACCCTTAAAGATATGCAGACAGGTGGACAGACAGTCAGAATCTCAGGCACATAAAGTAATACTTTTTTACAAAAAGAATCAGATTTGAACAGGAAAAAAAGTCCAAACTTCATTGAAGCTTGATTTCTCACTATTGTAATCCTGTATTTATTGACTAGATGTAGTACTTATTCTACATTACGAAGCACTTACTGTAACAGGGTGCCGAATGGAGTAAAATCAAGCCAGAAGCCCTAGTCGAAATTCCTCCTCTGCAGTAACTGGTTTTGTGATTTGAGATTAAGTATTTAGCTTCTATTAGCCTTGCTCTTTTGATCTGTACTCCGGAAAGATAAGTCTGTGATTTTTAGAGCGTGATTCCGAGGATTGAAAATGACTACGCTAAGGCAGCTGGCATAGAGGATGCGTTTAAGGGCGTGGCCCCACCGAGGCTCCACGTGGCCGTGGAATCTGTTCAAACGGACTCGCGGCTGCTCAGTGCCGTTCTGTTCGCACACCCTTGGGCTCAAGGCTGGCTGTCCATTTGTTAGCACATCTGCACATTGCTCATAATTAATATCTTTTTAAATGACATATGGTTCCGTGACTGGAAATCGAGGCTCGCCTTCTGTTCCAATTTGTTCATGACTCAATGACTTAGTTTATGTGTCTGAACCTTAATTTTTCCATCCAGGAAAAGAGAATCTAGACATCCTTTTGCTTCTCCGTGGCGGTCTCAGAAAGTGTTGGCTGGCCGTGGCTTTGAACAGGTGTCAGGTTATCTGGCTGTGTTTAAGGAACCCATGTGGATAAAAGGCCATGATTTTATTTCATGTTAACAGGAAAAATTTGCATAATTTTTAAAAATCCCTCTACTCTATACTCTGAGAAGTTAAGGATAGGGTCAGAACCTTGGCGGAACCAGTGCAAAACCAGGACCCGAGTTCAGTGAGCACAGGAAGCAGAGGTGAAGCCTGACCCGGACTGAGGTGGAGACCCTGATTAACCCAGATGAGCCACCCATGCAAAGTACCCATGGCAGTGCCTAAATGATCTACAGCCCTTTGAGAGGTACTGCGAGGCACAGAGCAGCCTGGACATATGCAACTTCTGAACCCTGCAGTGATCTTAGCCATCATTGCTCTACTGATGCATGCTTCATGGTAATGTTGACAACTGATGTCTTACCCACCACACAAAAGGTTGATGATGGAGACCTCCTTCCCACATGTTCTGCTTTCTCCTCCCTCAGCAAAAAAAGACCTCAATGCAGAATAGTATTTGAAATCACACTTGTAAACCCATCAAGTAAGGTTGTTGCATCTAATGAGTGTGTGGTCCCCCACCACCGGGTAGTGGTGGCCAACTTACCAGTGACCATGCCTTAAAGAAAACTGTCTGCCCCTACCTCAGCAGTTACCAGTTACAAATAGTTAACTTTGCTAGGGGTGAGACTTCAAGCCTGC
Source organism: Apodemus agrarius (assembly GCA_964023405.1). Classification (NCBI taxonomy): domain Eukaryota; kingdom Metazoa; phylum Chordata; class Mammalia; order Rodentia; family Muridae; genus Apodemus; species Apodemus agrarius. The sequence goes on along the minus strand of OZ030017.1, from coordinate 6,570,086 downwards.
CTCCACTCTCCATGCTGAGATTTTGTCTGGCTTGAGATTATGAAGGTTTTACAATTCTGTGATTAAGGCTAAGAGATACAGTAAACTATGGTGTCTTAGTTAGGGTTTTACTGCTGTGAACAGATACCATGACCAATGCAAGTTTTATAAAAGACAACATTTAATTGAGGCTGGCTTACAGGTTCAGATGTTCAGTCCATTGTCATCAAGGCAGAAGCATGGCAGCATCCAGGCAGGCATGGTGCAGGAGGAGCTGAGGGTTCTACATCTTTATCCAAAGGAAGCCTGGAACAGATTGGGCATCCTCAGGCCTCTAGGAGGAAGATATCCAAGCACATCCCCACAGTGACACACTTCCTCCAACAAGGCCACACCTAATAGTGCCACTCCCTGGGGCGAGCTTATGCAACCTATCACATATGGGTATAACAGTAATTCTTTAGGAGTCACTTTAAAATGCTGCCCACTTAGTAGAGAATAGTACTGGGCGATCCATTAGGGGTGTGACCTCTTAAGCCATGGATTCTTGGTCAGGTGTGTTTTAACTCGAGGAGGCCTTAGATGCAATCAGAAAGGGCTGGTTGTCCTGGTTACTCCCCTGACATTTCTCTCACTTTGGTACCAGTGGGCATACCTTTGCAAGGCAGGCTTTACTGCAGGCATATTGGTGATTATGTTTGTCTTCTGAGAGCATGCGCAGTGTCTTCCAGCACTGTGAAGGCCGGGCAGGAGGAAGAAAGCTTCCGGGTGGACACCGGCTTGATTTCCCCATGTCTGGTGACTCAAGTCTGAGTTTTCTTGATTTAGTGCAAATTAATGTGGGCTTGGGGCCTTAATGCAGTATTTGAATACACTTTTTTGAAACACAGAGGGGAGGGAGAGTGATGAAGAGAGGCAGGAAGGGAAAGAGAGAGAGAGAGAGAGAGAGAGAGAGAGAGAGAGAGAGAGAGAGAGGAGATAAAAACTGATGTGTAAGGAAAATATGGAGAATTCTTTTTCCCCTTATCCCTTCTCCTTTTGGTACTGACCAACTTAGCAGTCACCTCTATGAAGAACAACAAACCCTCCATTTGCTGTGTAGATGCAACCGGCAGGGTTCTATAAATGTGTACAGAGCAAGGCTTAAGGACACATGTGACCTGTCTTGTCTAAATGTGGTGCTGGGTCTTTTTTTTTTTAAAGGCTGGGTCCAAAAGTCTATTATTTTTAATAAAATCATGTATTCTAAATTACACCATCTTGACTTGTGCAGTGTGTGATTTATTTATGGCCTGCTGAATTTTTTTTTCTCTTTTGCCTTCGAAAGAAGGCTGAATTTGAAATTTTATTAAAAATCCCCTTCCTGTGGATTTATAGCTGGGGGTAGCTGTTTTATCCGATTGCCATGTAGAATTAGTATTTACTGGGCAGGATGTGTTGATTCAGGAGCCTGTCTGTAACGTGCTTGCCCCGCGAGGGTCATAGGAAACTTGAGAGAGGCTTTTTGAGCAACATGGCATCCTGGGGACGATATATCAGGCAGATAGATACAGGGCACTCGTGTTGGAAACCAGGCTTGGAGTTATGGCCAGCTTCCAGTTATTGCTTTCATGCAAAGGAGCCTCTGAGGAAATGGGCCCAGGATAAAAAGGGCTAAGCAGAGAGAAAGAAGGCTTCCGGGAGGGGGAGTCGCGCAGAAATCATGGGAGATGGCCGTTTCTTGGCAAACGTGCTGCAGTTCTGTGTAACTGAAGGGTGAGAAAAACTGATGAGCCTAGCGTGGCCTGGTTGGTCAGAAGAGACCTTGTGTCGCTTGAAGATTACGGAGGACTCTTCTGGGTACTTCTCTCTAAGTCTCTCAGTACTGTAGCATTCACACAGGGAGGAATTTTTAGTCCGCATGTTAAAACTGATTTTCTAAACCCCACCCCCAGGCTGATGACTTCAAACAAATATTCCTCCAGAATTTAGTTAATGGCACATTCCTCAACCTAGAAGAATTAGATAAAATAGTAAATAAGTTTTAATGGCTGGCATGTATCCTAAATTTTAATTTCTGCCTGGTGTGTGGCATTTTGTATGTATGCACCTGTTAAGAACTGACTGACTGAAGACTGTGCGCCGTGTGCCGAGGGCTGGCCCTGCACAGGGGACCAGCCCTCCTCTTCTCCTTTGGTGGCTTTTCCTCCCTTGGCATCTAGCGCCTTGGTACCTTCTCTTAATTTTTTTCCTGCTCCCTAAACCCAAATTACAGGTAGATTCCTGGGCTCGGGTTCTAGATCCTTCTTCCGCACCCATCTCCTCTGCCCGCAGTCTCCGGCTAAGTTCACAAGTCTCAGCCTTTAAAAGCCGCGGATCCATGATCTCTACCCAGATATCTGAAATGTCTTCCTCAATCTCTCTACTGAAAATCCCGTATAGTACCCAAAGGGCGGATTACATGGGTGAGACACCGCTCTGTGTCACCCCTCCCCCACTGCCTGCACCCCGCCTAAAGGCAGCCATCAGCTGCCTATCAGCTCAGGAACAAGGTCACCAGTCAGTCGTTCAGGCTGAAAACGGTGACAGTGCCCCTGACTTCCTTACTTTCTACTGACCACACACTCCCAACCCCGTGACAACATATCTCCCCCCCCATCTCCCAACCCGGTGACAGCATATCTCCCCGCCATCATCGTCGTTACTGCTGAACAAAAGCCGCTGCTGCTGTGTGTCCGGCTGACCGCGACAAGGGCATCTGTCTACGCATGCCAGTCCTCACCCCCACACAGTGGGACCTTTAAGCTTTTAGTCATACTGTTCCATTCTCTTTACCAAACACACTGCCCATTTGAGAGGAGATCCTAGCCCCTTCCTAGGATTTGGATTTCACTCAGTGGGAGTCCTTGTCATCCCCCTGCCCACTGTGCCAACCACACTGGGCAGAGCCGCTCTGTCGGCGCCCTCAGTGCTTCCCCTGCCCTCTGGCTCCCTTCTGTTCGCTGGCTCCCTTGCTCTTCACAGACATCCTCAGGGCCATCTCTCGCATCCCCTGAGGTCTCTGTTCAAATATCCCCCGATTGCACACCGTTCCTGTGAGCTTCCTACCGACCTCAAACGTTACCCAATAAAGTCGCAGTCTCTATAATAGTACTACCGTGTTCATTTATGTCTCCGGCTGTTGTTTCGTCTGTGTTTAGTTATTTGCTGGCAGGGGGCAGGGGGCAGGGGGCAGGGGGCAGGGGGCGCGGGGCGCACATACTTGGAGGTCAAAGATCAGCTCACAGCACGGATTCTTTCCTTCCCACGTGGTTCTTGGGATCAAGCAGGGGCCATCGGACTCCAGAGCTGGCGCTGATCTCCACTAAGCCCCCTCACTGGCCTCGGTTTTGTAAGCTGTTTGTTTAGGGTTCGCTTCTCCAGGCTTGCGGTCATCTAGTTTCTGTCCCTGCATCTTTTCGTTGCCTAATTCCCTCACTTACACGTAAGCTCCACAGGGTGATACCTGTTTCCCCCGGTGCTGCTTTCCCCTCCGTGGGAAGAACAGTACTTAACCCAGAGCAGAGCCTCTGTAAATGTGTATTGAACAAGTGAATGAATTATTGATGAACTCAAAGCCCTTACCGAAGATTGATGAAACCTGTAATCTAATTCTTCCCTCCTCGTCACTGCCCGTTCATTAGCTCGTGTTCACAGGCAGGGTCTCCCGCGCTGTAAAGCACAGAAAACCCACATGCTTTACAAGGCCGTGTGTGTGTGTGTGTGTGTGTGTGTATGTATGTGTGTGTGTAGCATTGAAAGGGGATGCCAATACTTCATTGGTTTTCATTATAGTATCAACAATATATTATTACAATGTTAGTAAATACCATTAAATAGCACAAATTAGAAAATAATATTATAGCAATAATTAAGCTATACTAAGGAAAGTTTAACAAATGTAGTGATGATGATGATAATGATGATGATGATTCCTAGACTCCAAAGTAAGATACTCTGGTGATATATAGTTTGATTTTTGTATACATCAAGAGAAAATATCCCTGAATTAAAGATAAGGAAATATAGGCTCAGAGTCATTCGGTGATCTTCCTGAAGTCTGGAGCTCCGTTTAATCTGCTTTTGAGTTTCTGACAAGACTTACAGCAAATGACTTGACTGATTCATGCACATTGTAATTTGTTGAGGAAATTAAATAATTGTAATAATCCTGTCAAAATATTTTTTACAGAAAAGACTTTATTTTTTACTCATTCCTGCTGTGCTCACAGAAAGTTTCCAGCGGGTTCTCCAGATCGGTAATGTGTAGGCACGTTCCAATGAGTCCGGAGCAGCGTGAAAAAGGGGCTTTTAGACTATGGGAGATACAACACGAAAGGAGTTTAGTTTTCATGTTTTCTTGGGAAGACTAAAGATCGGAATGTGAAATCATTACAGAGAAGTACCGCATTAGCAAACACCTCATCCTTCCGAAGGGAAGGAACACAGTCCACTGTGTCCCATTAGTTGTTGTTATGGGACCACAGGGCATGGTTGTCACCTAGAGGAGTAGGATGGGGTCAGAGCCCAGTCTGCTTAAAACCGGGTTAAATTAATGGTACCGTATGTTTGCTTCTCTCCTTTTCCTCCGCGCTTTCAGTTAGATAAACAGAAGTACAGGCTGGGACCAGCTCCGGACTCTTGGGTCTGCAAGCCTGGGCTTTTACATGTGAAGCGCTGACGTCATCACGGAGCTGAACAGCGAGGAAGTGCGGTGCTTCAGGAGCGAAAATGTTAAACTAAATGGACCGTGTTTAACGTCGCTGTTGATCCCGAGGAACAGTTTTCCAGCGTGCGGAACATTTCCACTCCACCCAGCATATGTCCCCACAGTTTTCTCTGCTCTAATTCATCCGTGTTTCCCGACAGCTCCAGATGGCCTGCTGTCTCCCAGGCTTGCAGCTGCCACTCCAACCAGTCTTCAGGTTGTCTGGTCTACACCAGCTCGCAACAACGCTCCGGGCTCTCCCAGATACCAGCTCCAGATGAGGCCTGGCCCTTCCTCCCACGGCCTTCTAGAGTGAGCATTCCACTTAACGTCTCTTGCGGTGGGCTGGCTTATGCGGTGTCTGCATTCCTAAAACTTTCTTCGTAACAAATGAGAACTGAAGAGCAAGTGGGTCGGTTAATATTTGCAACAAAATCGGGTGTCTTTTAAAGTTCAAACGAAGTAAAACGTGAACAAACATCTTAGTGGGTATAAATTTGCTTTGAAAAAAAAAAAGCTTGTATTTGTTTTTATAGCAAAGAAAGCAAAATTTCCCCACATTCTTAAGCCTTTTGTGGATACACGCGTCACACAGTGTAATAGAACTGTAACTTTAAACTGAGTTGAACTGTGAAGACCCTGAACTTCTGCCCCGTAATGTCCTCAGAGCAACTACTACCCTTGCAACCACAATTATGTCCTCAATAATATAAGAGAACATAGTCTCTCCCAATGGCTGTTTATTCTGTAGTAGACACAATGTAATGGACCAAAATAGTACTACTTAAATCTATATTGATATGTCTGAGCATTTGTTTGTAGTACCATTTGATTTTTGTTTCTTTGTTCTCATTATTTGATGTCCAAACCTTCCTGATGGTCATTTCTTCCCCACATAGATTATTCCCCGTTCCTTCTGCATCGTTAAGCTATGAAGTGACTGATCTCCAGCCGTTCACAGTGTATGAGTTTCGGGTGGTTGCCACCAACGGCTTTGGCAGTGCATACAGTGCTTGGACTGCGCTCATGACTACAGAGGGCAGTAAGTAGGCCAACCGTACAAAGTCAAACGTCGGCTGCAGTCGGGGACCCTGAACTGCCTTGGGGTTCTCAAAACAAGGACATGAGCCCCTCCAGACTTCTTGTGGTCACATGGCACTGTCTCTACCAAGTTAAGAGAGGGTGGTGGTCAGTCTCAATAGAAGGAAGAACACTGTGAACCCAGAAAGATGAAGGGTTGGAACCCCAGTCAGCTATGGCATGGCAGTAGTCTGCCCTTTAGGGTACAGAAGGAACAAGGAAAGGTTGTGGTCTTCTGCACACTGGCCAAGTGTGACATGTTTGGAGACTTTCTGGAGAGCAGGCAGTGATGATATGTGGGGCTGGCTGCGGTTTGTCGGCAGTAAGGGGCTGTGCGGTCGTCACTGTATGCAGGCACCATCTTACTTTGACATAGGTACTAAATAGAGCATCTAGGTAGGTAGAGCCTGAGGAATAATGGACAACGTTACGAGGCTAGATTTTGCCTTGTTCAACTAACAAAGAATCCCTTAGGCTTTTTTTTAATTTTACATTGAAAATAAAATGATCATCAGTCACATTTAAGAAATAAACAAATAGATATAATATCTAGTTTTATATTAACTACATCTATAAATGCCAATATATTAAGACAGGTTATTTTTTTATTTTTCTTCTAATAAAGTTGAAAATAAAATAAAACTACTCAGTGAAGGAAGATGATATTTTTAACAATGAGGTTTGGGGGTAATCCTGGCAAGCCTCTTAATCAGAGGCTCCTAAGGAGAGGCTGGTCAATGCACATTTGCCATTCTGGTTTTATAGCCAACAAGAGCAGGAGTGACCTTCAGCACTGCAAGCCGGCAACACGAAGGTATGACAATATCTGAAATGATACAGATTTTGTATCAGGTAGCTTATTTCGTTTTTGTAATATCCAGAGTTACTTTGAGCACTTAATGATGAGATATAAAATGTGTCCGAATGAAAATAATTTTTCATCTTTTATATTTACGTTATTTTTAAAAATGCCGTCATGAACAATATAAATACTGTCTCCATGCCTTCCAATCATTGATTACTTCTGGAATCAAGTTAGACAACTTGATACAAGGGTGTAGCAAATATATATTTTTTTTTGTCCCAGGATGCTACTCCAAATACCATCAGTAGAGAGAAGAAATGTATCCAAGACTCAGGAATCACTGATGTTCAACCTTTAGGTAGAGCATGGCACACACCATGGGAAATCAGACACCGTGGTCACCATGGTATTCAGATTTATGGACTGGAGAGCTCACATTCAAAATAGATTTTTTTTCTGAAGAGACATTTAAAAGATGAAGATAGATGTTTAATCTCCTATTAAAAATACCATGCTTGATGGCACTCAATAAAGATTAACTAAAAATAACTATTCAACTCACTGCAGAGGTGATGGCTCAATTGAGTGTCGAGTGGGTAGAAGAGAAAAGAAAGGATGTGTGTGTGTGTGTGTGTGTGTGTGTGTGTGTTTTCTTGGCAGTAATCTGGTCACAGTGTTTACTGAATGGTGGTCATCCCATGCTGTCTGCAGGTCGGAAGATAGTATAAAAACCATCAAACTCCCTGCACACTGCCCATTGGCACAGCACCCTTCATTAATCAGATTGGTCTCCATCACCTCTTATTGTATTGCCATTCTTATGGACTGCACGTGGTTAGGGTTTTTATGCTGAGACACTGTCATCTTGGGTATGTGGCATGAAGCTTGCACCCCTCAGTTCCCTTAAGTATAAGTAACATCTGATCCTGAACAGGTATCTGCTCAAGTCACCAGCCTTCACTTCTGTTGAGTCCCACTTGCCAGGAAGTCAATGAAATGGTCTTTTCCCCACTTTGCATATACACCAAGTCACACACACTAGCCAAGAGCTGGAAGGAAGCCATTGCTGATCTCAAAACCAACCCCCAACAAATGATTTCATGATCAGACACTTAAAAGAATTTGACCATTTCTACAAGACTTATATTTAACAATTCATATTTACATACTTTGAAGGTTTATTTTTAATGGTCCATATATATATATATGTAGAGAATATTCACAAATGAGTACAAATGCCCACAAGGCACAAGATTCCTCCTGGAATTGGAGTCTCAGGATGGTTCCCAATGAACCACTCAGTATGGTTGCTGGGAACTGAACTGATGTCCTCCGAAAGTGTAGTTTGTATGTACCCTTGACTGCTGAGTCATTTCTTCAGACTCTCCCAACAGACACTTCTATTTTTAAGCATAAATCTTAAGTGGCATTATTAAATAACATTTGGGGATGTGAGCAGTTTATTCTGAGAGTTCATACATATATTTTTCATTATCTTGCTGCAGATCAACTTTGTCTTCAGTGTGATAAATAGATACATTAACTAATATACACAAGGATACTTATGGGACATTAACATACTGTGGTGGTCCATTGCATCAAACCTAGGAACTTCTGTATTTTTACCATTAGATGAACTGGGTGTTTTAGTTTCCTTCAGTTGCTTTGACAGACAGCATGACCAGATCCGTTTAGGGGAGGAAAGGGTTTGTTTGTTTCACACTTTAGGTCATGGCCCATCACTGAGTAAAGTTAGGGACAAGGGCTGTGACCACAGTGTAGCTGTAACTATAACCCCTGTAAAATCAAAACAGAGGAAGAGACAGCATCCCTCCAACATAGAGTGGCACAGGATGCCCATCACCATCCCAAAAGAGGAAAGGGAGCACAGTGCGAAAAGACTAGACCAAAGCAAGAGTGAAAACCGGCTGGGCAAACTCCAAACTCTGCATCTCCATGTCTCCTGTCAAAGGGCACTTCAGATCGCCAGCTCATCTTGTTGACTACAACACACTTCTCTCTCGGGCTGGCTCTACCCTCTGTTAGCACTTCTTCTTCCTCTGTCAATACTTTTTTTCAAAGGTGTTCCTTGACCCTGGCATCTCTACTATCTTGATGTCACCAATGCTGCAGGCTTCACCTTCATAGTTTCACACAATGGCCACTCTGGGCCTCCATGCAGGAACATACCCAACACCTGACCACCCTCGGTGGCTTCCTTAGTCTCAGAGGGAAGCCACAACTCCTTTCTTGTAACTCTAAAGCTAGAACCACATGGCTAAAGCTACCAGGTTCTGCTGTTTAATGGGGCTGGAATGAGGCCTCCTTGTTCAATTACACTTTTACATTTGTATCAGCGGTCTGTTTTGATAATTTCCTTCATTGCTCCTGCTTTTCTTTAATTCCTCTTCATAAGTTGGATGCTCATCTGGATGGGATCGTACCCTGAGGTCACTATTCCATTTAGTGTCAAGCTTTTCTTTAAACTTTACATCTCCTTGAGCGCTGGACTTAGCTCCCCTACACTTCCTGGTTCTTCTTTTCTTCTCAAACTGGGCATTTTTGTATTTCTTGCTTTGTCAATATTGCTCCTTTTCATTATAGACCTGAATAAGAGTAATCACTAATGAACGTGTGATACAGTCAATACTAGGCTGTCTCAAACTCTCTTTTATTCCATTAAACCAAAACTCTTCTACTTAGCCTCGGGCAGATTTTTAAGACAAGGACAGAAAGCAGACACATTCTTTGCCAAAGTATCATAATGGCCTCTAGGTCTCTTACTAATCTTCCCCTCTAAAACTTCTTGAGCTGGAGCCCTCATTTCCACATCCCTCTCAGCTCTTTCTTCAATGTTCCAACTAAGATTGGCCAAGACATCCCACCTGCTCTCTAGTCCAAAGCCCCAATGTCTTCCAGTCCTCCAACAGACAGCATATTCAAGCCTGTCACAGCAGGACATAGTGCCAGGTACCAGCTTTCATCTTGGCTAGTGTTCTGTTGCTGTGGAGATACGCCATGACCAAGGCAACTCTTATATAAAACAAAGCCAACAATAAAAACAGGTATTATTTTTAAACAATGGCAACAACACACAAGAAGCTGGAGTCGTAGCCAAGAGCTTACATCTTGATCTGTAGGCAGTAGAGAGAAAGACTGGCCTTGGCATGGCCCTACCACCAATAATGCCACTTCTTCCAACAGGGCTATACCCTCTCCAACAAGGCTACACTTCCTGTTCTTACTACTCCTTCCAAACAGTGCCAGTCCCTGGTAAGCATTCAAATATATTAGCCATTTTTATTCAAACCCCCACATTAGCTAACTTTTTATATAGCCCAGGGCCACCTGCTGAGGGAATGGTGTCACTCCCAAGGGGCTCCCACAGGGATCACAAACCACGAAAGTTTACCCAAACAAATGGGATCTATGTGCATATGTGTATGTGCTCCCTTGTTCCCACATGTGTGCACATGTGCACACCATACACACACATACACACACACACACACACACACACACACACACGGAGAGACACAGAGACGGACAGAGACAGAGACAGAGACAAGCCTGTGAAGGTCATAAACATAAGGAAGGTGAATAACATGCCATTCTTCCCTGGAAGCTTCTGCTGACTGACAAGGGTAAAACAGAATACAACCTGTACAGCTGCGACAGCTGTGAGGTTAAGGTGTTTCTTTCCCAAAAGGTGCTGGGAGATCCTTCATGACAGAAACAATAAGTGCGGATAGTGGACATGGGCCTTTCCTTTCAAACCATTTCAATCATGCTTCATGGCAACTGGTCCAGGAGAGAAGGAAAGTGACCTCCAACACCTGAGCAGTGGGGAGGGCTTCCAGGGTATTCATGGGAGGAGTGGGGGGAGAGCAAACAGTAAAGTGGGGGAGGGACATGATGCTTAGCGTTTTCTCTGGCCAGAGATAGGCCTGTGGCTACCTTGGCATTGACCTTCTTGCCATGATAGAGAATGTTTTAACCACAGAGGATCCAAACCAAGCCTCGTGCTATTTGATAGTGGGTGAGGAGATGCTGTAGGTAGAGAACGCTAAGCAGAAGGCCCTCTCCTTGTTTTTAGCCTTGCAAGCTAAACCTGAGTCACATGAGCAGGAAGGGAGGTGAGAGTTCAGCACCGCGGGTATTCAGGGAACTGATGGAGACCATCCAGAGGAGGCTTCTCAGACTGCATATGATGTCAACATGCATCCTCGCGGGTGCTTACGTTTAAAGATTAATATCACACAGCGAACATATTCTTTTATGATTAGTTTACTTTAGAATGTAAAGCCTTAACCAGCATCCTGAAGAGAGATCATCCCATATACAGTCATCAAACCCTGATACTATCGTGGATGCCAAAAATTGCTTGCTGAAAGGAGCCCGATAGGGCTGTCTCCTGACAGGCTCTGCCAGAGCCTGACCTATACAAAGGCAGATGCTCACAGCCAACCATTGGACTGAGTGTGGGGTCCCCAGGGGAGGAGTTAGAGAAAGGACTAAAGGAGCTGAAGGAGTTTGCAACCTCATAGGAAGAACGACAATATCAACCAACCAGACCCCCCCCACACACACACAGAGCTCCCAGGGACTAAGCCATCAACTAAGGGGTGTGCACATGACCTCCAGCTGCACGTATAACAGAGGATTACCTTGTCAGGCATCAATGGGAGGAGAGGTCCTTGGTCCTATGAAGGCTCAATAGATGCCCCAGTGTAGGGGCATCGAGGGCGGGGAGGTGGGAGTGGGATGGGTGGAGGAACACCCTCATAAGAGCAGGGGGAGGGAGGATGGGATAGGGGCTATCTGGGAGGGGGAGATTGGGAAAGGGGATAACACTTGAAATGTAAATAAAGAACATATCCAATGAGAGAGAGAGAGAGAGAGAGAGAGAGAGAGAGAGAGAGAGAGAGATGCAGAGGAAAGTGGAAATCTTTTACATTGGGGTTGAGACTGCTTGTCCAGATTGTCCTGAGCCAAGCACCAACCACTGTGGGCATTCCAGCTGTGCCCCCCATTTCAAAGATGTGATCTGAGCTAGGTTTGTAGACTATTAAGGCCTTTAAGGCCTTTCAGGGAAGAGTGGGGGTTTAGGTCACATGACTCTCAGCTGAGCATACAGCCACTCCCTGCCTGGTGTGAGCAACTCTATCTTACTCGAGGTCTAGGGGTGGGGCTAGAGTATGCAGGCTGTGGGAAACTAAGGAAGAGGCTCCTTGGTCCCTGCAACTATGAGGAGCCCTTGGCCCTGTTGGGGTGAGGTCTTCCAGATCCAGCCTGCTGTAGAAGGAACACATACATCCCTGTAAGCCCTCATCTCTGCTTTGGAAGGAAGTCCAGTGAAGTCCTTGCTCCCTGGAGTGAGTTTTGGCAGAACTGTGCCTTTGCTTGTTGTTGGGACCTTACGAGAAGGGTTAGCCATTGCTTAGACTTCCCTCTGGGAACACATTTTAGCACCAGTGCTTATATTATAAGATATTGTTTCCTTTAATGAAATATGAGCTCTAAACTTGAGACATGCCATTGTCATTCTGTTTCTTCTACTCCAGTTATCTTCCCCAAATGCCCTGACTATCAAGGGCTAGACGCTGCCCCATTTTATACTTTCACGTGTGTACATGACTGTCTCTTCTACAGACAAAAAGGATCTGAGGGAAAACAGCCCATTCTCTTTTTCTTTATGTATGTGGGCATTTGCTTTGTGTATGTCTATGCACCACACATGCACGCTGGTGTCCATGGAAGCATGGCGGCCTGGCAGGGCACTGGATCACCTGGGAGCCTGGAACTGGCACTGTAGAGTGATGTGAGCTCCCATGTGGGTGCTGGCAATCCCACTCTGGTCCTCTTCTAGAGCAGCAAGTGTTCTTACCTGCCGAGCCATGTCTGCAGCCACAGAAGACCTGTAATTCTCAATACTGAGAACAAAATTCTCCCATGTTTGTCCCTATAAGCCTTTTATCCCCCCACTGTGTGGATCACTACCCCAAACTCTTGCATTTCCAAAATTAGTAAGGGCAAGTATTTGATTGTTATTTCTTAATTCTTATTTTATAATCTTAACATTGAATGAGTCCATTTGAGCTATGTGAGCAGCAGAAACTTTTTTTTTAAAGGATGGACTGATGAACAGAAAATTGCATCCCTCTGACCTCAGTTTACCCAGCTCTGAAATCCCCCCTTGAGCATGTAAAGCAGGCTGTTCTCACAAACTTGGTCTCCAATTCCAATATTTCTTATAACCCTCAGATAAAAACCACATATAGAAGTAATAAGACACCCATCTCTGTCTAGCCTTTCTTAGTTTAATAAATTAATAAGTAATTTTTAATCACGGTTGCTTTTCTGTTATGCACTCATCTTTACTGAGAGCCTATTCTATACCAAACACCTGACAGTAACCATCTGTTTATCTGGCATTTAAATTATGCAGTATCAGGAATGTTCTCAAAATGTTTTTAATAAGTATTTTTGTTTTTAAAAAACAAAAGCAGACTATTGGTGTTTGGAATTTCTCAGTGGACTTTGTAAGATGATCCTTTGGTAACTACCACATATAGATCTTAAACAGCCAGGGATAAATCCTTTCCAGTCTTCTTAAAGAGTTCAAACACCTGAGAACTACTAACCATGAACAAAGGTGGGTGTTTGGGTAATCGTTTTCAATAGATTGTTACAAGCCCGTCTGCCTATCTGGAACATTCTAGAATACTAAAACTCTGTAGATTCTTATACTAATGCTATCTCACTCATTCTGATCACAACCCTCCCCAAAGCAATAGTTTTCCAAGGATGATTAAACAAGAGGCTAGAAAAGATGGGAGGGGTGTCAGGAAAGAGCCCCTGTGACCAGAGCGAGCTGGCAGTTACACCTGTGCTAACTCAGGTGCGGCTGATTCTGTGTGTACAGCTACATTTCTGACAGGTGGGGAGCTACACCATGGCTCCTTCTCACTTCGGCAAAGCGCATTTTCTTTGTAATCCAAGACTGTCCACAAAAGCACCTACTGCTGTTCACCTCATCCTGTGTCCCAGTTCCAGTCAGCCATCCTTCTCTCCTGACCTCCCCACATCCCAGTCTCAGGAGAGTGAGGCACGGAAGGTCCTCAGGAGTGGCTGTCTTCCCTGCAGGCTCTACAATACAGCCCTTTCTGCTCCCAGCAGTAGCTATAATACTGCTGCTCTCTCATTAGATCGAGGAGCCTCCTAATGGAGTTCCCCACCCCAGTCACTTGTCAGAAAGCTGAGAGCTGACCCGGTGCAAGTCTGCATATTTGTTTTAGGGGCACACCGTGGTAGGTACCATCTACTTTATTGCAACATGAATATTCCCTTCTCTTTTTTCCTATTGGTCTTCCTGAATTTGGCTCTTTTATTATTAGCTGTCAAAAATTCTTTGGGGAAGTTGTTGGGTATAAATAATAAATTGATGAAAGAATTCATGATGAAAGAGGAGACGGAGGCTGCCATTCTAGCTAGGCATTGCCGGCGAACGTGGCTACCTTAACAACTGGCACGTGTGTATAGCTTTGTCTAATGGCCATCCGTATACAACCCCGTGGTTTTTAATTCACCGGCAAATTTAGGGGCTATTCGCTTAGGAGTTAATCTTACTGGAAAGAGTTTTTAAACTCAGTGAGGCTCTGTGAAAATGCTAAAATATTAGCTTGAGGGCATTTGAGACTATAACAGGAAAACCACAACCATCGTTGCTAACTCCATAACAAACAAGTGTAAAAGACTTTTTATCCCAAACCACCAAACATCATGTGCACCCTCAAGTTGGGAGCCATTGATCAGGTCAGTCCTTGGCACACGAGCGCGCGCGCGCGCGCGCACACACACACACACACACACACACCCTTCCCTCACACACCCCTGAGGTTATCATGAAAAGGTACACGCCCCTTTCCTAACAAGGTCATGACTTTCTGTTAGGCAGGGGCAGACCCTCGCTGGGTGAGCCAGGGGGTTTCCCACTAAGATCATGTAACTTGCCAAGCTAAGACTGCTTTCAGTTATTAATGCCAAGAGGAGCTCGTCGGTCCCAGGAGTCCGTGATTTGACCAGAGAGGAGGCTCCGGTCCTGGCTCCAGGGGGGTGCTCTCTAAACAATTACGCCGCACCGGGGAGAGCTGCTCCCTTGTATCTTCATCACTGGGTAGCTGAGCTGTGTGCCTGTCAGATTTCCTCATCTCCCCTCGAGTGACAGCGGCATTGACAACATGTTATACTCCACATTGATTTTACAGTTAAGGAGCTGATTGTGATGTATAAGGATTTTACGAATTCAGCTGAGAGGCTGACTTTTGCCTTTCATCATTCCATTAAAATTTTATAACCATCTTTTTCATGTCACTTCACCCATGAATTCTTACTTTAGAAAGTGATAGCTACTGTGGCGAGCGTAGCTCTCCCCGTGTTCACGGCTTTTTATTGTATTAGCCAACTACCCCAATTACAGTTATTACTCATGTTTTACATAATTGTGGTGACCCTTTCAACTGAGCGGTAGCGGGACAGTTGATTTGTATATAGAATTAGATGATCCTGCTTATCATTTTAAAGCACGAAATTGAAAGAGTGCCAGAAGTCAGGCTTTAACACTTCCCTAGCCAAAGGAGCTAATTAAGCCAAGTCTGTTTCTCCCCAAGACGCTTTAAAGGACCCTCCTGCAGTGGAAGCAGGGACTGCACTCAGCTTCCCCCAGAGAGAAGCTAATAAAATGTATGCTGGCTTTGGGGAGCCGGGATCATGAAAGTGAAATTGAATGTCCCCTCTTCCCAAGATAAGAGGTCTTTAAGGAAGGGCTGTGTTCTGCGGGAGTCTGAAGTGCGAGTAGGGCTCATTATCAGGGATGCTTTACCTATCACACGTCAGCATCTTCCAGAGAAATAAAAGGCTTTATTCTCATCACAGAGAACAAACTACATCCTTGTTGGTACTTTTCCCTGAAGAAGCTCGTGGCTTGATAGCTCACAGAGGAGGGAATAATTATGCGAGACCCTGATGAAAACCTGCTCAGAAACATTCTGATTTTTAAGTGTATCTTATTCTTCACTGGGGAGAGGAGGGTGAGATGGGGTTAGGTTGAAGGCTTGAATCTCCACCATCGATCTTACAAGCTCCCATATCAGAGGAATTTTTTTTTTTAAGATTGCAAAACAACATTCATAGCTTGCAAGAGTCTCACTTACTCTTCTCTGGGAAATAGCTAACCATGCATGACATGCCTGGCTAAGAAAGAGCCTTATCCCCATGTTGGTATGATAATTGCTTCGGTACCTACGTACTGGAGAGGTGAGAAGAACTGTCACCGATGCGTTCGGATGGCTTTCAAGTGGAAGGTAACAACAGAGCAGCCTGGGGAATGCCCGTACCAACATCAGTAGGACACTAGGGTTTCTCTCTCCACAAAGGACGTGCGACCGAATTGTCAAAAATGGCTTGATATCAGGCCCCTTCAAAAGATAAATTATGATTCTACCATGAGTCCAGTTGGTGAGCAAACTGTGGGCCATTCTGTTTGAAAACGCCCTTTAACTTGTTATCATCACAGCCACTGGCTTCACAAGCCTGTGACTGCTTTAACACGTAGACCTCGGTGGGACACTGAATCACACATTCACCCTCAAATCAATGCTGTTTTAAACAATTACTAAATCCAACTATATCTTTTTAAAAGATTTTCAATAAAATCTAATGTTCACAGAAAAAAATCTCATAAATGTCAAAATTGCTGTGGGCAGAAAAGAGGGCTGTAGTATTTTTTTTTTTTGATCTGTTGTAGCAATTTATAGATCTCAGGCCATGGTTTATAAGAATGCTAAATGTTCTGGAATTACAGCTGTTACTGATCAGTGATTGAGCCAGATTTGTGTTATTGCGCCATGTTCCTGCTTGTACCTAGAGAGCAGTAAAGCCGCAATATAATAAAAAGCACCTGCATTTTAAATGAAATTTCAATTGAAAAACTTAACAGCCCTTCAAATTGCAGAATTTAACGCAGCCCAGTAAAGCTTAAATAACACTTTGCCAGAGCGGGCTGAGGGGATTCGCATTCAAGGTGACTTGATTGTGTCGCATGGTGAAATTATTTACAATTAAGGAATTTCTCTGGAGGGCTGCAGAGAGCTTGCTGCCCCCCACCACCTCTGCAGGCATATGGTGGGCCTTTTTCAGTATTCATGGGGCCTCCCGAACCTTTATGATAATTGAATCAGTTAGAGGACTGAGCAGAGCAGGCGCAAAACCTGTTAACCTAAAGGTCAGATCTGTGCATTGTTTATTTATCTGTAGGTGAAGTAGCTAGATCATCGTCAGCCCTGTCACAGGCGCAGAGGAAAAAAAAATCACCGATAATATTAACAGGGAGTAGATAAATCGCAAAACGTGGATTAGCATGATAAACAGAAGCAGCATCATATGGAATGAGTGATGAAGATGCCGCAAGGTTTCTCCGGGCTGTAAACTCTCAGGTCTGTTATAACAGCGTTGTTGGCTATAATTGGTACTGGAGATCCGGGGAGCAAAATTCGGCCAACGCCAGAACTTTTGTTAAACTGTCAGCCAGCTTGTGTATTTTTCTTCGAATGCCTTGATTTTAAAAACCAGACACAAAAACAAAAATAATCTTTATGATATCTTTCAGCATTAGTTTCAATCAAAAGAAATGATTTTGACCGATCTCTGTTAGGAAGGAATGGACAACCTCCGAAATATTCATATTTCACTACCCTGAGGAGCTTGCCTGCCCTCTTACCTGCTGGTCTCTTGTCTCTACTGAGTACTGGTTCGTTTGAGTTTTATTGTCGGGAGTCTGTGGGAAGTTTGTAAGGCCATAACATCCTGGCTGTGTTCTTCTTTATAGAGCCTGGACCTATAGATGCTCCAATCCTTCTAAATGTGAGGGCTAGGATGATGTCAGTCATCTGGCGACAGCCTGCAAAGTGCAATGGAGTCATTACCCATTATAACGTCTACCTGCGCGGCCGTCTCTACTTAACAGTCTCTGGAAGTGTCACTAACTGCTCTGTGGTCCGTCTGCGTCCTCACACGGCCTATCACTTCCAGGTAGAAGCCTGCACCTCCCAAGGGTGCTCTAAGTCACCGGCGTCTGAGACTGTGTGGACACTCCCAGGAGATCCAGAAGGCATCCCAAGCCCAGAATTGTTCCCATACACTCCAACATCGATCATAGTAACTTGGCAACCCCGGGCACACCTAGATTGCTTGGGTGAGAACATTACAGTCGAGAGACGAGTGAAAGGGGATGAGGAAGTGAGAAGCCTGGGGACCTTCCCAAGAAGTCAAGCCATGAAGTTTATAGATAACGATCCTGCCCTCCGCCCTTGGACACACTATGAATACCGGGTTCTGGGGAGCGCTCTTAACGGAGGTGCAAACAGCAGCGCTTGGGTAGAAGTGACCACAAGACCCTGTCGGCCTTCTGGGGTGCAACCACCCACGGCGCATGCGCTGGGACCGGATACAGTCGAGGTGAGGTGCCGGGTGCTCTGGTTTCTCTGCAAACCTACAGATGTGTGAACTTACCCTGGCTGATCTCTGTGTTGAACAGAGCCATCTACTGACAAGACTACCGCATTTATTGCCTTAGGCATTTGCTGCAGAAACTGGGCTTTTGGCCTTTAGCCCAAACCATCTCAAATTCAATGTCAGTTTTTCATTTCTCCCTGTACCCCTTTAATTATATTGTTGAGAGACTGCTATTTGCCTCGTACACATGAAATACTTTGATACCGCTGTGGGATGCTTAGCTCCGGCGCCACAGCGTATTTAAACGGATCAGAAAATGAGCCGAGATGGGGAGTTGATGGGAAGTCTTGAGAAGCATATTAACAAACAAAAATTCCACACAGTAATATTCTGGGCTTCTTTTAAAAAAAAAAAGTCAAAGAACTAAAATGATGGAAAAAGAAATTAAGAAAATAGCATATTGCTAGGGTATCCAGAAAGCTCAATCATTTGCCTCATTCTTCAGGGACTGAACTCCAGAGGATGGGGTAACTACCATTGTTTTGGCTGGCATACAAACTTCATTCAAGGGAAATTAGTGTAACCAAACAGGAGGGAGTTTTGCAGCTTAGAAGCCTCTTTTGTGTAAATACACACATGCTTCCGTGGATTCGCTCTTGTACCACTGCCAAAAGGCTTGGTACGGCAGCTTGCTCACCAGAGCACAAAGTGGAGGGCATTTGCATAACAGCAAAGTTCATCTGTTGGAATTATTCCTTGGATCTAGGCTGGGGTCTCTCTCGCCAATGAAAGACACACACTAGGCGATGTTAGGTAAGTTAAGATTTGGAAGAAAATTCATTTAACCCACAAACTAGAAGTGACTGCTTATCTTTTTTTTAAATTTGGCCTTTGAAAATTAAACACCCAAAATAATCTTAATTGTCTTCCCTCTGAGAATTGTTAAAGCAAAGTGATTTTGGTAAACTGAGTAAAGTATATGGCATTCTGTTGATTTAGTACTAAATGGAATTTAGTATTTAAATACAGCATATGTGGTATTTATTGTATGAACTGGAAAAAAATCACAACTGGTCTTCAGTCAAATAGAAAGCAAAACAAAATAAAAAACAAACAAACATAGACTCAGTAATCATTCCATAACTGACGTTTTCACCGCTGGGAGAGTTTTGTGAGGCTTTGGGGTAGCATTGGTCAGTGGCCTTCACAAAGGCAACACCACAGACATTCTGATTTTTTCTACCTGTCCAGTTGCTGGGTGAGTTTTCATTAGCTTGACTAAGGGAGATGAACCCCATGGCTTACCACCTCAGGCCCACAAAGCCATAGTTACCCCAAGCCAGGTTTATAGAAAGAGCTTGAAGTAGAGAGTTGTGACAGCCAGGTGGTAACTCTGGTGCTCACTCCTGCATTAATTCCATTTTTAAACTAGGAAATGAAGAGAGCACAAGGAATACTGGACTAAATCCGGTGCTCTGTGAAGTGTATTTAAATATGGCTCAAAGAGCAGACTTTTGTGTTAGTATTATTGGCTCAACATGGTACTTGGGAGATAGCTTAAAACTTTACCAAAGTACATTTTCTACTTTGATTGCCTCTGGTAAACAGATATATGCCTGGGAAACTGTGACTTGCTCTCTGCAAGGACAGATCTGAAATCAAAATTGCAAATAGATAAAACATTTATGAGGAACCACGGGATAGTCATTAATGCATGGGTTAAGAAAGACATTCAATATTTACCATGCACTACTATTCTAAGTAAATTGTCAATAATATTAACAGTGACAATATGTTCCACTTCCCACGGTCCTTCAAGCACATATTTGAATGTCTCCTTTTGACACCAGAGACAGAGAGTAGGACCAAAAGAAAGCCCCTCACCTCAGAGGGCTTACATCATAGACAAGTATGCATCATAGAGTCCTGCAACTGGCAAGGACTGGGGGCAGGGAGCAGAATCAAATTAAGGTCAATAGGGATAGAGAGTGGGGTGGTAAATGATGGTGTCCCTCTGGTCGTCGTCACCCATGTTGCTAGTGCACTGGCATGGGCCTGGTAAGTTTAGAGAGAAGAGCTACATTGGGTTGTTGGTGCTGACACTTCCAGGACATCTAGTGATGTGCTTCTCGCCAGCAGCATCCAAAGCTGTGTAGGTACCAGAGATGGAGAGCCAGGAAGCCTGTAGGTTCCTGTGTCCCTCTCCATGTCACAAGCCCTCAGCCTTCAGTCATCATTAAACTAGACCTTTGTGCATCTAGTCCTAACACATATCCGCGGTATACCTCTAAACACCACAGTCAGGTTAAATTTTCACCTCTTTAATACCTCAGATGGGGGGATTAGGTTTGAAGGGTTTGCTTGCTTGTTTTTGAGGGACAACTTATAGTCAAGCGCGGTTATCGCCTTGGTTTATCCCTGTTCTGTATATTGTCACCTTCAGGAGCTACTGTCCAATAGGGACAGTGGGAGAAGTGACATAAACTGAGCCAACTAGAAGACAAATACAAGGTAATATTAGTAAGTATTACAAAGTAACATATTAGTAAGTATTACAAAGTAACATTAGTATAAAGAGAGTTGCTGCTACCTATGCCAGACCTTTAGATGCCTACTGAGGATGACACAATGAAGTCATAGTCAGGCTTCTGTGTGAGCTCAAGGACAGTCTAAGTAACTTAGTGAACAGCTGCCCCAGCATGTAGACAGGCAGAGGATATGACTCGTGTGGAATGCTCACGGGCTCAATACCTGACCACTAAAACATCACTTAGATCTCAGTAAAGACAGAAGTATTAAGGAAAACTGGAGCACATTGTAGATCAAAATCATATTCTTAAAATATGACTATCAGGAAAAGGAAGCATCTCAAAGCCATTATATTATGTGAAAAATGAAACTATTTACTTCCATGTAGAACTTAATTTCCTAAAAAAAAATAAAATCATTTTTGAAAGTCTGTAGAAAGTCTCCACTCAGACTAAAAAGGACAGCTCAATAAAAGTGTAGAATAATTTCATGTTTGAATATCAATCTAGAACTTTAGAATAAAATATTAACAAACTGAATTAAGGATAATATCAAAGGAATAATAGAATGGGGAGAATCTGATCTGATTCCACCAGTGTGAGGAAATCTCAATAGCCGAACTGTCTGTCAATATGCCTCTCCCATCAGCCAATTAAGGAGAAAGCCTATTGGGTTTTTTCCCTACAAAAAGAGTTACAAGGGGCTTAGTGGCTTTGCAATTAAGAGTAATTACCATTCTGTCATTGGACTCCAGTTCAGATCCCACCACCCACCTCAGGTTAACTCCCAATAACTGCTTAACAATTCAGTTTCATGGGGCCCAACACCATCTGGCCTCCTTGGGAACCTGCACACAGGTGGTATACATAACCTCACACAGACACCCACAAGCATGCAAATAAAAACAGAGTTTTAAACAACTTGATAAGATTTTGAAGCCGTTTCTTTACAAAGTAAATAAAGTAAAATCAGATTGAAAAAGAAGGATTTCAAGTAGGATTCAGCCAACACATAGGTTGCCACAGAAAGCACTTAGTACGAACGAGAGATAAAACTAAGAAAAAGTAAAGTGCAAAAATCACCAGGTTGTGTGTCTGTACAGCAGCGACAAACCTTACAGTGCCACTGGGGACCCCTAACTTTGAACCCCCATCCCCTTGTCTCTCTTATGCTGACTAGAATGCGCCATTGCTTTATTTGTTAAACTATACACCAGCTTCAGAAATTCAACTGTGACTCTCAAAAACTACATGTAACCGCCCCTATTCCTTTGTAAAAGAAACCGATTCGGCCCATATGCCCTCAAAGTAAAGCAGGGAGTTTCATTTAATTGAGTTATAAACACTCAAAGTCCCGATGCTGCCCTACTGATGCATGTGGACGTGTGAATTTCCGTCATGTGCTTGTTCTGTGTCCTTCGGAACACCCACATGGAGATGAGTTACCGAGGTGGGCAGGAGTCTGACTATCCTAGAAAGAAAGCATCGTGGCTAAGGCCAAGCCTAGAACGCAGCTTCTACTTGGTTCCTGGCTTTCAACTCATTGGCCCTGAGTCCTCCATTTCTGTCTAGTTCAGAGGGGCTCTGTTGAATGTAGGCCTTCAGGAAATGACTTCCAAGCAATGAGGCAGGAAGAACACTAGGCATCGTGAACTTCCGTTGCTCAGTTCCGGGGTTCTCACGCTGATGCTGATGGTCTTCTATTCCAGGTCACTTGGAAAGCCCCACTTACCCAGAACGGAGACATACTGAGCTATGAGATCCGAATGCCGGACCCTATCATCGAAATAACCAATGTGAGCTCGATCGTGTTGAGTCATCTAGTCAAGCATCTGCTTCCTTTCACTAACTATTCAGTCACCATTGTTGCTTGCTCCGGGGGTAAGGGGCACCTGGGAGGGTGCACGGAGAGTCTACCTACCTTCGCTGCTACCCACCCAGCCCTGCCTCAGGAACTGGCCCCGCTGTCTGTGACTCTTCTGAGCGAATCTTATGTTGGAATTTCTTGGCAGCCACCATGCAAGCCAAATGGACCAAATTTAAGGTAGAGAAAGTGATTTTACTTTGGGGTTTATTTTAGCTGTATCATTCCAAGAAGCAGAGGGGCGGGATTATATTCACATCTCAACAGAGAATTAATTCCATACTGCATACCATATGTACCTCCACAAACTCAATGTCTATACATTACTGTCTATTATTAACAGTTGTATAATATCACATTGTACATCTTGATTTAAGTGGAAGCAAGGCCATTCACCAATTAAGAGAAAATCATAATGTCATGTAACAGACTAAAAAACCATCAAATACTTATTACATAGCTGAGATTTTGTTCCATTATTCTGTTCTTTTAAAAATATTTTTATTCTGTTGAACAGCTCTGGCTCATGTTCTGTGTAACGTGGTGGAACAACCATGTCTCTGAATTATAAAGTTAACCCTGAGGTTGTCTCCATATCACATCTATCTACAGACTTGTGAAGAATGTTCTCAGAGATAAGATGGGAGCAAAAGAGCTGTGATTCCAAAATGGTTGTGCAGCAGCCAGAACTGGATACTTGGCAGGAAAAAAAACAAGAGTAGATAATCATTGTTTGTAAAATTTTGATGGTAGGAGTCTTAGGAAAATCATTAACTTGATAAGATTTTTATATTCCTACTTTGTGTGAGACTCTCAATAACTATTGAGCAAACCTGACACAGAGATCTAAAATATTATCATTCCCACCGATGTTCAAAACTACGAGTGGAGATGATAATTTCCAATTAACAGAGTATATGATAGTTGTACCAGAAAAATATGCTTACCTGGAAACACCTCATAACTGCACTGAGGTCGTATTTATTCTTGCATGCATGCATCACACACACCTCCCATTAAAATACCTGAATTTCAGTAATAATGTTAGTTGAGACAATCATGATATTCCTGCTTGTCTTTTGCTTTAGATACGAACTTCTGAGACGTAAAATCCTGCAGCCACTTGCTTCAAATCCCCCAGAAGATTTAAATCTGTGGTACAATATTTATTCAGGAACTCGGTGGTTTTACAAAGATAAGGGTCTTAGCAGGTGAGATTACGAAAACTATAAAAACAAATGCTGGTGTTTAGTTTGGGGCACGTTGAATAGTTCAAAGTACCCTGGCGTCTTCGTTGTGTGCACCTGTTATCAGTCACACAGTAGAATATGTTCAGTTATTATCTGTGGCATTAATCATCCAAGTGTAGCCAAGGCATGTTTAGTGTTTGCCATCTCAACTGTGCACTTGCAATAAGCCTTTTAAGTCAAACTTAGAGGTGTGTGAGCCCCAGACTATTGCTGTTGTCACAGCTCTATCTGGCCATGGAGCTTAGTAAAGGAATGTGGAAGTATTGAAAGTGCGCGGACTGTGGAGATCACTGTGTGCCTTTTGTACATGTCTGTGCTCAGGGGTTATGGGTCAGTGAGTTAGTGAGACTCAGAAGAGTTGAATCTAGAGTTTAAAGCAAACATGAGCCAGTAGGTGACATCTGTCAAAACCAAGTGTTACATAAGTTTGATCTAAATTCTCTTTCATCTCCTGCTATGGGACCAGCTTTGTGAACCTTCCACCATCTCTGTAATGGTAACTTTTATTTGCTTGATGTAATTGTTGTCTCCATCGGCTAACCTAGGCCTAGTCCTGGAAGCTTTGAGCCTCTGTACAATCTTATTTATGCCTAGAATGGCTTCAGCCTCTGAGAATTGCTGCTTACTAATCTTGCCCTTTCTAGATCTTTCTGAACTCTGGCTGGCTGCTTCAACTTCCGCTGTTCTGGTTCAAACTCCTCTCTACTCTGACTGATTCAATCTGGCTTTTCTCTCTTGACCTCTGACTGAATGTTCTGCTTGGCCTCAAACTAATTCTGGCAATTTGTTCTAATCTTCTGGCTCCTTCTCATTCCTTGACTCATTCTGTCTTCACCAGTCTAGCTTCTTCTCTCTTCATCCTGTCTCTGTAAAATTCTTCCAGTTAAATTACCTCTTCTTGCCTCCCCCTCTTAAGTCACCTCTTATTCCTCTTTGTTCTTGTGAGAGCTGGACATAACCTCTTCTGTTAAATCTTTTTTTGATTCATCACTTTGTCTGCCACTCAACTAGACATCACTTTCAAACATGAATGCTTCCTTGTACAAACTAACTTTACCTTCATTGTTTGAGGTTAAAGGTGTGTGCTAAGGGTGGGTCTGTATCCAACCAGAGGGATTAAAGGTGTGTGCTAAGTTCTGAGCCATCTCACATCTAGAAACAGGCTTTCCAAGTAAACAACAGAATCTTGGGGTTCACAGTGTGCACAAATATCCTATAACATCTGGGCCTTCACCTCTATTGTCTATCATTCCCAGGACCCACTGATTTCTGTCTTCTTGGTCCAGGCAATGTGATAAGGTTTCAAAGAAATGCCTGAAAGTCTTTTGTGTAAAAACTCTCAAGTTATATCTTTCAATATATTACACAGATTAACTGTCGTCTGCGCCCTGTCCTAATAGCCTTCCATCCATCGCTTGTTCCCGAGTCCCAGACTCATGCCCACTGTGCTCATGATGTACAATGTGGAGCATTCGTGCCTCTGATCTCATTCCTCACCAGGCCCCTTCCCATCACTCTGCTTAGCTAGGAAGTTCTTCAGGAAGCTGCCTGGCCACTCTCTTGCTGGTCAGAATATGAGCTGAGCTGAGCATGCTCATGGCAGCTAGAGCGACAGGGACTGTGCAGATAAACAACCTGTGGCGGGGCAATCTGAATAGACTTCTGAGACTAAATGTCAAGGACTCTTTCCTGCACTGGAACCTGAAACAGTGGTCACTGTGTTTATTCAGATATCTGAGGGACTGGAGACGAAGCTCAGCTGGAAGACTGCTTGTCCGGCATGCAGGAACCCCTGGCCTTAATGCTGAGCGAGGAGAATGAATGGGGTGTCCAAGGCAGGTAGAGATGAGAGGGTCAGAGGTTCAAGGTCATCTTTAATTATCTAGTAAGTAATTGCTTATGCCTCATCAACAGCTTGGGCTTAAAAGACAGGATGTGTTTCTTTTTCTTAACATTCAAAACATACGGCACCACTCATTGTAATGTGAGACCATTCTTTTATTTTTTTTAATTAGTCCACTATTTGTAAGTCCAAAAATGTTCAGACCACTTTTCCCCCAAAGTGGGGCATCTTACCAGTCTGGGAGGAAGCTGGAAATGAGCCCTCAGAAGGGCTCAGAGGGGAGGGGTACATAATGCCTGCTCCAGATGCTGCCATTGCCAACCCTGACAGTAGCCAGGACTCCCCTTTCTGCTGGCAGCTCACAGCTCCCAGCACACAAGGAACAAGCTCAGCCCGCACTGCTGTCTCCTGTACTGGGACATCATAAGGGACCTTTCCCCCGACCTATCCAGTTTCCCTTGAAATCTTGGGGAATTGCCTTTGGGACCAACCCCAATCCCCATACATGCTAAACCATGGATGCTAAAGACCTTTATGTGAAATTATGAAGTATTTGCATATACCCCACAACAGGCTGGCATATGCTTAAATCATTCCTGCACTGCTTACCATGCTTAGTAAGGTGTAAACATGAATAGTTGTTGTACTGCATTGTTTAGGGGGAAAATGAGAAAAAAAATGGTTCAGTACCAGATGCTGTTATTTTTCTAAATATTTTCCATTCATGGTTGGTTGAATCTGAGGATGTGGAACCCCAGGGCACAGAAGGCTGACTTTGTTTATCCTATTGATTTACCCATTTGGCTGTTTGTTGTTGTTCTTCTTAATTGAATCTGTCTCTTTTTAAAAGGCAGATGTAATTATATATTCTCTCCGAATTTCTCTGCCCCTGTTTACTTCTGCTTATGTGAATGAATGGGACACTAAAGGGCCTTTTCTCATTTTACTCTTTACATATTTTATTTTCTCTTTTATAAAAGATTTATTTATATGCTTTTTCATGTATGTGAGTACATTGTTGCTCTCTTCGGACACACCAGAAGGAGGGTATCAGATCCCACTACAGATGGTTGTGAGCCACCATGTGTTTGCTCGGAATTGAACTCAGAACCTCTGGAAGAGCAGTCACTGCTCATAACTACTGAGCCATCTCTCCAGCCCACATATTTTGTTGTCATTTTATGTCTATGGATGTTTCACCTGCATGTATGTGTGCACCACATGCGTACCGTGCCCATGCAGGCCAAAATAGGCTATTACATCCCTGGAATGATAGTTACAGCCAGTTGTGAGGTACCATGTGGAGGCTGGGAATCCAACTTAGGTCCTCTGCAAGAGCAGCCAGTGTTTCTAACCCCCAAGCCACCTCTCCAGAGCGCCATTTTGTTTTATTTTGGTCATTATAGATGATCAAAATAAAGACATTTACAGCATTGTTTAAGTGTTTAAGTAACAGTTCTTCTGATATATATATATCTGATATATATATATATTTCTTCTGATAAATATATGTGTGTATGTATATGTATATATATATACATATACATACATATATATATATATATATATATATATATATATAATTAGCAAAGAACAGCTAGACAATCCTATATATAGTTATTTAAAGGAATCTGGAGTCACTGCCTTGCTCAAGTGGTCAGTTTACTATGCTGTATATTTTAAAATGGGCAAAAGTAGACAGCATTTACAAGTTTTTCTCTACAATTTCTATATCCTAAAATTCAGAACTTTCTTATGATTTTTGCCTTCTGTATCATAGAGTGTGAGTTATCAAGCCAATTATCCTGATAAGTGTTTTCAAATAAAATACTTTTTGTCTTTGTGACTGTCTTAGGACAGGGTTCATTGGTTGGGTTGGGAGAGTTGAAGCTTTGCATTGCATGGAGGGTCTCTCTCATCCACCGTGTGAGACTCTGCTCAAGCAAGCTTTCGGTGTGGCAGAGATGAGAAAGGCTTCGCGGACACCACAGCTAACTAGCCTCCTCTCCAAGAACATCATTTCTGGTGCTGACAACTCGGGACCATGAATTCTAATAACAGGTGTCAATAAAGTTGATACAGTTTTGATTCTGAAGAAAATAACCCAAGTCATTCTCAGCTATATTGAATAGTTTTATTAGTTAACCAGAGACACCACAGCTTTGCAAGCTACAAAGCCTGTATACATTTTGACCCAAAATATTGAAATATCTTCCACTGGATAAATGACTCCAGCAGACTAGAATTACTTGACATTAAGAGCTAGCCCAAATCATACCTCCTTGGTGATGTTAAACGATGAGGTCTGACTGATTTTCACCCAACGACAAAGGGAAGAAAAGAGTACATTTTAGAGGACCAGTCAAATTTTTCTTTTTTGTAAACCTCTCCATATGGCTGTAAAGTGACTCAGTGAGTAAAGTCCTTGCTATGCAAGAATGAGGAGCATATTTAGAGCCCCCAGAGTCCATGCGAAGAGGCCGGGTGCTGCAGCAGGTGCCTGAACTCCTAGCACTGGGGAGAAAGACAAGAGAATCTCTAGGTTTGCTGGCCAAGTAATCAATGAATTCCAGATTGAGTGAGAGACTCAATCTCAAAATTTAGGGTTGAGAGAAACCAAGAAAGGAAAGCAACAGACACCCAATACTGGCCTTCTTGACCCTAGGCCCCCAGGGGTCACATGAACTTGAGTAAACAATAGAAAACATCCCCTTACAAGGCTAAAGCACTCTGACTCCTAGAGGGCAGGCAGGCAGCTCCTTCTTTGTATCCAGCACTAACTGTAAGCATTTAGGAAATAAGGTTTGAATAAATGAATGAATGAATGATGAGCATGATGCTAGTGTTACCGCAAATACTCTTGCTTTTGATGTAGTTTTCCCAAAAACTACTTTGCACCAATACACATAATAAAAAATAAGCCTTGAACTCACAAGGTAGGAAATATGAAAATACAGGACTTGAGATTCAGTAGGGATCATCTTTCTGCTGGACACACCTATGTTTGTCTTCACGTTTGTTTCTGCTAGACACACTTGTTTGGGTCACTCAACAACCAAATTCCATATGACCTGAAATGTGTGAGGCTGATTTTGACTGATTTAGGAACTGTTAAAATACCTGTAAGTATTTGATAGATATTTTATATTTGATAGATAAACCAACAGAACCTGTATCAACTGCATAGAATCCAGTAGGCTTTCATTTTTTATTTCTCCACTCAACAGAATCTAGTTAACTTTTTTATTCATTTTCATTAGAGTGGCTGGACTTGGAAATGAGAATTGTTACCTAAGTAAGATTTTAACCAACACTATTTTGCACAAAGGAAAATATCATCACTGTGTGTATCACCATAATAGTCTGCACCTGCTGCTGCAGCAGAGGTCTGCAAGGATGGCTCTTGTTATGACCGTATGGTGTCGACTGGCCTATTCTCCTTACAGAAGCTCATTTTATTAAATGGAATGTCTCATTTGGCACCAACTATCAACAGTTAGGTTCACTGAAAAGATGGTATAGAGAGGAGAAAAGCAGCTTCCATATACCAAAGCCCTTCTTCTGAATACATAGAGGTAAGATTTGTGCCACAAAATCATGTAGACAAGTCATAGGAATATACCATTACTAAGTAAAGACTGTTTTGTCAGAAGCAGATAGAAGCACTGTGGTTAAGACTGTGTAGCTCTGAGTTGGGTTCTCTGTAGCTAGGTCAGACAGGTCACTTCCACCTGCAACTCCAGTCCATGAGGATCAATACCTTCTCCTCATGTGCAACATATACATTCACATGCGCACATACCCTGTCACCAATACACATAATAAAAAATAAGTCTCAAACTCACAAGGTAGGAAATATGAAAATACAGGACTTTAAATTTTTTAATTACATTTTGCAATGAAAACTATACATTTTAGTTTTTCATTGAGAAGGAAAGAGATCATAATAAAAGCTGGAAAAGGTGGCGCTGGGGAGAATGCTCAGCAGTTAAGAGTGCTAACTGCTCATAGAGAGGACTGAAGTTCGATTCACATCACCCAAGTCAGGGGGCGATGAAATACCTGTAACCCCAGCCCCGGGGGCCTCAGGAGGCCTTCTGAGGCCTCCTCTGAGGATACCTGAAAGCACACACACATGAACACATCTATACAATGCTCTGTAAAAGTTAAGAAGAAATGACAAAGGCAATGTGGAGTGTCACACGAAGGCACACTGACCTCTCTTAAGCAAAGCAGCCGCTGTCAGAGTGTTCTTCCTCAGACCCGAGGAGGAACAGATCTAGTCAGGATTTATGCAATCCTGTAAACCTTGGCAAAGCGTTTAATTTCACATGGTCCTGGGGTTTGGTTTGTTTTAATCTCTAAAGCAGAGAGGACATTATTTGAAGCAGATGAACTCTAAAGGCAGTTCTACTTGGGAAGTTTTAGTACTGTCTTGAAAGCAACCTTTCCAGTTGCCTATATCCATGTGGCCTGTCACTTCTGTGTTCTGTCTGAAGTGTGTGTGTGTGTTGACCTATCTAAATTACATATTACATAAAATTATGACAAAATTCCTGCAAGTACCATAGAAGGGAGGCCCCCTAACATCTGTACACAATGAAAAATATTAGTGCTATTAGCTTCACACACAAAAAAAGGGACTAAAACCATGGTGTCATTTGGAGCCACAAAGGTTTTTAATTATATAATACCATCAATACATGGAAGGAAAGCTCAAATATTGTAGTGGAGAAGATTAGGCACCTCGTCTTCAGCTAAAGGGATAAGGCCATTTTATGACTTGAAATACAATTATAAGTATTTCACCCAGGGACAGAGCTAATGAAACCAAGGTCACAGGTTCAATTCCCACGTGAGCCATTAGCTCCCCTTCCTTCTGTTGCCTCAGACCTGTCACCCTCTTAACCCTGACTCCCACCCTTCACATTCATCCTGGAGTCACAGAGGATGCAGAGGAAAATCATCCCCTCCCCTCCACTAGAAGTCTTAAGGTCAAGCCCTAGTCATGTGACACCATCCCAACAGTGGCAAAGCAGATTATTACTGGACAGTTATTGTTGTTATTACTCCCTCATTTCAGTACCCAATGCTGCAGCCGGTTCAGAGGGCCAGTTCCTTCAGACTGCCTGCATTTGAGTCTTGATTCTCCTGAGCAGTGCAGTGTATTGGACAAGCTATTTAATACTTCCAACCTTATTTTCCTCACTTTCAAAGTCACTACTATCAAGGCATTTTATAGTGTGACTGTGAGGAGTGGATGCGTTGGTGTGGGTAGAAAAGCTGGGCCACGGGAGATAACTGTGGCAGTTGGCTTTCGGGTGCTTGGGTCCTGCAAGCCAGTTAGTGCTCAACGGGAAGCACATAGCTCCCCGGCGCTGCTCAGACTGGAGGGCTGGAGACAGAAGAACACAAGCACAAGGCCCTCGATTGCAGTTCTCAGGGCTAACCAAACACCAAACAAGCTGCCTCAAGGCCAAGCTCTCCCCAGAGGGGTCAGAGAGCGATCAGTTTCTCCTAACTTCTGGTGCTCCCAGCACGCCTGTGTTCGAGGCGACATTTCTCCCCTCTATGTGCATCCTCTCCTGCATCTGCCTTCAACACAAGTTCTCTCTTTTCTCTTACAAAGACACAAGCCATCGTATTGAGGGTGCCCCCTAAGCCAGGTGACCTCATCTTGACTCAGTAGTCGAACAAATACCCTACGGTGTGAGTTAGAACACACTAGACTTGAGAATGTCTCTCTTTTAGGGGTTTGAGGGGGGAAAGGTATGAATCAATCCATGAAAGGAAAAAAGGGAGGGAGGGAGGGAGGAAGCAGGAAGGGAGGGAGGGAAAGGAAAGAGGGAAGAAGAGTGGACAGGCAAGTAATGAATGCCTGAGAAGAAGCCAGTGCTGTAGAGCAATGAGACACAGAAACTTTAATGCTAGCTCTTGTTTAGAGAAATAAACCAATAAATGACCCCCAAATCCACTAAACCATCACCTATGGCTACATCAGCCAAGTAGTATCCTTCTATGTGACTGAGGCAGAGCTCCAGGAAATTACCTTTGGGTCCTACGTAGGAAGAAGAGAGGGCAAACAGTTCCAGGAGGGAAAATGTTCTAAAACTCCTGATGTAACCTTGGTCAAACCATCTAGCAGAGTTCCTGGAAACAGCACTCTCCCCTTTGTATGGCGACTAGCAGGGGTTGTGACATATTAAGACAAATACTTTGGACTTGGCTTTGAAGGTCTCAGAGGATGAACACTCTGGGAACACAGAACGACCCCGAGATAGAAGATCTGAAGGCAAAGCCAGGACGGTCACTTATAACTCAATATGTCTAACACGTCTCTCCATACAGAATATTGCAGAGTCAGGACCTGGTTTAGTCAATAAAAAGCATTTTCCTACTCAGGCAATTTTAAACCAAAAAGATAAAGCTACTGGGCTCCCACTTGAAAGAGCCAAAGGGACGAGGAATTAAGCTTAGAGTTTTAGGAAGCTCCTATCATGCTACGCGCCCTGTTTCTCCTCTGTCAAAGTGAGGCTCTGTTTCCTCTGTATTGACTCAAATCAACATGTGCAGAGTGGGGCCCAGCACACCTTGCTGTCACTGAACTCTCAGAGGAATGATCTTGTGCACTCTGCTCACAGTTGAAGTTTCATTTAAGCATTTATCTGCCAGCCAATGAGATCCCAGGGACAGGAAAGAGGTATAGGAAGGAATGATGATAGAGTCTGATATTTGAAAAATGGATGAGTTTCCCTAAAGAAGAGAATAAAACTCTAGATGGTATTGGGACAGAAAGCTGGCAGGCTGCCAGCTTTGTAATTACATCTTGAATTGAGCCATAATCCTCGCCGCTTCTGAAAACAGTACGAACGGGAAGACGATAACCTGCGTTTATTTTAAAGACTGATATTTGCTTACTGCTTCCAAATAAAATGCTTTTCCTGATGCTCAGGTAGAGGCTGGAGAATTGCAGAGATAATGGTATGTTTTTGTGCAAGTAGAAAGGAAGTAATGCATTTCCTAGAAGCAAAAGGAAACCGAGCATTTTGTGGAAAGGAATCCTGTATTTTGTGAGTTTTGTCTTCCATAGAGCATATTTTTATGTCTGTTGTTTGTTTGTTTAAACAAAACCCTCAGGTTCACGACGTATGAATATAAGCTCTTTGTACACAACAGCGTGGGCTTTACACCAACCCAAGAAGTGACAGTCACCACCTTAGCAGGTCCTCCAGAGAGAGGAGCCAATGTCACCGCGAGCGTCCTCAATCACACAGCCATAGACGTGAGATGGAAGAAACCAAGTAAGAAAGCTTTGTATGCCTCTCTCTTCCCTCTGAGCATGAGCACTGTGCTAGGTACCCTCCTGTTGATGGGATAAACCAGGACCCAAGGCAACTTAAAAAAGAGTTTATATGGGTGTATGGTTTCAGAGGGTTAGGGTCCATTGTAGCTAGGAGGCACACCAGCAAACAGCACAGCAGTGACATATTTCTCCAGCTAGGCCACACCTCCTGAGCCTCCCCAAACAGTACCACCAATCTGGTACCAAGTTTTCAAAGGCCTAAGACTATGAGGGACACTTGTCATGCAAACCACCCCAGCACCATAAGGGATTTAAATGGCCTAAGCAATGTATGTGCATGTATGTTCACACATGTAGATGTGCTTAGGAGAGGAGACTAGATAGCATGGTAATCTGTCTGCTTAACAATTGGATTCTGTGCGGGACTGTGACCCTCTGCACTCCCAGACCTAGGACCTCATTCCTTATTAACAAGAACCACATACAATGACGTCACCAGTGTGATGGGTTTTCCCATACATCATGCTTAGTGCCAGTGTTGGCTGGTGAAGGGTCTTACCTTGGCCTGACAGAACACTTTTTCTAAGGGGTGGAAAGAGCGCACAGATGAATCCATCTGTCTCCGAACTTTGGGACCCACAGTGAATGAAATCTCAGCCACCTAAGGGTATGGCATTTAGCATCTGATCTGCTCACACATGGTACCCTATAAGAGCAAACAGAAAAGTCCTGAGTCTGTCATGGAAATGTTCACACTAACCATTTTACAGGCCTGACCTGGCTGAACCAAAACACGGTGGTATTTTCACAAAATACTGAGAAGTAACATCTAGCTTGTACAAATTTGGTTATAATATTTTGTTTTATAAAGATAAACACCACCAGAACAATTATCCCCTATTATACAAAAAAAGTATGTAACAGTGGCAACTAATAACACATGTTGAATCAGTCTGGAGATTGTCATGGCCGAGGAAGACCTGAGCAGGTTTGCATAAGCTCTCTGCCATGTAATACCCATCATGCATTAGGACTAGAGTTTGATGTCCTCAGGGCAAAGCAGAGCAGTGTTTGTGACAGTCACACTTTCATCACTGATAAAATACCCAAGATACTAGGAAGGACTGTATCATCTCACAGGCTCGGTGCTTGGGCCCATGGTCACTTGTTTTTGGAGCCTTGAGGCCTGTGTTGAGGAAGTGCACAAGGCAGGTGTATAAGATGGAGGAAGCTACTCCCCGCATCCTTGCAGCTTTGAAGCAAAAAAGAAAGAAAGAAAAGGAAGCCCTGTGTCAATATTCATGCCAGCAGCCTGTCCATCCAGTCTACTAACCTCTAGCCTTCACTGGGTACCAGCTCCTAAAGGCTCACCATCTCCCAATACTACAAATGGCTGAGAACCAAGCCCAGAGTGGGAGGGGCCTGAGGAACATTGTATATAGGGGCAAACATTGTGTTGATCTATGCTTTGACCATATAATGTATTTTAAAAAAAAAAAAACCTTCAGGGTTTTGGAAGGATGTTGGTCTTTAATGAGCTGTGGTGATTCTACTAGAATAATTTAAACTGTTTTAATAGAAAGTTTTAAATTAATTGATCTTGTGATTACCTTCTGCCACATCTCCAGCAAAAATAGGTTTTATCTGAAGCTCAGTTTATTTGTGATTGTGTGTGTACGAGTGTGTGTTACATGTGTGTGCATATGTACACATGTACATGTGTAAGATTGTGTGCGATCTGTTTGTATGAGTGTAAGAGTGTGTGTGATATATTGTGTGTGTATATATGTATATATATACACACACACACACATTGGTGCATGTGTATACAGGGGGTTTGGAGGTGTGCATGTGTGAGAGTGTGTGTGATCTGGTAGATTGAGTGTGTTTAAGAGAATATGTGTGATGTATGTGTGAACTAACATGTCTTTTGGTATGATTTTCTATGTGTGATGTGTGTGCACATATACATTTGTGCATATGTATGTGTGGGGGTGTGTGGAGGTATGTGCCTCTGCATGTATATGTGTGAGAGTATATGTAATTTGTGTGTATGACTATGTGTGATGTGTGTGTGTGTACACCTATGTTTTGGTACATGTGCACATGTGTGTGTAATGTATATGTGTGCACAGATACATTGGTCCATGTGTATGTATGTGGAGTGTGTGCATGGAGGTATGTGTCTGTGTGTGAGAAAGTGGTGTAATCTGTGTGACGTGTGTGTGCACCTTAGATGTTGGTGCGTGCATGTGTGTGTGTGTGTGTGTGTGTGTGTGCATTTACCCATTTTGCTATACCTTGCCCACCAAGTTATCTAAAGAGCTTGTCCATAAAGGTTGTACACACACACACACACACACACACACACACACCCCTACCATGAGATACTTAAACACTGAAGTGAAGATCTGGCTACTGTGGTCTCACTTGCATACATCCTCTGTGATGTTCCGTTCCTGAAGTTGCTATGCTTATAGAAGCTGACAAACCTAATAGATGTGAAGTGGCCCACTGACGTTCCATTACCTCAGTAATCAGCACCTCTGACCTTCAGGATGTAGGTAATGCAATCTGCTGTGATTTCCATTCATACCTTGGAAATTTCTCAGATAACTCTTTGTGAGCAGGAAGGGTCTGTAGTGAGAGCTGCTGCAGGAGCCTCTCCCTCCTCCATGCAACCTGCTCTCTTAAGTAAATTAACTAGTTACTCCTCTGTGAAACAGAGGCCTATTTTCTCACCTTTAATTTTAATGTTTTTTCTTGCTTGATAGAAGAAAAATTGGCACATAACCTACTAAGTTGAGCAGGACAAAGCTTTAGTTTAGCACATCTTGGAATTGAAATTCTTAGGAATAAATTTTTACATCTTTCCTTCGTAAGCATCATCTTTCAAAAAATCATGAAAGAAATATTTGTGTGTATAATATGTATGCATGTGTGTGCGCACACACACACACACACACACACACACACACACACTCATTTACTCTGGGCTGGGAGCTGGCTCAGTCTGTAGTCCCAGCATGCCTATGACTTAATAAGAGGCAGGGATGGGAGACTCCACTGTCGATCCCAGCATACCTCATCTGGTAAACACATCAGTGAACAGAGACTGTCTCACAGTAGAAAGTGAGCATCAACACATGATGCTGACCTCTAACCTCTATGCAAGCCCTCTTACCCCCTCTGACCACCATAGTAAATGTGTACTCAAACACGTGCACCTGCACATATGTGCACCCACATCACACATAGAAAATCGTATCAAAAGACATGTTAGTTCTTGCTGTGATTTGTACAAATGCACATCATTTTAACAGAAAAATGTCCCCGAATACTTTGTATCAATCACGGGTTCACAAAGAAACCATTTGCTATCTTTATTTTTATTGAGACAGAGGCAATAAAACCTGTGGTTACTTCCACTCATACCCTGGAAATGTTTCAGGCAACTCCTTGTGAGCACAAAGGTTACCTCAGAGAAGGGCCAGTTTAGAACCATTTGACTTGCTACTTGACTATTTTCCTGCTTCCCTCAAGTATATTTGTAATGTTAGGTGAAAGTATCTCTGTGTTTTCAAACTTTTTGCAGGAGTAGGAGGATAGACAATATAAGTATCCAGCACAAAGATTGCATTACCTTTCTCTATTCTTCTCCATGACTAAAGCATCAGGCAAAAGAAAAAAGTAGTATTTTGACATGTTTTACCCATCAAAAGATGTCACCTAAAGACCACAATCTCTGCATTCATTTTAAAGATTTATTTTAATTATTTTAGTTTAGTGAGTTACTGATTCTCATATCCTTCTATTCTGCATAAAATTAAGGAATCAGTAGGTTATTTTTTTCCTTATTGTAATTCTCAGTGTTTGCTTTATAAATTATTTTCATTGTTATATAATATTATACACAACTATTTTATCAAAATGGCACCAGTACTTAGGATCAGTCCTTAAATTTTCCCAATCCTAAACTCTGGGTTTCAGTTCGCCTTTCCATCTGCCGGACATTGTTTCCAGAGAGTTTTAACACAGACATTCATTTGTTTATTTTTCTATTGTTATAAGGGTTGGGTTTGTGTGTGTGTGTGTGTGTGTGTGTGTGTGTGTGCATGCCTAAGTTTTCAGATGAGGTCAGAGGGGAAGTAACTTGAGGGAGTTGACTTTTGTCCTGCTATGGCTTCCAGGGTTTAACTCAGGTGGTCAGGCTTGTCTTTCCCCTCCAGAACATCTTACCAGACCATCCTGAAAGTTATTTTTTTAAGGTAACTGTGTTAATTTTTGCCAAGTAAGATAGTAGTTCTGTCATCTTTGCATACTCTATTTTTGTCAGGACCATAATAGCTTTGTCTTTCTGGAACATATGCAGCCACTTAGATATATGTAACATTCTTAGGTCCAATGTTTCCCCTCAAAATGTGCTGATGATATCCTAGTCCCATCAAACGTCTAACTCCTTAGCGGAGCCTTCTGAAGCTTGTCCAACTCGTTCCCCCTCTGCTACACTTTGGATGTGAACTCTCCCCACTGGCTCATGCATTTGAACACTTAGTTCCCAATTGGTGGTGCTGTTTTGGAAAGCTTTGGAACTTTTGTGACCTTGTGTCATGCCGGCAGAGGTAGGTCACTGAGAGCTCACTTTGAAGGTTACAGTCTCCATCTCCTGCCCCACTGTCTGCTTCTTAATGCCAACAAAGAACCTCCATTACATATCCCTGCCTTCCCTATTGGGATGGAGTGTATCCTCTGAACCCCTGAATCTAAATGAATCCTCCCAGAAGTTGTTGCCATTGGGTGTTCTATCCCAGCGACAAGGAACACAATGAACACATCCTACTTTTTGTATAATTCTTAACTTTTAGTTTACTTTAGTCATAGTATACTATGGTATACCTACATTTGGATATATTGTTAGTAATCTAGGTAAAGCAATGTGGTAGTGTGGGTGAACCCATAGGCTCATATGCTCAAATGCATAGTCTCTGCTTGGTGAGACTGCTTAGGAAGGACTAGGAGGTGTGGTTTTGTTGAAAGAGGTATGTCACTGGGGATTGGTTTTGAGGTCTCAAAAGCCCATACCAGGCCTAGACTTTCTCTATTTCTCTCCTTCCATCTTGTGGATAAACATGTAAGCACTCAACTACTGCTCCAGTACCGTGCCTGCCTGCTGGTAGCCATGCTCCCCACCATGATAATCTCAGACCCTAATCCTCTGGCAATGTTAGCCCAAATTAAACATGTTCTTTCATAAATTGCCTTCACAATGGCATTTTATCACAGCAATAGAAAAGTAAAATAGATTGTATTCTCTTTATAAGCATCTCTTTGTTGTGAAAGTGGAATTAACATAAAAATACAGGCAGCACCAGAGCTGTCTAGAATGAGGAATGAGTCACAGACTCAGGGGACTTCTTAACCTTCCCCAGTGAATAAAGGAGCCAATCACTGTGCAAGTAGGCAGGACTTCCGGGTTGGATGGAGGAAGAAAGGAAGCAGGAGAGAGTGGGGGACTTTTTGGATGGGAATAGTGACAGGACAAGATGTAGCTTCTAGCATCTTCCGGATTAGATGGTGAATCCACCAGGATTGGCCACTGAAGAATTAGATTTAATATGCCTTACAAGATTAGGATTCTAGTTGTTGTGCTTAGAGATCTAGTTACCATTGTTTCTGAACTAAATTTGTGTGGTGTTTTCCTTCATGCAGTGGCTCAACTGGGTTCCAGAGAGAAAGGTACAGCAGCAAAGCATGGGTTTGCCAGATGTGCTTCACATAGGCTGTGGGGATTTGAAGCACGGGGCTGGTGTGGTAGCGGCCCACCAGTAGGAATTTATCAAGCTGAGTGGAGAGATATTGGAGCTCTGAGTTGGAGACTCCACAAAATAATAACAGTCCAGCCAGCCTGCTGGGGCAGAGAGTAGCTGGGTGTAATGCAGGAACTTGCTGGGGTTTTTTGTTTGTTTGTTTTTTGTTTTTTGTTTTTAATATTTTCCACAACATCTCTTCATTGTGGGGAAGGCTTAACTAATATAACCATGATTATTTGCTGCAGTGTATGAAGGTTCTAGCAGGTCAGTGCACTTCCGTTCTCTACTTCCTCTCCTTCCTTCTCATTCACACAGGGCTCATCCTTACCTCAGGCCCACAGGAATAGAGTCAGACATCTCTGGCCTTAGACCTCTAACACTGACTCAAAAGAAATGAGTCCTTCCTTTAAGTTGGTCTCTCTAGTATTTTCATTATTTAAAACTTTTGGAGCTGGAGAGGTGGCTCAGTGGTTAAGAGCACTGGCTGCTCTTCCAAAGATCCTGAGTTCAATTCCCAGCAACCACATGGTGGCTCAGAGCCATCTACAATGGGATCTGATGCCCTCTTCTGGTTGCATCTGAAGACAGCTACAATGTACTCATACACATTAAATAAACAAACAAATAAATAAATCTTTTAAAAAAAACTTTTCTAACATATATTTTAATCATACTCTTCATCTTTTCCCAACTCCTCACAGAGAGATCCTCCCATATCCCTACCCACCCAACTTCATGATCCTTTCTAAAAATAAAAGTATATTTTTAAAAAGTCAAAACAAACAACACACACACATGCTCACACATGCACACATATACACAAAACATAGAACAGTGAGACACAAATGACCAAAATAACAAAAAAAGGTGAACAAAAGACATCATGGAATTTGTTTTGTGTCGGCCAAGTACTCCTGGACCTGCAGCCTGCCCTGGAGCGTGGTTGATATACCCAGAGACACTCCATTGGCAAAAACTGATTTTTCATTTGCTAGCATGTATCAATTGTAAGTAGTTTCCTGTGAGTATGGAGTTTGGTATCCTTTCTCTTCCTCCTCGCTACAATGTTGTCTGCTTTGAACCTGTGCTTGTCTTACCTACACCATCATTCTCTGTGAGTTTCCATTGTATCAGCCCCATTGTGTCTAACAACACACTGTTTCTTGGAGTCATCCACCACCTCTGCCTCTTACAGTCCTCCTGCCTCCTCCTTCCCATAGATTGCTGAGCCTCGAGTGCAGGGGTTGATAAAGACATCCCGATTAAAGCTCAGTACTCCAAAGTCTGCACATTGTCCCTCTGCAAGTCTCTATTAATTGCCATCTACTGCAAGAAGGAGCTTCTGAAGTGTCTCTGAAGTGTTGAGCTAGGCAGCTCTGTGAGTTTAGGAGTCATTCCTTGCTGTGTTCCTGTGGCAGAACAGTAGTAGTAGCTTTTCTCCCAGGCCCATGACTTATCTAGTCTCAAGTGTTGGTCACTATAGAAGTGTCATGTATGGATTCCATGTGATGGAGTGGGCTTTAAATCCAATTTTGTTTTTTAAGAAGTGTCTGGTTACTCCTGTAACATACATGCCCCCCTTGAAGGAGTGTCAACTTGCAGGCAGACACTGTTGCTGTTTGTATCCTGCTACCATTTTGGAATGTACCTTTTTCCACACTCTTTGGTGTTGGGTATATGAAATTCTGCAGATTTCCTTCATTCAGTGCAGGTTTTAATTCTTCCCTGGGTTGGTTTGCTTGCTTGCTTGCTTGCCTTTCATATCCAAGGTAGATCTCTGCAGCGTCCCATATCAAACTACTTCATAATTCCAGGCACTCATTTTCATATGCCTTGTAGTTTCTTTTCATAAAGACATGTCCTTTTGTGTTATCTTTGAAGAACATTATTCAAATGTTTTCTAAAACCCCATCTCCTTCTTATGAAAGGGAAGAATCTTCTAGACAGCATTTTCCTTGTCTTATAAAATGAAGAATCCATATAACACAATTTCCTATCTTAGAAAAGAAAAATCATATTGAAGCCACTTTAATCAATAGACAGAAAAGGTGAATGTTCCTTAGAAACATTCACCAGCTTTCTCTTCTGAACTAATTCAGTTAAAACTCTTGAACTCTCAGAGAGGAGATAAGGTCACTATAATATATATAGAAGTCTCTAATTGTGACTCTTCCGTCTCTTATATGGTTCACTGACTAGGAGGAGGCACTGTGGCATGAGCCATGCAAACAGACTATGGATTAGGCCTCACAGAGCAGCTCTGTGGCAGTCTCTACCAACACAAATTGTTTGCCCCTGTAGGGACTATACAGGGTAATGTCTTCAGATTTGGCAAAAGGCAGGATAAGGCAGAAAAGTGACTCTTGCTGTCTAGATACACTGCCTGTTTCTAGTTCAGAAAAAATAACATCCCCAAGGCATCTGCATCAGGACTAAGCCACCACCTTTTATCTCATCCCTGGGGCAGTAAGTAGCTTGTATTGTGTCGAGTGGGTAGACAAAAGGAACCAGGCTAAGAATGGCACGTAAAGGTATTTTCTTCAGGCCTTGGCATAATGTCTCTGCTCTTAAACTCTCAAAACCAGTTCTAATATGTATAATCTATTAATTTAAGTGTACTCCTGAGGAATATCTATAACATAAGTAAAATTTACCTTTGTCTGCTTGTCATATTCACCTAATTGTAACACTCTTTCCAAACTGGAACATTTCCTCTAGGAATGAGGAGAAACACAGCAGACAGGGGTAAATAAAAAGGCAGATGCTCTGGGCAATTGGAAGATTCTGTACCCACTCCTAACCCCCAACAATGCAGAAGGAGTGAACAGTTGCTGGTGTTGGGGATGCTTGACAGCCAAATTGTGAAAGGAAAGACAGGTTCAGATGGTGGTGCAGCCTGCAAGCTGAAAGAACAAAGCTGGCTTTGGCCTCCACCACCCATCCTGGGCTGGGATTTCCAGTGATACAGGAGCTTTTAAATTACCCATGTTCCTTATCGGTGACCTCTCAACCAAACTCCCTCCTGTTAGTGACCCAGGAGAAGAAAGAGCGGGTTCACCAAATCAGGCATTGCTACAGTGGGTACCTTGGCATTTGCTCTGTGGTGGGACCCTTTCCGGGGTGAGTAGATGTGTGTGTGTTGGCATTTGCTCTGTGGTGGGACCCTTTCCGGGGTGAGTAGATGTGTGTGTGTTGTGTCGCCCCAGGGAGTCTCTCACATGAGCATCTGGAAGCATTCACTTCACATCATAAAGGTTTAACCTTCAGATTAGCCCAATTGCTTGAGGTATCAAATAGCACAAACTTGACGTGTAACAGCATCTCCTGTGCTGTGGAATGCCACAAGTTAGTGAATGATGGTCCCGTAAGCCAGCGAAAACGATTTCTAATGAGAAAAGGAACTCTTTCACAGACAATCCACATGGCTTCGCTGGACAGCACCAATGTGATCATGTAGGAAATGGGAGTGGCTAGGAGTATAGTTGGTGACATCAGAGGAAATAAGAACTCCTCAATCTCCAGGGTTCGCCAACTTAATTACAAAATCTGACATCAACCTTCCAACCACACTGGCACACCTATCCTTTTAAAATATTGCTAGAGATGAAGCAAAAGTGGTATCCTGGTTAGGGGAGAAAAAAATAAAAATTAAAACTTGTCCTCTATGCACGAGCCCTACAACGTTAGTGTATAGGAGTCCTTGAAAAAAGTCACATTAATCTCTAGTGTGTCACTATCTGTTGCACATAGGTTTGTAAATAGTTGATACATTTTGAAGGTTCCTTTAATAACTATAAGTAGCATAATAAGAATTTTTTAAGGAAAAATTAAAGTATCCATTCCTCAACATGACTTCTTGTTTGATTATAAAGAGAAAGATAGAATTTGTTTAAAAATAAAATCTAACACCGCGAGTTTCATCCCCCCAAAGAAGGTTCCAGAACATCTTATAAAACTGAAACCCCACCACCTTGCTTCTATCTCATTCTAGAAACAGTTAAGAGAATTTATTCTGCCTTTTCTATCTGCCACATAAACAATGTTCTGTATTTTTCTGTTAATAGCTTTTCAAGATCTACAAGGTGATGTGGAATATTACACACTGTTTTGGAGTTCTGGGACCTTGGAGGAATCTCTGAAAATCCTCCCAGATGTAGACTTTCACATCATTGGCCATTTAGCTCCAAACATGGAGTACCAGGTTTTCCTCTTGGTTTTCAATGGAGTCCGTGCAATCAACAGCACAGTGGTGCGAGTGACCACGTGGAAGGAGGGTGAGTGATGATTTCAGGGGCCTCTTGACTTCAGATGTGCCAGTGGCATTGATGGATCCTTTCTGGACCTAACAGGCATCCTTCCTTTCCAAAAAACCTGGTGCTAAAAGGAAGGGGTAGGAACCAAAATGCTCAGATACTCCTTGTCTCACCAGCTCCGAGCCGAAATAATCAGCCATCAGGCCAGTTTCCGCTCATTCCTTGTGGTGAAGGCTTGGTTGGGAACCAGTTCACATCAATAGTTAGCAACATTTTTTTCTAAGATTAGTCCTCAAAAGCATGGTGCATTTCAAAATGACACCCAAGCTCAGGGAGAGCCCTCCCAGAGTCACTGAAAAAAATAGTAGGCTGAGGCTCAGCCTCGAAGAAGAATTTCATGTCTCAGTTTCTAAGCCCGTTAGCTAGCGAGGGAGAGGAAGCCAGAGAATCAACTTGTGAGTCGGAAATGAGTCTGGAATGGTCTTTCTAATCTTTCTGGCTTTATACAGTCTCATTATAAACATTATAATATCGTTACCTCCCAAGCAAGTGTTCCAGGCCATTAGCAGAACTCTTTAAGTATGGAACCCATTTCCCTTTGTGATGCCAAAGGTCAGCA
Organism: Apodemus agrarius; assembly: GCA_964023405.1. Classification (NCBI taxonomy): domain Eukaryota; kingdom Metazoa; phylum Chordata; class Mammalia; order Rodentia; family Muridae; genus Apodemus; species Apodemus agrarius. Next base: position 6,526,515 of record OZ030017.1, on the reverse strand, counting down.
CCTTTTGTTTATAAAATAGGATGAATCACAAGGACGATTTTTCAACTAGTTAAGATGAGTTCTTATGATAAAAATAGGCCTTGGCATAGTTATTTCTGACATGCTTGAATAATTGTGTAATTTAACGCTAAGCAAGATTTTTTTCTAATGTTAGATTTCATCATTACCTATGGTAATCAACACTCAAAATCATTTACATAATGACAATATTGCATTATTGCTTCATATCGCTTGAGTTACAAGCTAGTAACAGCGAGCGATTTTTTTTCTTAACATCCTAGCAGCTTCCATGTACATGAATTTTATTTTATTTTATTTGGCTTGAGGAGTAAACCCCTCCCCCGCCCCACTCCAAGGAGGTATAAAGAGAAGTGTTGAAAAAAAAAAGACAAATACTAGACAGACAGCCGTTAGAAGTGCAGATGGGAGGGCGATTCATCATTTGGACCCCACTGGCCGCATAGCATTGAAGATTAGCACTATGCTGGTGGTATGAAGCATTTTGCCACCAATTCCTTTTGGTTTCTGACTGAGAGTCTAATAAGCCAATTTGCAGAGGACTTCAGACTGTGATAACTTCATCATAGGAGAGCAGATAAGCAAGGAGCCCTTTGCTAAGCCTCCGTACCAATCTGCATTTAGTCTAACAAGTGCTTTCACTGAGACAGCTGGGCTTATTCAGTTCCCTCCTTTAATTCTAGAGCCTCGGGGCATGCTTCCCCCAGAGGTTGTCGTCATCAACAGTACAGCTGTACGTGTCATCTGGACATCTCCTTCAAACCCTAATGCCGTTGTCACTGAGTCTTCTGTCTATGTAAATAATAAGCTGTACAAGACTGGAACGGATGCGCCGGGGTCGCTTGTTCTGGAAGACCTGTCTCCCTTCACTATCTATGACATTCAGGTCAGACCATTGTTTTGTTTCTTTTTGGATGGTTAAGCTCGTGAATGTTTTAAATAAAACATGCCGAGCAATGCCTCTGCGTGGAGGCCCTTTGTCCTGGCGACAGATTATTGTTTATCCGATGGGAAAGGGAAAAGGGAAGAAGGAAATTGACCGGAATGAAAGCTGTTTGCTGTGAGGACTCATAGACTTGAACCCCTAGAGAAGGGGCCCAGGCTAAGATAGAGCCAGTGCTGATGAGGAAGGTGACAAAGAGCCCATTGATGAAAGGAAGTTAATCACATCCTCACGAAAACAGTCTTTCCAGTGTGTCATCTTAGGGAGTTAACCGCATCATCACCAAAACAGTCCTTCAAATTTGTCTTCTTCCTCTACCTTTGGTTCATATCAAAACCAGAATTCACTTGTTGATGTAGAAATTTTCTCTTTGTTCTTTTTTTCTGCCATTTACTCAGGGGAGTAGCATTGCTTGATGGCTGTCCTGGCTGTCTGTTGTTCCTTCCTAAGAGCCTGGCATGGATGATGTGAAATAGTCTATACTCCACTAGATTTCTGATTTCTTTTTGCTTTTTGTTTTTGTTTTTGGTTTGTTTGTTTTTTCTTGAGACAGAGTTTCTCTATGTAGCCCTGGCTGTCTTAGAACTCACTCTGTAGACCAGGCTGGCCTCTAACTCAGAAATCTCCCTGCCTCTGCCTCCCAAGTGCTGGGATTAAAGGAGTGCACCACCACTGCCTGGCTCATTCCTGATTTCAAATGCAACAGGAAAACATAAAAAGCAACCAATAAAAGAAAAAAAACAAAACAATAAAAAAAACCAAAACAAACACAAACAAAGGATTTTTCCAGCAGATGAGGACTGACCCCATTCCTCATGGCTGCATTAAAATTGTTTTTGGGAATCTGGAAGAATCTTCAAGTCCATGCCTCCCTCCCTAGAAGAGTTCTTACACACTTACACTACATGGCACATTTGATCACAGAGTTCAGAGAGTGCCTTGTCTATGTGAAGCTTATGGGCCTACAGAGTCTACACCAGGAGTAAGACCAGAGCACTGACGTGTATGAGATATAAAGTTACCCTGGAGGAACTGAGAGTCTTCCGAATGTCAGATACTGGAGATAACAAGGCCAAGGGAAGATTTCAAGAGCTTGGCATTCAAAAAAAAAAGACAGCAATTTAGTAAATTTTTAAATAATCTATGCAACTTCTAAAATTCATGAGCAGTTCATGAATAATTTCAAAAAGGCATTAAATGTAGGAATTTTATTTGACCCCAGAAACATTTTGTCACTGGTGCTGTGTCTGCCAGTGTCACATGTCAGTTTATTCCATGTCTGGGAGGAAAGCATATCTACAGTATTTTAATAAATTAATTAATTAATTAACTAATTAATTACTTTTGGTGTGTGTGTATGTGCATGTATGTGAGTGTGTGTTGTGCATGTGTGTGTGCATGCGTGTGCATGTGTGTGCTTAAGTGTGTGTTGTGCATGTGTATGTGAGTATGTGCATGTGTGTGTGCATGAGTGTGTGTTATGTATGTGTGTGAGTGTATGTGTGCATGTGTGTGTATATGTGTACATAGTACAGAAATAATTAACATTTGGCTATAGTCCTCCAGCCATCTGTACTGGGATAACAGGCTTGCCTTTATAAGCAACAAAAAGAAACAACAAACACAAAATGAAACTTTCATGAATGGGTTTTCTTCTTTGTACTCTGATTCCCAGTAAGCTATGTGAGTTACATTAGCATTACATTAGATTCTATTACATTAGCACATGTGGACTGACTGATGTTTGCAGTCACACTCCTTAGAGTCCACACGTATGAGGAGACCACTTACGGGTCAGTTCCCAAACCTATGAAATGACATCTTAGTGAACAAAGAGCACAGGGAACACGGGGAGCACGGGGAGCACGGGAGCAAGGGGTGGCGATGGGTGCCAGACTGGGAGGTCTTCACTGGATCCCTCTTGTAGACAGGGCTGAGCTCTGGGAAGAAAGTATGGCCAACTGCCTTACATAACCTGAAAGCCTTGAGCTGGAAAGGTGGTTCAGTGGGGAAGAGCTCTTGCTGTGCTACTGTGAGATCCTAGCACCCACGTGATAATCCATGTGTCTTGAAATATTCTCCAACACCAGCTCTAAGAAATCTTGATACCCTATTCTGGTCTACACATACACATACATACACATGCACACATGCACACACACACATACATACATACATATGCACACATGCCACACATACAGACACACATGCATGAATACACACACATACATACACACATGCCACACATACAGACATGCACACATGCATGAATACACACACATACATACACACATGCATACACATACACACACATGCACACACATACACAAACATACCAAAAGGAATTAGTTGATTAATTAAAATATTTAAATATCAAGCTGAGCAGGCTGAGTTGAGGCTGGTGGTGATAACACTGAAACTGTGTGGACACATGTCACTCAACATTGACCTGTAGAACAAAGGCTGTCATAGAAAAACACACGTCATGCCCCCTTTAGTAAGATGGAAACTTTACTCACACTGCTGGGTTGGGGCAGTTGTGACCAGAAGAAAGCATATTTTCATCAGACTTGTGTCACTGAAACAGAGACAGAAGGCCAACACTGAAGCCAATCTATTTGAGTGTTTTCCTTAATCTCTGTGTTGTGAGAGTTGTTGTCTAGGGTTATCATACTTGGTATATGTATCTGTGGCTGTACATCTGGATGCTAAATTTTAGTGACTTTCTATGATGTTAAACATCATTTAAATTGGCATTGGACAGTTATGCCCAATATTTGGAATGAAACTTCCCTAGGTTAACTCTTCCACAAGATAGTGATTGATCTAAAGCAGATTAAATACCCAGCCATCTTGTCGAGTACATTAATTTATGTCACCTTTTGAAAGGGAATCATAACTTCAATTTTAAGGCTTGGTTTTTAAGGCCTTTTTGAGTAAATGTGGTAAACCCTCATGTTTACATTTCATTCCATGTGATACAACATATCGTACTAGAAACATGCTCAGGGCAGGGATTGTTAATGTTACATTAGTTAGAATGAAATTATCTGTAATATGTAGTGGAGAAAGTAGTAGGGTACAGTAAAGCCTGGAACAAATACCAGGCAACTCACTAGTTTTTGTTTCCTGATTTCTCTGCCTTCTGATTGATAGCTGGGGAGAGTTCCTGTGCTGTAAAGCACAGTAGGGTGTTGATTCCACACTACCCCATTTTATCACCAGCTAGCAGGGAGAACTCAAGCTCTAAACATGAAAAAACAAGGAGAGAGCTCCATTCCCTACCCTGATTGTCTCACTGCACATGGTAAATATGTAACATGTAAATACGCATTGAAATGCATATCCCACCCTACAAACCTGAACAATCATTTTATATCCAGAAGACGTAAAAAAAACTACTTGGTCAAGAGCCTGTCAGAAATATATTGTGCATACTTAAGGTATAATGGATTTCATTTAATTTCTTGGTTTAATCTCATTGTACGTCAGAGTCTGATTTTTTTTTAGTGCACATAAAATTGATGTCATTGTATTTTAAGATACTCTCCCTTAAAAGTTGTTCATTATTTGTATTTAATCACAGTGGAGGATCTTGAGAATGTTTAAGTCAATGAACTGTTACTACAAAAGGCAACATTATAACCATACATAACACAGCTGATACATTGTAGAAAATACATGCCCAATTCCTGCTTAGATACACCACTGCTGAGAACAAAATGATGTCTGTGAAATACAGTGTGAATTTCTACTGTAAAGAGCTGAAGATTGATTGACTTAAAACTACAACTCCAGAATTTAAGAACCATCAGTACACAGCATTGTTTTACCTGTCTGTGAGACATTGAATGTCAATTAGTATGAGGAAAAAGTCCAGTTCATGGCTAGAGAGATGGCTCTGTGGTTAAGAGCACGTAGTGCTCTTGCAGAAGACTCTGACTCCAAACCTAACTCCCACAGCAGCTGGCTGCCCACTGCCCATAACTCAACTTCCATGGGATCCGCCACTTCCTTCTGTCCTCTGTGGAAATGTACAAACACACGTTGCACATACCCACACTCAGACATACACATTTTTAGAACTAAATAAATATTTTTAAAAGAAATACAGTTGACTTTAATCCCTTAATTGAAAGTAGAACAACACTGGATGTGGTGGCTGCTCCATCAGCTCTCCCCTGTCTCCCTTCCTCCTTCTTCCTCCCAGCGACCAGATACGCTCCTTTGGGTTACTGATATTTGATGGGCCCCATTTCCAGTCCTAAATTCTTCCACCCTCTCAGTTTTCTTTTACTCTAACTAGGTGGCAGAATTTAAGTGCTGAGCGATGGTTTTCTGCTGTGATTAAGGGGACAGTACTACTGCCGCTGGAACAAATGTGTATAAAATAGCTCAGCCCATCGGGAGGTTTCCCTGGGCTTCATTTTTCTCCCATTAGATATTAGCATTTAGGCAATTTGTTGTAAGGTGTCAAGACTTCCAGGAGATATCATCATTATACCACGTGGTTATAGATCTGAAGAGCACTGTGCAGGGGCAACGTATTAGGCTTGGGACTCACCACCTGAGCATCTCCCATTCTCTGACTGTTCTGAATAGATTAATAAGCAAGCACTTCTCCTTGTGAGTGGTTAGAACCAGAGACCAAACATCGCCATGCTAATCACTAAATCAATTGTCTCGAGCCCAATTCTGTATTCCATTCTGAGCTCACGCCACTGGACTCAATTCACATTAAAAAAAAATTGAATATTTACTAAGCCTCATGAGGTTATAGAGAGCTTGAAGAAATTCGTATGAAGAGGGGGGAGGTAGATTCAGAGTGTTATTGCTCTGTTTTGAAGATGATTATATTTATTCCTTTCCAAACTAATCTTTGCAGGTGGAAGTCTGTACAAAAGATGCCGCCTGCGTGAAAAGCAATGGAACCCAAGTCAGCACAGCGGAAGATACTCCAAGTGACATTTCAATACCTATAATCCGCAATATTACTTCAAGGTACCTAGCTTTTTATCAGTCAATCTAAACAACTTTGATCATAAGAAATGGAAGCAAATATCAAAGAAATCAGGTTAGCCATGAAAATCTCACTTAAAAGTTGCTGTAAATATGGGTGCATATCAAATTTCTTCTATTTCTCAAGCAATCTATACTGCATATCAGAACATTGAAAGCTGTTTTCCTGATCCCATATCCCTTGCCTAGTCATCTATTAACAGATAAACCTGAGAGTCTCTCTATTTAAATGTGCCCTTTTAATGAATTCTGTGGTGACACAAAATATAATTTTAATTAGAATTAACATTTTATGACCGAATCTCTTAGAAAATATTTGATTTACGTATTTAAGATTACCCCAAAGCTAAAAATATATCTCAAATATATAGATCAAATAGTGTTTGGATAGCTGTTAACAGTTTTATCAGATTGTTAGTAGAATCTTTCTTTAGTTTCTCCTCACTAAGAAATTACCACAGATTGAAGAGAGGTCCTTTAAAAATTCAGACTTGGGACTGGAGATATGGCTTTATGAATTCAGGTTCAGCCTGGTCTACAATGCAAGTTCCAGGAGAGCCAAGCTACAGAGTAAGACCCTGTCTCAACAAGCAAAGAATAAAAATAAGTGCTTATTTTGTCAGCACATATATTAAAACCATGGCCTCTACCCAAGGATGACACTCAAAAATAACGACAACATCAACAACAACAACATCAACAACAACAACAATAATAATAATCCACTGTTAAAAGCCACAAGATTTGATGTTCTTTCCGAGTATAGAGGTGGGGTTGTTATTGCCGCTCCCTCTGTACTCTGGGGCTAAAGAAGCGAATGTGTGTGGTCCCTTGTGATGCTTTGACCCTAACGAGATGGGTTGCCGCTCACATAAATGCATGTAGAATGACTCTGTCCGACACTGTGTTTCCGATATGATAGGTTCGGCCAGAACATACAGATGTCTCTAGTTTTTTGTTCTGATTTTTTTTTTATTTTCTATATTCTTTGTTTACATTCCAAAGGCTTTCCGCTTTCCCAGTTACCCCCCACCATATGTCCCATAATTCCTCTCCCCCCATGCTATTCCCCACTCTTCCCCCCCCCCACGATTTCTCTGTTCTGGGTCTACAATACTGGATCCAATCTTTACAGGCCCAGGGTCCTCTCCTTTTTTTCTTCTTGAGAGTCATTTGACATGCTAATTGTGCCTTGAGGATTTAGGGCTTCTGGGCTCATTAATATCCACTTATCAGTGATTGCATTTTGTGTGTATTCTTTTGTGATTGGGTTAGCTCACTTAGGATGATAGTTTCCAGATCTAACCATTTACCTACAAATTGCATGAATTCATTATTTTTAATTGCTGAGTAGTACTCCATTGTATAAATATACCACATTTTCTGTATCCATTCCTCTTTTGAGGGATATCTGGGTTCCTTCCAATTTCTGGCTATTATAAACAAGGCTGCTATAAACATAGTGGAGCATGTGTCTTTGTTGTATGCAGAGGAGTCCTCTGGGTATATGCCCAGGAGTGGTATGCCAGGGTCTTCTGGGAGTGGCATGCCCAATTTTCTGAGGAACCGCCACACTGATTTCCAGAGTGGTTTTACCATTTTGCAATCCCACCAACAGTGGAGGAGTGTTCCTCTTTCTCCACATCCTCGCCAGCACTTGTTGTCTCTCGAGTTTTTAATCTTAGCCATTCTGACTGGAGTGAGGTGGAATCTCAGGGTTGTTTTGATTTGCATTTCCCTGATGACTAATGATGTTGAACATCTCTTAAAGTGTTTCTCGGCCATCCGAATTTCTTCTGGTGAAAATTCTTTGTTTAGCTCTGTACCCCATTTTTGGATAGGGTTATTTGGTTCTTTGGGGTCTAACTTCTTGAGTTCTTTGTATATATTGGATATTAGCCCTCTGTCGGATGTGGGGTTGGTGAAGATCATTTCCCACGTTGTTGGTTGCCGTTTTGTCCTTCTGACAGTATCCTTTGCCTTGCAGAAACTTTGTAATTTTATGAGGTCCCATTTGTCAATTCTTGATCTTAGAGCATAAGCTATTGGTGTTCTGTTCAGGAACTTTACCCCTGTGCCCATGTCCTCCAGGGTCTTCCCAAGTTTCTTTTCTAATAGTTTCAGTGTGTCTGGTTTTATGTGGAGGTCCTTGATCCACTTGGAGTTGATCTTAGTACAAGGAGATAAGAGTGGGTCAATTCGCATTCTCCTGCATGTTGACCTCCAGTTGAACCAGCACCATTTGTTGAAAAGGCTATCTTTTTTCCACCGGATGGTTGTGGCTCCTTTATCAAAGATCAAGTGACCATAAGTCTGTGGGTTCATTTCTGGGTCTTCAATCCTATTCCATTGATCTACCTGCCTGTTGCTGTACCAATACCATGCAGTTTTTAACACAATTGCTCTGTAGTACTGCTTGAGGTCAGGGATATTGATTCCCCCAGAAGTCCTTTTATTGTTGAGAATAGTTTTAGCTATCCTGGGTTTTTTGTTGCTCCAGATGAATTTGAGAATTGCTCTTTCTAGATCTATGAAGAATTGATTTGGGATTTTGATGGGGATTGCATTGAATCTGTAGATTGCTTTTGGCAAGATGGCCATTTTTACTATATTGATCCTGCCAATTCAGGAGCAAGAAATATTTTTCCATCTTCTGAGGTCTTCTTCGATTTCTTTCTTCAGGGACTTGAAGTTCCTGTCATACAGATCTTTCACTTGTTTGGTTAGAGTTACGCCAAGGTACTTTATGTTGTTTGTGGCTATTGTGAAGGGTGTTATTTCCCTAACTTCTTTCTCAGCCTGCTTGTCCTTTGAGTACAAGAAGGCTACTGATTTGCTTGAGTTAATTTTATAACCAGCCACTTTGCTGAAGTTGTTTATCAGCTGTAGAAGTTCTCTGGTGGAGTTTTTTGGATCGCTTAAGTAGACTATCATATCATCTGCAAATAATGATAGTTTGACTTCTTCCTTTCCAATTTGTATCCCTTTGACTTCCATATGTTGTCTAATTGCTCTCGCTAGAACTTCAAGTACTATATTGAAAAGATATGGAGAGAGAGGGCAGCCTTGTCTAGTCCCTGATTTAGTGGGATTGCTTCAAGTTTCTCTCCATTTATTTTGATGTTGGCCACTGGTTTGCTGTAGATTGCTTTTACTATGTTTAGGTATGGGCCTTGAATTCCTGCTCTTTCCAAGACTTTTAGCATGAAAGGATGCTGAATTTTGTCAAATGCTTTTTCAGCATCTAATGAGATGACCATGTGGTTTTTTTCTTTTAGTTTGTTTATGTAGTGGATTACATTGATGGATTTCCGTATATTGAACCATCCCTGCATTCCTGGAATGAAGCCTACTTGATCATGGTGAATGATCGTTTTGATATGCTCTTGGATTCAGTTGGCAAGAATTTTATTTAGTATTTTTGCATCAATATTCATAAGAGAAATTGGCCTGTAGTTCTCTTTCTTTGTTGGATCTTTTTGTGGTTTAGGTATCAGCGTAATTGTGGTTTTGAAGAACGAGTTGGGCAGTGTCCCTTCTGTCTCTATTTTGTGGAATAGTTTGAAGAGTATTGGTGTTAAGTCTTCTTTGAAGGTCTGGTAGAATTCTGCACTAAAACCATCTGGTCCTGTACTTTTTTTGGTTGGGAGGCTTTCTATAACCCCTTCTATTTATTTAAGGGTTATGGGACTGTTTAGCTGGTCTACTTGATGCTGATTTAATTTTGGTATTTGGTATCTGTCTAGGAAATTGTCCATTTCCTCCAGATTCTCCAGTTGTTTTGAGTATAGGCCTTTGTAATAGGATCTGATGATCTTTTGAATTTCCTCTGTTTCTGTTGTTATATCCCCCTTTTCATTTTTAATTTTGTTAATTTGGATACTATCTCTGTGCCCTTTGGTTAGTCTAGCTAAGGGTTTATCTATCTTGTTGATTTTCTCAAAGAACCAGCTCTTGGTTTTGTTGATTCTTTGTATGGTTCTCTTTGTTTCTGCTTGATTGATTTCAGCCCTTAGTTTGATGATTTTCTCTCTTCTACTCCTCCTGGGTGAGTTAGCTTCTTTTTGTTCCAGGGCCTTCAGGTGTGCTGTTAAGTTGCTAGTGTATGCTCTCTCCAGTTTCTTTTTGGAGGCACTCAGGGCTATGAGTTTTCCTCTTAGCACTGCTTTCATTGTGTCCCAGAGATTTGGGTAGGTCGTACCTTCATTTTCATTGAAGTCTAAAAAGTCTTTGATTTCTTTCTTTATTTCTTCCTTGACCAGGGTGTCATTGAGTAGAGTATTGTTCAGTTTCCATGTGTATGTGGGCTTTCTGTTGTTCTTCTTGCTATTGAAGACCACTTTTACTCCATAGTGATCCGATAGGAGACATGGGATTAGTTCGGTCTTCTTGTATTTGTTGAGGTCTGTCTTGTGACCAATTATATGATCAATTTTTGAGAAGGTACCGTGCGGTGCTGAGAAAAAGGTATACTCTTTTGTTTTAGGATGGAATGTTCTATATATATCTGTTAAATCCAATTGGTCCAAAGCTTCAATTAGTTTCACTGTGTCCCTGTTTAGTTTCTGCTTTCCTGATCGGTCCATTGAGGAGAGTGGAGTGTTGAAGTCACCTACAATCATTGTGTTAGGTGTGATGTGTGCTTTAAGCTTTAGTAAAGTTTCTTTTACGAATGAGGGTGCCCTTGCATTTGGCGCATAGATGTTCAGTATTGAGAATTCTTCTTGGTGGATTTTCCCTTTGACAAGCAGGAAGTGACCTTCTGTGTCTCTTTTGATGACTTTAGGTTGAAAGTCAACTTTATCTGATATTAGAATGGCTACTCCAGCTTGTTTCCTGGGACCATTTGCTTGTAAAACTGTCTTCCAGCCTTTTACTCTAAGGTGGTGTTTGTCTTTGACACTGAGATGTGTTTCCTGTATGCAGCAAAATGTAGGGTCCTGTTTCCGTATCCAGTCTGTTAGTCTGTGTCTTTTGATTGGGGAATTGAGTCCATTGATATTAAGAGATATTAAGGAATAGTAATTATTACTTCCTGACATTTTGGGTATTATTATTATTATTTGTATTTGAGTGGTTCTCTTCTTTTGGGTTGGATGAGATGGGGTTTCTATCTTGTTTCTTCTGGGGTGTTGTTTCCCCCCTTGTGTTTGTATTTTTCCCCTATTATCCTTTGTAGGGCTGGGTTTGTAGATAAGTATCTTGCAAATTTGGTTTTGTCATGGAATATCTTGGTTTCCCCATCTATGGCAATTGAGAGTTTTGTTGGGTATAGTAGTCTTGGCTGAAGTTTGTGTTCTCTTAGGGTCTGCATGAGGTCTGCCCAGGATCTTCTAGCTTTCATGGTCTCAGGTGAGAAGTCTGGTGTAATTCTGATAGGTCTTCCTTTATATGTTACTTGTCCTTTTTCTCTTACTGCCTTTAATATTCTTTCTTTGTTTAGTACATTTGGGGTTTTGATTATTATGTGACGGGAAGTATTTCTGTTCTGGTCCAGTCTATTTGGGGTTCTATAGGCTTCTTGTATATTCATGGGCATCTCTCTCTTTAGGTTGGGGAAGTTTTCTTCCATAATTTTGTAGAAGATATTTGCTGGCCCTTTAAGTTGTAGATCTTCATTCTCATCTATCCCTATAATCCTTAGGTTTGGTCTTCTCATTGTGTCCTGGATTTCCTGAATGTTTTGGGTTACCAGCTTTTTGCATTTTGCATTTTCTTTAATTGTTGAATCCATGGTTCCTATGGTATCTTCAGCATCTGAGATTCTGTCTTCTATCTCTTGTATTCTATTGTTGATATTTGCATCTATGACTCCTGATTTCTTCCCAAGGTTTTCTATCTCCAACATTGTCTCCCTTTGCGATTGCTTAGTTGTTTCTACTTCTGTTTTTAGATTTTGTATGGTTTTGCTCAGATCTTTCAGTTGCTTGTTTGTGTTTTCCTGTAATTCTTTAAGGGATTTTTGTGTTTCCTCTTTTATGACTTCTACTCGTTGACCCATGTTCTCTTGTATTTCTTTAAGTGATTTTTGTTTCTCCCCCTTATTGGGATTCATTTTTTGCTCTATATTCTCCTGGATTTCTTTAAGTGATATTTGTGTCTGCCTTGTATGGGCTTCTAGTTTTTGATCTATTTTCTCCTCTATTACTTTAAGAAATTTATCTAAGTGATCCTCAATCTGCATCTTTACCAGTGATTTTAGATCTGAGTCTTGTTTTTCTGGTGTGTTGAGATATCTGGGATTTAATTGTGTTTGTCTTGCAATGGCTTCTAGCTTTTGATCTATTTTCTCATGTATTACTTTAAGAGATTTATCTAAGTGTTCCTCTATCAGCATCCTGACCAGTGATTTTAGATCTGAGTCTTGTTTTTCTGGTGTTTCGGGGTATCCAATATTTATTGCTGTCGGGGAACTGGGTTCGGATGCCGCCATACTGCCTTGATTTTTGTTAGTAGCGATCTTACGTTTGCCTTTTGCCATCTGGTTAACTCTGGTGTTAGTTGGTCCAGTAGATACTAGCTGGTGCTTGACCCTCCTGTGGGGTTGTAAGGCTATTTCCCAGCGACTGGAATACCTGAATCACTGTCCTGCAGGGCTCTTGCTCACAGATTGCTGACAGGTGGCCTGAGTCCCCTGAGGTCTTAAACTCAGGATATCCCAGGTACTTGGTTCCGCCTGTTGGGTGGCTGCTCTGCACTGCTCCTGCTCAGGGTTCGCTGTCTGATATCCTGTTTCCCCAGGGGTCTTAAAGTTGGGATATCTCAGTTATCTGGTTCCGCCTGCTGGTCCCAAGCTGCTAGGAAGCTGGCTGGGTCCGGTTTCCGGCTTCCCTGCCACCGGCTGGATGGGAGGCTGGTTCCGCCTCCGGCTGGGTCTGGGCACCTGGCACGCTGGCTGGGTCCGGCTTCCCCACCACCAGCTGGATGGGAAGATGCATGCAATATGGCAGCTGCTTGCAGGGAGCTCGGGGTCCACCCCGCGAGTGCAGAGCGCAGCCGCTACTCTGTGCCCAACTCCCACTCCAGGCCTGAGTCCCCGAAGGTCTTAAGCTCGGGCTGTCTCGGGTACCTGGTTCCGCCACTGGCTGGGTCTGAGCACCTGGCACGCTGGCTGACTCCGGCTTCCCCACCACCAGCTGGACCTTGAGTATAATTCTTGACCTTACCAAAATCCCCTTAAGAACACCAACTGTGGTGGTTTGAATAGGTTTTGGGCCCTATAAATTTATGTATTTGAATGCTTGGCCCATATGAATTGCCACTATTAAGAGGCATGGCCTTATGGGGTGTTCTGATTTTTTATTTTGTATTTTTTTATTTTTTCCCATCAGTACAAAAGTAGGTATATTGAATTTAGCAAATCATAAGTATAACAATTAGCAAACACAAGTAACTGGACATTAGCTACTTATGTTAAAATTGTACCTTGCCTTCTTAAGTGTGTTTTCAAAGAAAAAGACCCATACACATTCCCATGTAATTAATTCTAATTAATACTATCCTTCCTGTTGATTTTTGCCATTTACACCGGGACTACGTACTTGCTGTGTAACAATTGGCCATTAGAGACTTCTATTTATTGTCTAATCAAACATATTTGTGGTTATAATAAAATAGGAAACAAAAACAATTCCAAAGGAAAGATACAATTTTAAATTTGAAAAGTCTCATCCTATAGCGGGAATTAGAAACTAAACAAATATTTGTAAAATACGTGAAAATACTGTCAATACTGACAATGTGCAGGACATCCATAAAGCAGGAGATCCCGTGCTCTGTGAGTACTGTGAGGGTTAGAAGTAATCTTGGGGGATAGGACACTGAGTCCATTCTTAAAGTCTAAAAACAACGACAGCTCCAGAGATGGCATTGTACTGTACTTGTCTTCTGGTGTCTTTATAAATCACACTCTCTGAATGGCAAAGAACTGGGCTTCCGACTGTGTATTTATACCCATCAAAAAGGTGTCTCTACATTTTATTAGAAATTAAAAGGAATATGTCTGGGATGACATGATTTTAATTTTTTCCCTTATGGGGATCACTGCGGATAATAACAGAGGGACAGTAGCTGAAACTCGAGACTGCATCTTCCCAGGGTAAGAAGCTGATGCAAGACCATTCAAATGAGCATGGCCCCACGAGGACGTACAAAGCGGGAGAGGAGGCACCAGCACGAGCCAGTGTTGAACACAGTTTTGGAAGCAGAACTTATATAGAAGAAGCAAATTGTTTATAATGGTTAGTAAAGTTGTACTACAGATAGAAAGAATGATATGAAACAAGCTTATTTTCTGAAGAAAATCTGCGAGTATAGAAACAGCTGATACCGTGGAGAGGTGGGGTAGGCAAAGCAAAGGTCAAAGATGAACCTGGCTGAAAATCTACAAAGTGACCGGTACCCAAGGTCCCTCCCCTGCAGACCTATCCAAGTGTTTCTCTTCTCTCCTGTGGTCCAGTCCACCTATCAAGAGGTTAGTCAATTATCTGCTAGGGCAACTTAGTGGTATATATTAAGAACTGTGGGCACCACGCACAGAGTAGCAGAGACAATGCAGAGAGGTAAAATCAGAGATGAAGACTAGTGTGAACACAGAATTTGGCTACGCTCTCGAGATCCATTCTCTATGTCAAGTAGTCATTCAGAAATGCCATCTTCTAAGAAACTGCTAGTTTTTATCTAGAAAACAATGAATCACATAATGTAGACTACTTCCATGTAATAGAATATAGGATCTTCCAAAAGATATAAATAGTAGTTTGTACTTCAGGTTTCCAACGGGAAAGTATGCTTCGCTGGTCAGTCACCTGTGAAATTTCTGAGGCTCCAAGCCAGCTTTCTGTGGAGGGGCGCATCACTCTTCAAGTTGGACAAAAGGACCAAGATAAACATAGAAAATTACTTGATAAACACAAACAGTGTGTATGTGTGCAGAAAATGCACAATCTAAAAGAAGAGGAAAATTAAGGAGACACAAACCAGGATACCAGAAAAATACAAAGTGCCATTGGTGGTAGAAGAAGAGACATCATGGGTGTCTGAAGTGTGAGCGCTGGGGTGAAACTTCTGGAGAAACTCTGAGATGCTGTTTCTAAAAATGCATTAAGAAAGAACAAAAGGGAAAGCTGGGAAAGGTCAGATGCACTGAGATATACGACTGAAATAGCCTGTACTAAGGAGAAAAAGTAGCCAAAGAATCACGGGCTACACATGGCTGCTGGGTCGTGTGGCAGCCAGGTCTTGTGGCTACTGAGTCAGGGACTGCTGAGTCACATGGCCTAGCAAATGTTTTCAGAAAACAACCTCAGAATCTTCTACTCGCCACCAACATGTTGGGGTTTTTAAGAGGAGGCAGTCTCGTGTTTTTAATAGAAATTATTAGTATATGGGGCCCTTCTCTCCTCATTTCTCACTTAGTAGGTATGAGGTGATATATTACTATAATTCTACTTCACATTTTCCTAATGTTTGATGAGACCAGTTATCTTTTCTTATGCTATTTGTCAATTACTGAGGGAAATTCTTGCGAATTTATTGCTAGTTTAATTGGATTCATTATTTTCTTATTAGATTTGTCGTTTTTCATATAGTTATACACACACACACACACACACACACACACACATGAACACATGTGCGCATGTGTGTGTGTGTGTGTGTGTGTGTGTGTGTGTTTGAAAATTATTTCTGTCTAATATCAGATGTTTTCTCCAGTCTATGACTTGTCTTATAGTTTGGGAAAGGGGGGTGGTTTTGTTCTGTTCTGTTCTGAGACCAATGTCTCATGTAGTCTTATGATCCCAACTGCCTTCAAAAATGCTGTGCCTAGCATAGTGTCTTAGTCGGTGTTCTATTGCTATGAGGAAACATCATGGACACAGTGATTATTACAACGGAAAGCATTTCATCAAGACTGGCTCAGAGTTTCAGAGGGTTAGTCTATTATCATCATTAGCATGAGAGCAGACAGACAGACAGACATGATGATGGGGAGGTAGTTGCGGTTCCACAGCCAATCAGCAGGCATTGAGAAGAAAGAAAGGGACACTGAGCCTGGCTTGAGCATTTGAAACCTGAAGCTCACCTCCAGTGACACCTCCAACAAGGCCACACCTCCTAATCCCTGTCAAGTACAACACTCCCTAATGACCAAGCTTTCAAATCGATGAGCCTATAGGGGCTGCGTCTGTTCAAACCACCACACCTCTGGAGACAGCGAGCTTCTCCTCCTCCTGTCTCAGCCTCCCAAGAGCTGGGATTATAGGTGTGGGCCACCACAGTGGCGAATCTTCTCAAGTGACTTAATAGTAGATTTTTACAAAACAAAAGACTTAAATGTGAGAGGCATTGGCTTTACCTCTTCTTCCTTGTCTGTCTTCGATATCCTGTGTTAACACAAGAACTCTGCTGTATTTGAGCTTGGGAGCTTCTCTGCTACAAGTTCAACTTCAAGACCATCTTGGGCTGTATGAGGTTCTGGGTCAAGGGAAAAACCAAAAATTCCAAAAATTCAAATTATATTTCTATTATCTTTCTTCTCCTAAAAGTTTTCTGTTTTATTTTGAATTTATATCTGTAATTAAAACTGGTGTGTGGGATATGATTAGTATTCTTTTTATTTTGTGTTGATTTTTAAAGTATTTTGTTGCTGCAACACAATTTATTACAGTGAGTATTTTTTTTCTGCTGAATATTTTAGAATGCTGTGAAAGTGAATATGAACACATCCTAGAGAGTACTTTTGAATCTTCTACTGACTTTATCAATATGTCTATCAGATCACTGGCATGGCGCTTCCCCATGCTCATTGTAACAGAATCGTGTGACCTATGGAAACATAAAGTCTGACTCTTCTGTTTGATCTTCTGAAAGCTTGCTGTAGCTTTTTCTTTTAATTCTGTTTTTCTAAAGAGATTTTGGAAACAGTTTCTAATATCTACAAAAATCTCTGTGGTTTTAATTAGGACTACATTAAGTCTATGAGTCGATTGGAAGAAAATTTGTATCTCAGTAGTATCTAATCTTTCAAGTGTTAGGTAACTAAATTGCTTATATATTTGATACATCCATCTCACCAACATTTGATAGAGCTCAGTACACAATAGCAAGGGTGTTTTACTAGATTTGTGCCTAATTGTTTCCTTTTTAGAGGTGCCGTTATTAATGTTCCTTTAAGCAAATTAAAATTTAATTGTTTGTTATTGGCATGTAGAAACATCATTGATTTTGATATAATAAAACTGTGTTCAGCAACCTTACTACATTCATTATGAGCCTTGGGCATGGTATCAGAGATTCCTGAATTCTACACAGATCTGCAAAACAAAGCTTTCAGCCCTTTACCATTAAGGGTGTTGTTTGTCACCTATGAAATTTAGAGAGAAACCTTTTATCAGGTGGAGAAATTATCTTTTGGTACTCACTTTCTGAGAGTTATTTATTGTTACAAATATGAAATTGGGTCACATATTTTCCCACATTTTACATTTTGGGGTGATTAATTGTGTGCTAGTTGAAAAGACATTAAGCAGTCAGCTTTCTCTGGCTAAGCCCTGCGTGGCTATGATGGGTGCTTAGCTTTTTACATGCGGTCTGCGGATGTTTCCGCCTCTCTCATGGAACTGCTTCCTTGTGGCTTTTCTTCTGGCAATGCCCTGAGCTTGTTTGACTTCCTTTCTAATCCTGTCCCTATGGAGTGGGATGATGGCTACTCCTTTCTTTATTTTGTAGAGAAATACCTTAAGACCTCATTATATACTTCTTAAATGTTGTTGGAATTCACTGATGAAACCCACTCTTGCCTTGGAGAAAAACCTTTAACTTGGAATGCAATTTTCTTAATTATTTGTAATTTTCCTAGCTGTTTCTTTTCCACTGAGCTTTTTCTTTTAACTTGATTGTGCAAAGAGTTGGTGAATTTCAGATAATTTGTCAGCTTTAAGAGCAGATGTCTTTTCACAGTGTATATGTTGATTTATTTCCTTCTATGGTAGAGTCTTCTAATTTAGACGGTCTTGTTTTATTGGTGTTTTCTGGTTTTTTTTTTATTAGTTCTTTGACAGTTTCATACAATGTGGTTTTATCATGTTCAACCTCCTCCCCAAGCTTGTCCCAGAATCACCTACTTCACCACCCACCCAACTCTGCCCAGGCTCTGCTGTGACAATGTATTCAGTACCGTGGCTGTCCATTAGAGCATGGCTAACCTAATAGAGGCTATACCCTTTAAGAAAACTACCTCTTTCCTCCCCCTTCCCCTCCAAACTATCTTTTGCCAATAGTTCGTCAGATAAAGGTGGGACTTGACTTTAAGCTTCCTTCTTCCTGCCAGGAATTTATCTGGCTTGAGATTGCACAGGTCTGAGGCAGGCTGGCACAGCCACTGTGAGTTTTTATGTATAATCATTCTACTATGTCTGGAAAACAGTTTTCTTTAGCCATGCCCTGCCTCTGACTCTTAAGATCTTGCCAGTCTCTCTCCTACAATGGTCCCTGAACCTTGAAGGAGAGGCGCAGGGGATACAGATGTTCCATATAGAACTGAGAACTCCGTGATCGCTTCTTGATGCTTGATGGATTGTGGTCACTGTGTGGGGTCTCTAGAGGCTTCCTACTGGAGGCAATCTTACTGATTCAACATCATTCCTATCTAAATTTCAACACAGTTCTGCACAGAATTTAAAAGGATGATCTTAAATTTCTGTTTGGGAGAATCAAAAACAAGGATAGCCCACACGTTCCTGAATAATTAAAGAAAAAAAATGACACCTGCTGGAGCTATCTACATCCCAGATTTCAATTTATACTACAGAACCATAGTAATGAAGAAAAGAAAAGAAAGCCATGGTATTTGGTTTATATACAGACACATGGGTTGAAGAAATAGAATTGAGGAACCACATATAAAGACATAAACTTATTGCCAACTGACTTTTTGACAGTGTCCAAAAAGACACACTTGAGAAAAGATGACATCTTTGACAAACGGTGCTATTCAAACTGGAGATAGCTACATGTCAAAGAAGGAAAGTAGATAGATCTGTAGCTCTCGCCTTGTACAAAACTCAACTCTGAATGGAGCCACATCTTCAACCCAGGACCTGATGATACATATGTGATCAGATATATGAGAAGACGCCTGATAGAGGGAGACAGTGGGGAATACACTTAAATTCATGGCAGGAAGGATTTTCTGAACCGGACCCCTTCAGCTAAGGCATTTAGACTGACACCTGGTAGACAGGATCTCTTGAAACTACAGCCCATCCTTTTTACAAAGGGCACCATCAGCCAAGTAACAAGGTAGCCTACAGAGTCGGGAAGAATCTTTATTGGTTTTTGAAGTATTATTTTGTTTGCTACTCTAGATAATTCTGCTATTGGCTCTTTTTCTCTTCCTTCTTGCTTTTCTATTTCCTCAGAGAAATATTAGTATAACAGGAAGAGCCTGTTACTTTGAGTTTTCCTGATCTCTGATGTAGGAGCACACACTGTAAGATGTGACACTCTCATTTGTTCAAAATACTTTTTACTTAGGTTAGACCTTACTGCCCTAGAGATTGTTCACACGGAGATAAGTTAATTCACAAATACTTTAGAGGGTTTTTTTTTTCAGATACGTTATACAGATTTTTAGTTTAATTCTCATGTGTTCAGGGACATTGGTTTGTGATTTTTTTTTCAGCTCCCTTTCATGAGTTAAGGTTTGTTTCAGGGCACAAATACAGTTGCACTTGAAGAGAGTGGGTGTTCCTCTTTGATTGGTGTGTTTTGTAAACACTGGGTAGGAGAGGCTGAGTCTTGGTGACTTCGGATTATCTATAAACGTACTGACCTGCTGTCTTGCTCTGACAATTATTGTCACAGCAGCTGTGTTGTCTATACATATAACTGTATTTTTTCTATTGCTGCTTTGGACGTGTGAAGGGAAACTCCTGGAAAGAAGCCATACCTCACACTGACCGTTCTGTAAGGCTACTAGCTGATTAGAACCTCGGTGACCTCCTGCCACATTAGGATGGGGAATTCTGGGTAACTTGTGTGTTCTCAGGCTGTGGCCATTCACATTTGGCTCTAAAAACAACAACGGCCTCTGCCGTCTGGGGTGAGATGTTTACTGGGACAACGGCAGATGCGTCACTTTTACCGTATGCATTTGATGTGTCGTTACCAAGTACATACATGCAGACTGTGCTTCACTGGCATGATAAACTAACCCTTTTCTCATTTTGTGGTTAACCCTTTATAGCCCTCACAGTTTCCTTGTTTTTATCCCGATGATACCTGATGGTTCATATAACCATCCCTAAGATTTCATTAGTATCGAATGAGAGTGTTCCCTGGAATCATTTTTAAACAGTAGGCTGCGGCGCAATAACTTTGTTCATAGCCTCTAAAGACGAATTCTTTCTCTTTTACCCGTGTTTGACAATTGGTTAAGTTTAGGCTAACAGTTTTCTGCTCCTCGGCGGTAGCTCAGCACCCAGCTCTTTTTCCTCGACTCACTGTGCTGCTTTCCCTCCCATGCACGGACACCCTTCCCCGAGGCTCACTCAGGTCTTGGCCCAGCCACTGTAGAAAGGTTCGGCGACGAAGCTTGTTCTCACGTATGTGATGCAATCAGGAACATGCCAGTCAGAGTTGACTCTTGAGTGCGCATTACTTTGTTTCTGAATCTTCGATTCCTTTCCTGGACCTTTATATTGTCCAGGACTTCTACCTTCTGGCTTCCTCACAGTTTGCACAACAGATGCCACCTTGGAGGGAGTGAGGAGAAAGCAAACAGGAAACAGCAGAGATCCCCCTCCCTGAGCTTATTCTCTAGGCCACAGTGGGCCTTTTTCTGGTTCCTCTGAGTAGAAAAGCGGGCTGTCCTTGGTCCTTCTGATTCTGCTTAGACCAGAGCAGCCGTGGCACTTTCCCCTGACAAGATCCATCCTCCCGGCAGGGCCATGAAGAAAAATGAGGGAAGAAAACAGAATGAGGACTTTTGCCCCACTCTTTGTCCTGCACAGATCTTTCCCTCTGCAGTCTCCGGCCACAAAGGGTGACAAAGCCGCTGCTCTTTCAGGCTTCATGTTCAGGTCTCACACCAGAGCCGCCCTTGGGTTACATGTGGAGGGTAAGGCAAAATGGGGAGTATTACATTCTCTGACGTATGCTCTCCATGTCTCGCCTCTCCAAGACACGCCTTTTCTGATGTTACTGCCATGGTTACATTCCAGAGTCCTCAGATAGCAATGTGTGCACGTTCCCTCTAGGACAAAAGGAGAGAGGGGCTATAGCAGCTTAACTCCATCCTCTTCAGCACCAGACGCCTCTCTCAACTGTATTTGTTTTTATTGCAATGCCTTTAGCTGATTTTTTTATCTTCCTTCCTTTAGCCAGAGATCTAACAACAACCAAAAAAAAAAAAAAAAAATTGAAAGACACCATTCACAACCAAATGTTGGCACATAAAATGTTTTCTTTCTTAAAACGAACCATCATGGCAGAGTACCAGTTCCCGAAGGCAAGGCTGTGAGGAGTGAGTCCAGGCTGCCAGGCTGCCCGTCAGAGCACACCAGCACCAAAGCAGTTAGCCTCGTGTGAGCAGAACGCTGTCCGCGTGATTCCATTATACTCTCTGGCAACGAATACTTGTTAATTATGTTTCTAGTTTGTTTGTTTGTTTTTTAAATCTCTTTTATGTTAGCAATATATAAAAATCATATGTGAAATCTGCTCAGAAAAATGTCAGTAGATTTTTACTTCTAGAACATGGCAAATAACTTGACTACTTAGAAAGCATACATTCTCAATGTTCCCCCAACCCTGGCGTTGATAAAAATACGATGTCAGCAAAAGTTGCTCTGATACAATCTACTAGCACGTAGCTATCACATGAGCCCATTTGATTCGATGCCTGGAGAACATCTGCTCAGCCTTGTCCTTGACCTTTGCCGAGGTTCTGACCCCATCATCTGCAGTGCGGGCTCTTGCCACGTTCCCCACATTCTGTGTAACCCAGAGGCACACACTCATGCAGAAAGATCATAGAGACCCTGGTAGCTTCCGGATCTGCCCCTTTAGAAATGAGCTCTGCTCCCACCCTTCACGTCCCCTTCCTGTCATCGTATCATCGGCCGCTTCGGTGTCCCCAAAGAATACTAACTACTGATCGATAGCCCAGCCATGTCTGGCCACGGCCTACACGTGCCCTGGGTAGTTCATTTATTTGCCTTGGAGGATTTGCTAGAGTGGAATTTAATCAATAGCTAATTCATTAATTCTGGTCCTTGAGACTGTAGAGACGATGCTGGGTGGCGAGGACAGGCTGGCTCCCGTTTTGATTGAAATATGACAAGCACTCCAACCAACAACTTCCCTGGGTACAGGGCTGCCTGGGAAGTTTGCTTTATGCTGTCTCCATAAGAGGAAAAGCTGAGGAAAAAAAAACATAAGGAAGAAGTTCTTTCCTGTCCCTGATAGTATCCCAAAGCCCATGGTTTCCAGGCAGGGAGCTCCAGGGAAAGGCAAGAGAGAGTCTGGCCTCATATTTTATTGCCTTTAATTGGTACCACATTGGTTTGAGACTGAACCGCTGGTGCTGTGTCTGAGGTAAAATGTCCTTGGGATGCTTACAAAGTAATTGTTTTTGGTTTTGCCTGGAGATACTGAATGGAGCCCATGATATTTTTATAAGGCAACATTTCAGTCATTCTTATGATAGGAACAATGACAGGTCTCATTCTTCCAAAGGAGTTAAACCAGGATCATCCTGCATAAACCCCGGGGTATTTTCAAATTACTAAACTTGGAGCTGAGTCCGGTGGGAGAGGTCAGAGCTTACAGAGCTTTCTTCACCTCTTGTTTGAGGAGAAACCGAGGGGCTCCTCGACTTTAATACTGTTCTCTAGTAGTCAGAGACTCCACCCGGCATTTTCTCTAATTCTTTCAGTGACTCGGAACCTGAACTGGGTGGGGGGGTGGCAATTTACAATTTCATAGGCATACATGTGCTGTGTAATAAACTCCTTTTCATTTATTTCAATAGGGAAAATACAAAATGCAACCTATTAAATTGTATTTCCACCACACTTTCTCTAAACCAGTGGTTCTCAACCTTCCCAGTGCCCAGACCCTTTCACACAGCTCCTTGAGGGTGTTGCTACTTCATAACATTTGCTACATTGTAGCTATCTTTGGAGCTAGAGGCTTGCCAAAGCGATGGTAGCCCAGAGGCTGAGAAGCGCTGCTCTGAACTCCCTCACTTGCTAGCATGGACAGTTGGAAATTTACTTTTAATTGAGAATTTCTGTCTGAATCTTTAGAAGGTCTGGGGAAGGCTCTTTGGACAGAGCATCTGGTGTAGGCTCAATACTGTGGTACAGAACTCAGTGTCTTGTGACCGCAGAGGCTTTCGGAACTTACTCCTAAAGCCCCGCCGTCTCCTGCACACGTATGAGTGTGCTCCCCCCTCCTTCCTGAACGCCCACCCTCTGACAGAGCAGCTCGGTCACTGAGGCGGCCTTTGTGTATCCTCCCCCCTCACCCATGGCTGAGTCAGCCACGCCTCGCTCTCTGAAGCCCATTCCTGGGTTCATTTGCAAGCACACTCATTAATTGCAGGGTGGCATCAAGGGAAAGCTGCACTCCCTAGTCAGAAAGTGTAAATGCTCTCAGCCCTTCATGAGCCATGGGTGCCCTGAGGGCCCCTGACCCATGCATGCCTGTACATCCAACTATCTGTTGATTTTCTCATGTGATGTCTCTTGTCACGTCTGTAATCTGGAACCAAAAGTTAGTTCTTTTCCTTCATTCTGGTCATCTTTTCCTACAAATGCACCCCACATCCCACACCTAAAAAGTTCATGTACTTGACAGTTGCCATCTTTTTTAATTTTTTTATTGTGTTTCATACAAGACGTAATGGTTTTGGATCCACACCCCCTCCCCATTTCCTCTTCTCCAGTCAATCCCCTAACCTCTCCACCGTCACTTTTCCTTCCAAACTTTTAAAATTCATAGAATCTACATAGTGTTTCCTGCACATGCCTGGGCATCTAATGGAGCATCTGTGGCCTTCCAGGGGCTGCATCTCTGAAGAAATCTTCCTCTGCCTCCCCCAGCATCCAACAACTGCTCACAGCTTCTCAGTCAGGAATAGGATTTCACAAGTACCTCCCTTGGTGTTGCGTGTATTTCGGTGAGGATTGATCCCGTACAGGTCTTGTGTATGCAATCACAGCCACTATGCCTTGACATGTGCGTGGCTTTGTCATGTCCAACAAATAATTCACCAGACATTCATTCACTGCTTCTGGATCCTATAATCTTCCCACCACCTCTTCTGGCCTGGTCTCCCGGCCCTGGGGAAAGGAGGGTATTGATTAGATAGGTGTTTCATCTAGAGTTACATATTTCACAGTCTCCTTTCCCTCTTCCCGCTGACCACACAGATCTCTGTATTAATCACCACTCTTTTGCAAAAGAAGCTTCCCTTCTGAGGGTCGAGAGATATGCTGACCTATGGGTGTGAGCATAAGAACTTAGGGGTCAGTTATTACTGTGTCCATTTACCAGAGTGAGAGTATTAGGTTCTTCCCGAATCTGTTGACCTAGTCAGTTGCCAGCCCGGGTCCAATTAACAGTTCATTCTTGTGAAGGGACTTTAAATCCAGTCAGAAAGCAATTGAGTGGTTACCTCCACAACACTGATGCCATGATTGCACCAGTGGGTACATCTTGTCAAGGCAATCACTATCTGAACTCACCGAGTTAACTGCTGGGAAAGACAGTTGATGGCTTTTCTCCATGGTAGCATTCATAGAACCTTCCAGCAGTGTGAAAGCTGGCCAGGTCAGTGCCAGCTTGATGGCTGGAAAGAAGGAAGCTTCCAGGTCAGTGTCAGGTTGACGTCTCCATCTCTGTGATTTAAGTATGTGATGTGTCCAGTGTAAGTTCGTATCACTTACTGGGGCAATGACAGTAGCCTATAGTTGTAGAAGTGTGTAAGAGATCTCAGTGGCCAACAACTTGAACAGAGTTAACCTGTATGTAGCACTGGGCTTTTGTTAGCCCATGTGTCCAGGAGAAGCATTGTTCCCCATTGTAGGGTAACTCTGCTTAAACTCCTTTTTAAATTATGTTTTTGGTCTTTTGTGTGTAAGTGTATATGTGGGAGGTTGAGTGTGCACTTATCACGGCACACACGAGGTGCCCAAGGCACAACTCATCAGAGTCGGCTCTGTCTTCTAGCAAGTAAATTCCAGAGATCAAATCCAGCCCTGGTTGATGGTAAGAGCCGCATCTGCTTTAGCCACACTACTGGCCTGATGTGGCTACTTTTAAGACCAAGTTGCTGTGTAGTAGTAGAGCACGCCTTTAATCCTAACACTTAGGAGGCAGAGGCAGGCCAATTTCTGAATTCAAGGCCAACCTGGTCTACAGAATGAGTTCCAGGACAGCCAGGGCTATACAGAGAAACCCTGTCTCAAAACAAAACAAAACAAAACAAAACAAAACAAAACAAAACAAAACAAAACAAAACAAAAAGACCAAGTTAACTAAGCATCAATTTCAGTTGCTAGCTCCCAGGCCACTCCGCATGCGTGGTTCTTCACCATGTCCGCGGCCATCATCCTTCTCCAGCCTTCACTACTTCAGTTTATGGACCCCGTGTGAAAGCTGTCCAAATTCAGTTAGATTTAGAGAGGAAAGACTTGCTGTCTACCCCTTGATAGCCTCAGATATTGTCATCTTATGGCTTCCAAATTATTTCTCATTTTGGTAATTAATATTCATGATCAACCATTACGTGTTTCATTCCATAGCTAGCAAAATATTAAGCTCCTGTCTACCGCAAAGCTTCTGTTTCATTGGCCCAGCCCTGATTGCCTGATCCAGCTTGTATTTCCCTGCCTCTTGCTCCTGCTTACTCCTTATGCTTTGTCCAGTATATTTCCTCCCTGTGTTGCTGATTGGCTACCGTCACTGTCCATCATAGACCCTGGCTGTTAGATGAAGCCCTTTTGGATAGTACATGTTTCCCTTGCAAAGTCCTCAAGAAGACCTTCACATAACCAGATCTATGATATCTACTGTTGATGGCTGTAGTGTGCATGCATGCACACACACACACACACACACACACACATACACACACACACACACACACACACACACACACACAGTGGGGTAAAAGAAGATCTCACTCATCCCAGCAGGCTGCCATCCTGGGTTAAGTTCCTTCAAGGTAGCCAAGCCTCAAGTCTTGCCTGTCAACCACTCAGCTGATGGAATTTGCTCCACTCGACCATGCTAAACTTAACTTTGTGTTGTCTATGCATAGTCATCATCAGCGCAAAGCCATTGTGCTCCAGCTCCGGCCAGCAGCATGCTCTAACAGAGAGCGTCTTCTGTGATCAATTGCCAAGCCAGTTCCTCTGTCTGACAGACACCTAGCCACGCTCCACTCCAACTATAACAGATCAGGCTTAGTTACTTCCATGCTCCAGACGCAAACCGTGAGAAGCAAGGACTGCCAAATTCTCTGCTTTCCCTCTCTCTGCATGATGTACTTGGAGCCTGTTTTCAGAACCTAGGAATTGTCGGGGGTAGGGGTAGGAGTAAGGAATGGGAACATTAGGTAAATAACTCCCCTTTCCTATCTTGGCTCAGAAATTGCCCACAGTTTTCCAACATACTCAAAAACAAATCCAAATTTATTTTCTTAGCCTATAAAATCCTGCACGGTTGTCAAGCTCCGTCCCAGCCGACCAGCAGCCACTCTGTCTTATTTTTTAAAGTTCTGTCTCTTGCTCAAGACACTCCAGGGCTACTGGATTCTTTGACTTCCTTTTCCACACAAGTCCAGCACCAGGACAATGCACAACCTGGAGCAGGTAGTACCTCTGTTACTTTATTTCAACCTTCCTTTGTGTGTCTGCACAGGAGATCCAGACCTCCTCCAACCATAACTTGAGGTATTAGTTATTCACGTGGTGTTAATGGCTCATCTCCCTGCAGCAAAATGTAATTTTAATGATCAAAGGGACACTATCTGTCTCTTTCAATGATGAAGACAGCATGGCGCCTGGTTTGCATTAGGTGTTTAGTAAGTATTTGTTAAAGTTTAAACTTTGGAAAACTCCCCAGATTCTGTTTATTTGGATTGGTTAGGAAAATGGACTGCTGATGTCCTCAGCACCTTGATGTTGCCTTTGAAGTAACTCACAAGCTGCACCGCCTGGCGGCCCCCTCGGGAGCACTACCTGAAATTCCTGAGTGAAGGGGTGTGAGCTTCACCTCCTGGTACTCCTCACTCCTTGGGGTTCCTGGTTCTATACCCACTCTGCTCAGCCAGGTTATCGACCCTGAAGGGGCTACATGATTTTAGCAGTGGCGCTGAACAGTTACCCTGCTCCACTCTTAAACCACCCACGGGCCGTTTGAAGGCTTCCATGAATCTCTTCTTACACTGTAACGTGTGTGGTGGTTGAGATGAGATCTCACTCAGGAGGGTAGTCGCATTGTTGGCTGCCTGTCTACATGTTAAGTGGATTCTACTGTCATCTTATTTCTCCTTTACTTCCCAGCATCCCCTCTGTCTTCTTGACTATGTATTCATATTCCCATCTGCGTCGCCCCTGGCACCTTCTTGAGTGGTCTAGAACATGGTAACCTTGGTTTATGAGATTTTTAAAAATAGAAGTATTTGACTTTATTATTTCACAGTTCACATGGTGTGTGTATGTTTTATCTGCCTTTTCTTGCTTGGTATAGTTCTTTTTTTTTATTTATTTTTTTTATTTAATTTTCTATATTCTTCATTTACATTCCAAATGCTTTCCCCTTTCCCAGTCCCGCCCTCGCCATATGTCCCATAAGTTCTCTTCCCTCCCATTTCTCTGTCCTGGTACTCCCTTACAATACTGGATCAAGCCTTTTCAGGACCAGGGTCCTCACCTTCCTTCTTCTTGGGAATCATTTGATATGCTAATTGTGTCTTGAGTATTCAGAGCTTCTGGGCTAATTAATATCCACTTATCTGTGATTGCATTTCATGTGTATTCTTCTGTGATTGGGTTATCTCACTTAGGATAATATTTTCCAGTTCCAACCATTTGTCTAAAAATTTCATGAATTCATTGTTTTTAATTGCTGAGTACTATTCCATTGTGTAAATATACCACATTTTCTGTATCCATTCCTCCATCAAGGGACATCTGGGTTCTTTCCAGCTTCTGGCTATTATAAATAAGGCTGCTATGAACAGCTTGGTATAGTTCTTAATAAACATACCGACAGAGCAGTTAAACACTCAGTGACTTGACTCAAAATCAAAACTTGACATTTCATCAAAACCCATATTTAGTTGTATATCTAAAGCATTCTCACCACTTCTGATAACACAGTCTAGAATGTTCTTGAGGAGAGAGGATGCTGCATGAATGAGGGGCAAAAACTTAGTTAAGGCCTGTCTTAGGTGGATCGGAAATCCAACGCTTTTTAATCTATGAGAGTTTAGTCTGAGGTACTGAAACATATGAGTTTTCCCCTTGTGGCTCCAATATGCCATTTTGACAAATGGTGATCGAATACTAGAATACAGTAATAAAGTGTCACTGTAAAGCCTAAGTCCTCATAGAGCATCTACCCATGCAAAGGTGTCTGATAAGAAACTGTATTGCCACTGCTTCCTAGCTCCACGTTTATCAGAAGTGACGGCTTTCTACGGGGGTAGACATATTATTATGCAGAATAGCAGAAACAGAACAGTAACTTTATTATCAAGTGACGGAATTAAAAGGAAATGTCCAGTTGGAATGTTTGCCCCCATGTGTTCTATCGTGTGCATACCCCTAGTGGCTTCCATCAGAGACTATTAAAGACAGCATGAATTTCATCCCCTGTCCTGTCAGACTGTCACTTAAATGTAGTCTTCTGTGGCTAGGAGATAGCTGGGTAAGGACTTATTGTATAATCATGGGGACATAAATTGGGTCTCCAGCACCTTCATGAAGAGGCATGGTGGCCATGGGGCTTACAAGCCAGACAGCCTCGTCTAGTCAGTGAGCCTCAGGTCCAGTGACATACCATGTCTTGAAGGAGAGAAGCTCCTGAGGAATGGCACCTGAGGTTGGCCCCTGTCCTCTCCACGCACATGGGCCCAGATGTGTGTACACCCCAACTCCTAGCCATGCTCAGGTACTGTAATTCCCTGACACAGTGAATGTAACAGTGTGGTCTGCACAACAGAGCTGACTTGAAAGTTTGGATTCCTGGGAAGACAGCAGTGGCTGGTTTGGCCTTTGAAAGAACCCTGCATAGTGACTCAGTTTACCCTCTGTGGGGTCACCACAGGATGTACTGTGTGTAGAGATCAGAAAGATAACTTCTCCAGTCTGGTAAAATGTCAATGTTTCTCTTGACTTCTCTGCTTTTTCAGAAATGTTTGTGCTTAACCAAGTTCCTAGAAGTGCTGTCACTGAGGGTGCTGATCAGAGCCCAAACCAGAGATGGTTTGACAATTAGTTTGCATGACGGCTGAAAATTAATGCTCAGGGAAAGTTATTGGGACACTTGTGTGGCTTAGGCGTGGTGTTGAGCCAGTGATGTGGCTCAGTGGGTGAGGGACTTGCTGCCAAGCTTGATGACCTAAGTTTGACACCAATGACCCCCATATGACAGATGGGGAAAAGTTGTCCTCTGGCATCCTCACATACACCATGACGCACATACCACACACACACAAACACAGTCAAGTCAAAAACAGTGCCTTGAGACATAGCCCAGGCTCGTGTGTGCTCGCCTTGCTTTGACATATGTACTACAAGAACATTCTCCATGCAGAAAGCACACTACACCTGTTTGTGACTGGTTAAGTGTCAAGCCAGAGACTCTAGAGTATTACAATGGGAATTGCCGTTTGTGTCAAAATCCCATTCAGTTCTCAAGAACAACTGTGACAAAGAGAATAATCACTTCACAGTTCATAGAGGAGGTGTTCATAGAGATCTGTGTCTCAGAAACATGAACTCTCTGGAGCATTGTTTCAAACTTGTAACTGCTCTCTGCTTATTGAAAACTCTGTGTGAAAATCACATGTGTAGGATCAAGGCAGATTCCATATGAACCTGGACATTGATCTTTTTCTGATTTGTGTTTTAAGAAAACCCAGACTGACCTGAACTGATGGATGGCTATCCCCCTGCCTCAGCTTCCTGAGTGCTGCAATGACAGATGTGAGTCACTGGGGCACTCAGATTTACCTTTCTGATCTCATTCACCACAGCAAATGGAATAGTCACATGTTGAGAAGGCAGGAAGTTGTTCTGTGCTCACTGTACACAGCCCCACACAGTATGCTGGTGTCTAAAACGAAACAGCCAGTCATTTTTTTTTAAATGTTCTTTATAAGAGCACTTGTTATGGGAACCTCCAATTCCTAGACTTCCAACCACAAACCACATATGAACTAGATTACCGAAGAAACAAATCCATCTAGCAGTGATTTAAATGCAAAGAAATGTCAGAGACCATTTGGAGGAAGTTAGTGATATCGAGGAGTTTTCTCAGTTTGGGAATTGACCGAGGCAGCCAGCGTAAGAGCCAACCATAGAGATTTACCCTGCAGGATCCAGACAGAGACAGATGATGACACTGGCTCAGAGAGCCTGGATTCTGCAGGGCTCGTCATGTTTCTCAGGGGCTTTCTTACACCACCACAGTCAACATTACTGAAAACATCTACAGAGAAAAGTGGAGAAGGTGACAGACATGTCTAGAATGCTAACATTGCACATAGGCTTCATGGGTGTCTGCAGATGCACCTTTGGCCGGCGAATGCCATGTCATCTGTCTTCAGTTTTGGAAAGGAGATGGTCTAGACAGATGACATTATGTCTGCCATAATCCGGCTTTTCCTGTGTTTACCAAGGCTTCTCTTCCTTGTGCTTTTCCTCAACAAACCTGACATGCTATGGGTTCACCCGATTCCTCACAGGGACATTTTCTTCTTGCCTCTGAAACTTTAAGTGAGAGACCACTGGATCCCTGCTGTGCAGTATTCTTCCCAAAATAAACAGTTTGGGTTAAGTCTTAAAACACATTCAATGGCAGTCATGTATATCATTGTGTGTGTATGCGTGTGTGTGTGTGTGTGTATGTATGTATGTATATATGTATGTATGTATACATGCACATGCATGCAGCAGCAAGTATTGTGTGTTAGTTCCCATTCCTCCCATGCTTCAGAGAATTGCTCAAGAAATCAGAGCCTTTGGCCAGTCTGGAGTACTGTGTGAATAAGGTTGATAGCAGTTGTATTAAATGTTGTCGTTTTGATAGTATTGAATCTAGCCTGGAGTGGCGCTTCACACAAATAACTAAGAAACAGATCACACACACACACACACACACACACACACACACACACGCACACGCACACACGCACATGCACACACACATGCACACACGCACGCGCGCACGCACACACACATATACATGTATTTGCGTGTATATGTATATTTTTTATCTGTTGCAGATCTCTTCAAATAGATTGGACAACACCAGAAAATCCAAATGGTATCATTCTCGGGTATGACGTTTTACGGAAAACATGGCACCCGTGCTCTGAAACCCAGAAGTTAACAGACAAACCCAGTGATGAGCTTTGCAAAGCAGTCAAGTGCCAGTACCCTGGAAAAGTCTGTGGGCACACTTGCTACTCTCCAGGAACTAAGGTAGACCTCTTCCCACACATCAGGGAAGCCAAGCCCCCTTCACCATGCTCTCTCATGATAAATGCATCTCGTGTTAGCGCTGTGAAGCCCCCATTGAGAAGGAAGCATTCCTCCCAAAGCCCTCATGAGCACTCAGCCTTACCATCTTTCATCGAGCTTTCAGGAAATGCGGGTTTATTAGGATGATCAGGGCCCCTTGAATTTTATCGGCCTGAGGGACTTGAAATTTCCATTATTCTAAGTCCATTCCACTCCAAATGTCTGTCTGCTCACACAGCTCTGATGAGTTGCCATGAACCGGACTGTTCCTGGTTTGTCAGAAATATTTTAGAATTATGGTCATTTATAGATTAATGTTCATATTAGTTGCTGTTTAGGAATCAGATCAATAATACAGCCAGACAGAGGGTTTTGTAAATGGCTTTTATTGACAAACAACACAGAAAACTACTTTGTTTGAAGGTAAGATTTCATCTAATGAAATAATGTCCTATTTATCAGTAGCATTGCGCGTTCGATGACTGAGGCTGCTCCTAAATCCATAAGATTCACTAGAAAGGAACTCCGTAATTAATAAAGTGAGTTTCTGAAGGAATATGGATCGAAATACAAATTATTGTAGCTGCCACTCGCCTAGCAGTAGTTACTATGTAAGAGACACAGAAAACCAGCCGCCTGGAAACCTTACCAATTTTATATCTCTAAAATTGTTGTGCATTAAACTAAGTGTGTGCATGTGTATAGTATAGGCATGAGTTTGCATATGTACATGGAAAGATAATGGCAGGAACATTTTTACATAAAATATCTGCTAGTTAAAATGCATAACATTTAGAAAAACAAATATATTTTGTCTAGTAGATTTTGTACAGGGAGTTGATATTGTTTTTGATGAAAAGTTCAGAAATAATACTTTTGAAAAGCCTCCTCATGGAGCTCTTGAGAGTGGTGTGTAGCTTCACGTGCCTTTTATGTAGAATATGGCATTGGAAGGAAGAGTCGTCCAACCTATGCTTCAAGTGAGGCTGACCCTGCATTCTCGCTGCTGACAACTAAGTCCATCAAGGCAATTGTGTTACTGTTTGGTTAGGAGACCTGCCTGAGTATCTGGGTTAGTCATTCCTTTGCTCTTAGGAAACATTGTAAATGAGACACTAAGCAAGTGGGCCTGCGGAAGACTCTGATGGTGTGTTCTCTGTTGCTGCTCTGAGCTTGCTTCCAACATGGAAACATCACTAAGAGGAAAATGGGAAGTGCTTGATAAACAGGGTCGATTTTTGTGTGCCACAGAGGTGTCTGTCTAACTGAAAGAACTCAGGCCAAGTACAAGTTCTGAGGCTGTTTTCCAGCTGCTATTCAGGGTTTGATCTGGTTTATATATAACATAAAGATACAAATACTTATTTGATTGTTCAAGAATATAATTTCTCTGCAGCTAGCTCCAGGCAAAAACACAGAGCTAAAAGGACTTTTCAACATTAATTTCCATATAAATTTATTTTTGTTTTATAGTAGTCTGCAATATATGTCTGCATAGGTGTATATGTGTGTAGACATATGTGTATACATATACAGAGAGAGGAGAAAGAGGTTGCCTAATTGGAAGAGTAGGTCCATAAATAAATGATCATATACATTATAAGAAAGATATAGTTTATTTAATAAAAAGGATGCATGGGAAGCAGTTTGCTTCTTGGTGTGGTGTTTCAAGTTACACAATCATTAGAATTAATGTGTGTGTGTGTGTGTGTGTGTGTGTGTGTGTGTGTGTGTGAGAGAGAGAGAGAGAGAGAGAGAGAGAGAGAGAGAGAGAGAAGAAAATGCTTCATTTACAATTTTTAGTACTGGAAGCATTTTTTTATACTATATACTGGAAGCACTGGAATTCTAAAGGTGATTTACATTCACATAATGTTATAACACAGGGCAAAGCTTAGTTGAATAGAGGCTGCATTGTGTCAACTGTCATTTATGGAATTTGTATGATTTACAGCTGTAGGTTATAATATGGTCACTTCTCCAGGCCTTTCAGGAACATTATTATAGTCCATGTGATACAGTATTCTTAATTGAGCAGATTCATTTATTTTTAAATGTAAAGTTGCTTGTATTTAAAAATATTTCTCTAAAACCTATTCCAAACATTCAGGTATGCTGTGACGGGCTTCTGTATGACCCCCAGCCTGGATACAGCTGCTGCGAAGAGAAATTCATTGAGCTCCTTCCTAATGCCACTGGGGTTTGTTGTGGAGGACGAATGCAAGAGGCACAGCCAGACCACCAGTGCTGCTCTGGGCATTACACTAGAATTCTTCCAGGTGAGCGTGTCTTCCACGGTGTTCAACCACTTGGAAGCAGAAACTGTAAGCCTGTGTCCCATGCCAGCAAACCCTTTCGAGAACTTTTCCATCAAAAGCTGAACCACAGCAGCATGGCAGCAAGCTTCCCTAACCACTGAGCGGTCCTTCCAGGCCCAGGACATTGATGTTTTCTTGATGACAAGAAAGCAAACTTGGAAGAGAGGAGAGTGGTTTTTTTGTTCGTTTGTTTCAGACGCCTTGAGGGAGCCGAGCGCTCTGTGATCACAGCGCAGCCTGAGCGCTGTGTTGAGCGCGTGGTTAGTGGAGGTATGTGTTCCAATCTTCACTGTGCTCCGTATGAGTGTAACCACCCAAGCAGATGGTGAGAGGAATTCTCTGACCCTGTTTTTCTGCAAAGCACAGGATCAAACATGGGAGGTATTAAGATAAATACTCTAAGTTAACTCATAATGGTTAATGTTCACTCTGACCATCTTTTCGTCCCCCTCTGAGTCAGAGGACAAAAGAAAAAAATCTATACAGCAATATTATTGTCTCTGATTCTCCAGCAAGAATATGTCCATAATTGAATAAATCGCAACAATGTTTCTTAGAAGGACGTTTGTTGTTGGAAGTATAAGGATTTTGTGGAAGATTGTTGCCTTGTTTATTAAATTCTGTTTCACAGTTGTTAGCGACTGATCAGCTAAAGCTCGTCAAGTGCTCCTTTGCCTCCGAACACCCACAGCTGGGGCTCTTGCCTATGACCCTTCTCCTCTCTTCCTGCAAAGAACTGCTTTAAACCTCGGAGAAATGAAACGGAAACGTCCTGGTGTCTGCTCTCAGCTCCCTCGGTGCCACAAGAGCCTACGAGGACCCTCTGAGTCTCCCACACCACTAAATAGAATGCAGACAGCTTATGCGAATATATACTAGAGTTTTCTTTCAAAGTCACTTTGAAATTTTTGATATTATCATTTGTAACGAGCTAGTGAGGCCCTGCAAATAGTTCCGGCCCACAGAATTCATGATAAATACTTGCGCCCATTTAGCTATTTAGCCCAGCATCTAACACAAAAGCTCTGCCTGTCTGTGCCTCTTCAAGCCCACCAGCACAGGACTAAGGAAACAATCCACTTTTATTTTGCACCAAAATAAAAGTTAATGTTTGCTCCAACAAATTAAATAGATGTAAACCTATGGGGACTTGACTGATATTAGATAAGCCTTCTAGTAACTGGCTATGAGCGTGTATGTCTATACGGGATATGTCAGGGTACGTCTCTGTGTACATGCACATGCATGTACTCTATAGATTAAAGGTAGAAGTTGGTGTCTACCTCAACCACACATCACTTGAAAACATGTTTTTTAACTTGCTGTGTATGGGTGTTCATGCATGTAAGAGGCAGGTGGAGAGAGAAAGGACATGAAATGCTCCAAAGCTTGTGGAAGCCAGGGGACAGCTTTCGAGTGTCTGTTCTCACCTCTCTTCATGCTGAGGCAGGGTCTCTCCCTTTTCTGTCACCACATAGCATACTCCCGGATAGGTGGCCCATAAGCTTCTGGCCTGGTCTCTCCTCTCTCCTCTTCCCATCTTCCCTTAGTCCTGGGATTAGGGATGGATGGCCCCATGTCCTGCTTTTTATGCTGGCTTTGGGGGCCAAATGCACATAGCCAAGCTTGAGTGGCAAATGCTTTTACCCATCAGTTCCCCTGGCCTCCACCTTCTTTGAAACAGTATCTCTCCCCGAGCCTGGAGCTAACCACTTAACTAGACTGGTTGGCCCCCAAGCTCCAGCCCCCCCACCACCACCAAGCTGCAGGGGCCCTGCTGACTGTTTCATCAGCTCTGGAACCACAGGCACAGACCACAGGTTGATTGGTTTGCTGCTGCTGCTGCTGCTGCTGCTGCTGCTGCTGCTGCTCCTCCTCCTCCTCCTCCTCCTCCTCCTCCTCCTCCTCCTCCTCCTCCTCCTCCTCCTTCTCCTCCTCCTCCTCCTCCTCCTCCTCCTCCTGTTTATGTGGATGCTCGGTAGATTCTCACACTTTACTGACTAACCTCTTTCATCAGCCTTTAACAACTGATTTTTGAAGCAAGAGTTTAAATTTCTACACCATAGAGATATGTGTGTGTAACCTATCTGTCAAAATTATACGTGTATGCACATATATCACACATGCATGCATACATATGATATACACATAGCACACATACTGTGTCATGGCATCTTGATATCTGCTGAACTGTTGAAGCCATCCCACACTCACGTCCTTTAAAGCACTTGTTTTTCCACACTGTTACATTATCCCATCTTGTCAAGATAAAAAAAAATAATGTAAAGAGGCCATCCTCAGGGAGAGTCAGGCTCTGCTTCGGTTGCTAATCTGTCTATATCTAAATGAAGGCATGTGTTTCTGACCTGGGTCCTCAGCCCATGGTCTTTGTTAACTAGTTTAAGGCCATTTACATCAAGAAAGAACTGTAGTGACCCCCAAACTGTCTTGTATCTTGCTGTAATTAAAATCTCATCGGTAGCCTCCAATCTTTAGGCTGAGATGCATGCAGGCATTTTGATATTTAGAGAGGAGTTGAAATATTGGTTAATAATATTACTCCTTTTTTTTCCCCCTCTCAAGATCTTGCTCCATGGCTACACATTACAAAGAGCAGCGGAGAAAAGAATGCTCACTCCTTCGCCCCACTTTTTTATGAATATGCTAATGACCCCAGAGAAGTGTTAATGTGGGTCATTCTTTGATAAGAATAACAATTAACTTTTAGGCTGCATGGTACCATTTAGAGAGGAAACATCTTCAAGCCTAGCCTGAAAGACTCATTTTTAGAGGTTAATGAGAAGGTGACTGATCCTTGTATCTTGTGTCTAATAGCCCTCCCTTTTTTTGAGGGGAAAGAGAGTTTTATTTCTCATTGATATAATACACATCTTTTTTTTTTTTTTCATTTTCTTAAACCTTTTCTACAGGCAGTAAATGAATTTGGGGAACTATGGCTAAAATAATTAACACAATCCAGGAGGGGCTTCACACAAAAGTTTGCCTTTCCCCTATATAGATGTAAACAGCAAGTTACCTCTAAGCTCACCACTAAGCTAGGGAACGCCCCCAGAGCCATGTGACACTTGAGCTTTGCCACTGAGGGGCACCATATTCTCTGGTTGAAAAAAAAAAGGTTTTAGGCAAATGGTAATTATATTTTAGACTAGACAGAAGATTCTTCTATCCAGAGGATAGAAGTGGGGGATAGATGGCAGATAAATGATGGATGAATGGATGGATGGATAGATAGATAGATAGATAGATAGATAGATAGATGGATAGATAGAGGCAGACAGACAGACAGACAGATGAGATGTACAAATGGATGGGTAAATATACTATAGGAAGACAGTAAGTAGATATAAAGATGTATTACTATTGTAGTAATGTCACTGTTGGCAAGCTCATTGCACTGCTATTGGCTGTGGCTAACACCATAGCAAACATCCCTGCTGTCTTTGGCTCTAAGGTCCTCATATAATAGAGCACACCATAATGGAGCACATCGTATTTGTCTTTCTCTTGTTAGCTTCTTTCACTTAGCACATTTCCAAGGCTCACCCACATTGTGCCTTGCATCAGGATTTCATTCTTTTCTAAGCCTGAATTCCATTCACCACATTTTGTTATGTATTTATTCAAAAGGCCGTTTGGATTCCTTCTACCTAAACCACAGTGTCAGAGCCACTGCTAATATCCTGAGTGTGTGTGTGTGTGTGTGTGTGTGTGTGTGTGTAGTGTCTCCCCTCTTCAGTAATAGCTATTATAATTTAACTGTGACATAGTAGTTTTGATTTGCATGTCCCTAGTGATTCATAATATTAACATCTTTCCAAGTGATTCATAGGCTATCCATATCTTTTCTATTTGTGTACTTTTGAATGTGTGAGTTCTTCAAAAATATTTTTCATACTTGTGTTGCTGTGTTGTTGTCTCTGAATGTTCATGTGTTAAGTTTGGCCCTCAGTGTGCTGTTGCTTTCAGGGGAGAAACCTCCTGGGAAGAGATGGGGTTCTTCAGGATACTGCATAAAGGGACTTTGTTCCTTCCATTCCTGAGCTTTGTCTGGAGTGCACTGGCCCTGGAGTTCTCCAGCCTGCCTGGCCACGTGCCTGCCGTTTCCTTCCCTCATGCCCTTGCCGTGGAGCTGTTTATAACTAGACCCTCACCAGAGCTGGGAACACATTTGTGCCATGCTCTCAAACTCCAGAAATACCAACTAAATAGGCCTTTAAAATTGTATTACTTTGGCTCTGGCATTTTGCTACATGGCAAAATAAAATGGGTAAAAATACTCCCCCATTATATCATGATTTCCAAATACTTTTTCCAGTGTCTTCCTTGTGACTCTGTTGTCTTCTTTGATGCCCAAAGGTTTGAAATCTTGACAGGTAAAAAACCACCTACATTCATTGCTGTAAGTTTCAGGTTATATCCAAAACAAGTCATGTAAAAGCCATTGCCCAGCCCAGCATCATGAAGTAATCCACTATTTTCTACTAAGCTATCTAAGTAGCTATTTTCTACTAAGATTTTGAATTTTTGTTTTACTTTGTGATCTTCAATACATTTTGGAGCTCATTTTTGTGGCATATGATAAAGTAAAAATTTGACTTTATTCTTTTCCATGTAAATGTTTCTTTTTCTCGCCACTAACTATTCCCAGTAGAAATGTCTCTTTCCCCCATTGAATGGTCTTAACACCTTTATTCAAGATTTCTTGGCCACACAGGTAAATGAATCTGTTGCTATACTCTCTTTCATTTCAGGCATTCATCATTCTTTCTGCCGATTCCACACTGTCTTATTGCAATAGCTTTGAAGTAGAGTTTGAAATCAGAAAGTGGAAGACTTCTGACTTTGTTCTTAGCAAGACCATTCCAGGTCCTTGAGATTCCCTGACAATTGTGTGAGTTTTAGAATGGTCATCCCATTCATTTACTTCTGTGTCTGTGGGATTGCTCTGGCTCCCATGAGCTGTTAGTGAGTAGAGGTGGAGGCCAGCCTCTTTGCCTCCTTCTGATCTTAGAAGACCTTCCAGAGTCTGTCCATTGAGAGACAGCTGTTAGTCTGGGATTCTTCACACTCACCCCTCTGTGCCAAGGCAGTTTCCATGTAGTCCTTCCTTGTTGAAGGCGGTGAGAGGGGAAAAGCTTTCTTTTGTGCCTTTCTACATCAGCTGAGAAGTCCCCTTATTCTGTTGTTAGGATAATGTCACATTACATTTACTAATTTTGATCTGCTAACTTTAAAAAAGAAAGTTGGTTGATGAGTCTGGAGAGAAGGCTCAGTGGTTAATAGTGCACATTACTCTTACAAAGGACCTGAGTTCTGTTCCCAGCACCCATGTAAGTAAACTGCAACTACCTGAAATCCCAGCTTCAGCAGGAGGGGTGGGGAACCTGACACCATCTTCTGACCACCACAGGCACCTGTGCTAACGAGCAAATACCTCACAAAAACATACACATAATTTGAAATTATTCTTTTTAGCCCGGAGTGTGTGTGTGTGTGTGTGTGTGTGTGTGTGTACACCATATGTTTCTGTAGAAGTAAGAGAGCAGTCTATAGGAAGAGTCTCTCCTTCCACGCTGGGATCTTGATGTTGAACTCAAGCATCAGGCTCGCTCTGCAGGAAGCACTCTCATCCCGAGCCATGCTGCCTTGTTGACTCATTTTCTTCTCTCAGAATAAATCCTTCTTGGTTTTGAGGTGTTGTTCTTGTAATGTGGTTTTAGATTTATTTCTATGATAGTTTTCTAGTTTTTTTTTCAAAATCGGTATTCCTAAGGAATTGGCATCTACTCTCCAATATTATTCTAAGTGCCTTTGGTTTTATTATCAGGGTATTGTAACACTTATAGATAAGTTAGGACTTATTCCCCATTCTTTAGTTTTTCTGGAAGATTTCATTGTTTTTTGTTTTTTTAAGGATAAATAGAATTCACCCAGGAAGTCATTTGACCAAAGCTTTCATTGTGGGGGAGTTTCTTGGTAAATTATATACTCTTGTTATGAATTACAGGGTCTCTTCAGGTTTTTTTTTTTTTGTATTTTCCCATTCAGTCTTGGAAAGGTTATATTTCTAGAAGTTTGTTGCTATCATCTAGTAACATAGTCTTTTAAGGAATGAGTTTGCACAGGAAAGACCTGGTGGGTAGCTGCTATGAGTTCTTGACTTATTTGCTACCCTTATGTCTCTGGCCATGGGCAGGTACTGCCCCATGGTTTTCCTACCAATCCATCTTGCTTCCTCTGTACCTACACTGTAGGTCTCCTGGGAAAACGAGCTAATTAACAGAGAACAAGGACATCCAAGACCTTGAGCTCCCTCAATCCTCATTGAACTTGGCCCTTTGCTTATTAAAGCTTGGTGACTTATTGCTTATATTATACAACCTCTGGACTATGTTTTAAAATCATCTAACTACTTAGCCTGGCCACTGTGCTCATTCATTGCCTTGCAAATGTATTCAAGGGAAAGAAACATCCCTAAGAAGGGGCAATACAGGAAATAGGAAGAAGCTGTTGAAGGTTCCTTCGCCATAAAGAGAAGAGACAAGCAGAGGAGGGGGAAGTCAGAATTCAAGGAGTAAACAGGAAAGCATGTGTCATGGGAAGAGGTTGATTTATGCACTCTAGATCCACCAGATACCGTCCACCATGGCTAAGATATCCTCAAGATGAGTGCTTTTATAAGTTCTCTCTTTAAGGCCCCTCCTCCTTACAGAAAAACAAACTACCCCCAAACAGCATAAAACCACAATGACAAACTTGATGTGGTGGTTTGAGTAGGAATGGCCTCTATGGACTCATGTTTGAATGCTAGATCTGTAGGGAGTGGCACTATTAGGAGGTGTGGCCTTGTTGGAATGGGTGTGCCTTTGTTGGAGGAAGTAAGTCACTAAGGGGTGGGCTTTGAGGTCTCCAAAGCTCAAGTCAGGCCTCGTGACACACAATTCTTTTCTTGCTGCCTATAGACCCAGATGTAGATCTCTCAGCTCCTCTCCAGCACCATGTCTGCCTGTGTACTGCCATGCTTCCTGCCATGTTGATAATAGATTAAACCTCTGAATGATAAGACAGTCCCAATTAAATGTTTCCTTTAGAGCCGGGCGGTGGTGGTGCACGCCTTTAGTCCCAGCACTTGGGAGGCAGGGGCAAGCAGATTTCTGAGTTCGAGGCCAGCCTGGTCTACAGAGTGAGTTCGAGGCCAGCCAGGTCCATACAGAGAAACCCTGTCTCAAAAAAAAAAAATGTTTCCTTTATAAGAGTTGCCGTATTCATGGTGTCTCTTCATAGCAACAAAACCCAAACTAAGACACTTGCTATCTGGAATTTTTAAATTTTTGTTCTCAAGACACCAAGCCAAGCACTAATTTATTCTTGCATCTAAATTTTGAAAGTATTAACTTTATTCTCAGAATCTCACTTGCTGACATTGTGCATGTAAGAGCTCTGGGGAAATTTATTATCTCTTATAACTCTGCAAATTATGAATGTGCTTAGCTAAATACAATATTTTACTTCCACTCACTTAATTATCTTCCCATTTTAAGCATTTTGTTTGGTTAAGTAAATATGTCCTTATTAAGAAACTATTTTCTGAGTGGGGAAAAAATTTCAAGACATTGGCTTCAGCAAGGACTTCTGAAAAGCCATCTCCTTTCGTCACTTAGGAAAAAGTGATGACTGACAAATGAGATTTCAAGAAAGGAACAAGTTTCTACACAGCAAAGGAAATTGTTGAGTAAAAACACCCAGCAAAGCAGGAGAGTTCATCCCCAGCTATAGATCTGGCAGAGGATTAATATCTAAAATAAACAAAGAACTCAGAAAGTAACAAACAGCATAATAAAGGAGTTAATAAAATTAGCAGAGGCGTCACAGTGAAATAAAATTGTGTAGCTTTCAATAAATCTGAAAAGGGAAATTTCAACTTCACTAGACACCCTAGAACTGATAATTAAAATAACATTGAGATTCTGTAACTCCTGTCAGAAACCAAACAGCAACTAATGCTGATGATGACGTGGGCAAAGGGGGAACCAGCCTGCCTCTAGTGGAAACGAAG
The DNA here is from genome assembly GCA_964023405.1 of Apodemus agrarius. Lineage (NCBI taxonomy): Eukaryota > Metazoa > Chordata > Mammalia > Rodentia > Muridae > Apodemus > Apodemus agrarius. The sequence goes on along the minus strand of OZ030017.1, from coordinate 6,484,374 downwards.
ACAAAAGTCACAACGGAAGTCAATATGGAGGCTCCTCCAAACACTGACAGTAGGTCTTCCATGTGACCCATCTATACCCAGATGACTTCAAGACACCACCTCACAGAGACGCTTGCCCCTCCGGGGCTTACTGCAGCACTGTTCCCAGGAGCTGAGTCACAGGACCAACCTGGGCTTCCAGCAACAGAAGATTGAGGGACTAAAACATGCCACATACACCATGCAATGTTTTCAGTCACCAAAAACAGTCAAAATCATGTTGTTTGAAGGAAAATAGGTGAAACTGGAGATAATTTTATGAGACAAATCCATCCCGAGAAAATAAATACCACATATTTTCCCCTTTGCGGTTCTTGAATTTCATATAGATATTTAGAATCGTATGTATGTAAATATGGCAGGGATGTAGACGCTGATCTTTCCTGGTAGAGACATCTAACCTATGGCTTATGAACTGCACAGCCAAGGATAGCTACGAGTGTCCCAGCACAAAGTCATGTTTGTCAGACATTAGGAAGGGACGGAAAGGAAAGGGCCCGTATGTATGGCAGAGAGCAACCAGGCCTGTCACTCCATCATGGACGTAAAAGTTTGGGGATTGTTACAATTTCACAAATCCAAAGGAGCGCTCTGTTGGTCACCTGCCTTGCAGAGGGGACGGCAGCTAACACTTGGGTGGGAGTCGAGGCCTAACTGAACTCACAAGATAACGGTTATCATCCTAATCCGACAGGAGAGATATGCTGTCCCGACGAGAGGCACAACCGGGTGTCTGTGGGCTTTGGCGATGCCTGCTGCGGCACAATGCCCTACGCCGCCTCAGGGAGCCAGGTGTGCTGTTCTGGGAGGCTCCAGGATGGCTACAGACGGCAGTGCTGTGGGGGAGAGATGGTGAGCCAGGATTTCAAGTGCTGTGGCGGAGAAGAGGAGGGCGTGGTACACAGTTCCCTCCCAGGTAAGGCCCCTTGTCTGTCCATCAGGATGTGGAGAGGTGATGGCCAGGAGGATTTGCCCTAGAAATAAAATAAATAATTGAAACCCACATGAATTACATCGAATGAAACAATTAGGAAAATACTATGTAACAGTTAGCATCTTTTTTTTTTAAGCATATCTAGACTATTTCACAAAGACACACCAGATTTCTTTCCTTGGAGCTGAGGATGTGGGTCAGCCATTAAGAGCACTAGGTGTCCTGCAGAGAGCCCAAGTTCTGGTCTTAGCGTCTGTGTCCTGGGGCTCACAGCCTCCAGATGCCCTCTTCTGGTCTCTATGGACACTGAAGCCTCAGACACATGAATTTTTTAAAAATACATTTAAAAAAAATTCTTTATGAATTTTACCCCCCTAAAAATATACTAAATCAAAACAAACTCCTACATAAATGTGTTTTTCTGTATCAGAAGAATATTTCCTAATAAGCACTAATAGTAAGCAAAATAATTAAAGTGACATTGATATATTAATCATTTTTGTTCTTATATAAATAATATATATTATTAAGAATATATACTCTAATACTAATGTCAATATTAAATTAATTTACTAATAACAATATTAATAGCAAGCATTACCACTGGATAAGACCTTATTACACAAGCGTAGTATCTATTCTTATGTACATTGCTGCCAAAGTTAATCTTTATAACTACTCCACAAATAGATATTTTTCTATTCATATTTTATAGCTTAGGAAAGGTGCACAGCCCTATAACTCAGTGGTAAAGCACTTATAAGTACATATGAGGCCCTGGGTTTGATTCATGTCACCACAAAATAATAGCAATATTAAAATTAATGTGGAAATTGGAATGTGAGCATTAGAAACCTACCGGAGATCACACAGGTGATCAGAATAGAGTTTGGGTGGGTTGAACTTGCAGTTTGAAGGGGTGGAGGAATGGAACAAAATTCAAAATGAATATTTATTCATAATAAAAAAGTAAATTACAAATATCAAAGAAGTCCAGAAACCTCACTTATATAATCCAGTGTTATGTGCATGTATATGTACATGTGTGTATGTGCATGTGTATTTGCATGCATATGTATATGTGTATTTGTGTATGTGCATGTGTAAGTGTGTACACGTGTGTGAGTTTATGTGTGTGTGCATCTGTGTGTCTGTGTATATGTACCTATGTGTTGATATGCATTTGTGTGAATGTATGTGAGAGCATGTGTGTGTATCTGTGTGTATGTGCATGTGTGCATGAGTATGTATATGTATGTCAGTGTATGTGTATGAGTATATGTGTGTCTTGTGTGTCTGTGTATTGGTGCCTATGTGTTTGTATGCATGTGTGTGTGTGTGTACATGCACACGCACGCTGTATGCACACACGTGTACTCAGGCTAAGGTCTGATGAGGACATTTGCTGTCTGGCTCTGTCACCCTCTGCCTTGTGACCATGAGACTGAGTCCCTCACTGACTAGAGCTGTGCTGGCAGCCAGCCCCAGCGATCCTCCAGCCGAGTCTCTGTGGAGCTGGGGTCACAGGTGTGTGTTCAGCCATGCTACACTTTTACCTGAGCTCCAGGGATTTGAACAGTTTCTCATGCTTATGCAGCAAGCCCTCTCACTCACAGAGTCATCTCTCCAGTATCCAGCACAGTTTTTAAAATATCCAGATCTCGTACTTTCTGGCATCCTTTACCGTGGTTTGTGTAGGTCGTTTATTGCCTGTCCAGCCGACCCTGGCACTTTAGCAGATGTTTATTGCCGTTCGGCTTTTCCCGCTCATGTGGTTGATCACATTATCACAATTTCTTTTTTACATTGGTGGAAGTTTCAAAATGTGGTTTTAAGTACCCTGGCTCATTATTTTGCTTCATAAACAGGTAGGATAACTGTCAGATTTGGAGAAATCTCTACCAACGATCTCCTTTGGATCAGAGTATTTCAGATTTTCTACTCTGAAAGTGCTCTGTGGTGACTCTCCTTATCTGCAGAGCTGACTGAATTAACTGTACTCAGTGGGTAGTGTCTGTCTAAGCCAGCAGTTCTCAAGTTTGTGGGTCACGACCCCTTTAGTGGTCAAACAACTCTTTTACAGGGGTCACATATCAGATATTCTACATATCAGATATTGACATTACAATTCATAACAGCAGAAAAATTACAGTTATGAAGTAGCAATAAAAATAATTTTAAGATTGGTGGTCACCACAATATGAGGGACTGTATTAAAGGGTCATAGCATCAGGAAGGTTGAGAACCACTGGTCTAAACTATAATTCTCTCTACTTGACTCGTGTTATCATCAGTGTCACCAGCCCATCTGAAAATCAGCAAGTCTTAACATTATCCAGTTATTTTATTTTGAATACATTGATTCAAGGCCCAATACAGTGTTTCATTGCAGTTTCACTACTTTGAGAATGATCTGAAATTCATTTCAATTCTCTACTTGATGTCAGAAATATTTTAATTAAATACATATTTTCATGTTTTGCATGCATATGCATGTCCCCATGTGTAGGGGTAGATATGCACAAACACATATATGCTGAGGCCAGAAGCTAATTGTGGAAACCATTTCTTAGAAGTAGTCCCTCCTCCTCCTTTCCTGAGCAGGATCACTTACTGGCCTGGGACTTTATATCTAGGCTCAGTCCTTACTTTTCAGTGCCAGGATGACTCTTAGACCTGGAGATGAGGGGAACACTTCTATGACTGTCTGATTAGAGCAAGTTGTGTTTCTAAGTGCACAGGGGACTGGCCAGACAACTGCTTCCCCTAAGTTAGGGTGTCAGGGAGCAGCCCCTCACTGTCCTTTATGCAGAAGGGTTAGGGCTGATAGAAAAGTCCTGTTGAGATGGTCAGCTGGTAGCACCAGGACGGATGAGTAGGAAACTCTGAGCTCAAGGCTACCTGTGGGTTAGATACCAGCAAGAATGCATCCTGTGGAAGGGGAGTCATCATGGTGTCCAGGAGTTTAGCAAGGCTAAGGGATGGGTATACATCATAGGGTTACAAGTTCAGCAAATGCAGAAAGACATGGTTTGCAGGATACATTAGATTTAGGAAACAGACATTCTTGTAAGGGGTGGAGACTTACTAACAATGTGTAACAATGGATAACAATGTAGCTCCTTACAAAGCAAGTACTTTACCTGCTAAAGCATCTGTTCTCTCACCATTTTTTTAATATTTTCTCCACATTTATCTAACATTTTTCCTTTAAATCTTTCCTTCACTGAATCTCATTTAGTAGTCTATGAGTTTTTGCATCCCGGTTCTCCCTAAACTGCAGCATATGTGCCTAGTCCAGCCTCAGCAGCTCTTTATGGGACTAACGGAAGCCCCGTAGGTCATCTGTGAAAGTGAAACTGTTTTCATAGTAATACATAGTCAATGTACACATGTAGGTTTTATTCCGTGTGTTTGTTTATTTATCTGTGTGTGGAGGACTATGGGGATGTATGCTGTGCCTCTAGTGTAGAGAGGAGAGCAGTCTGTTCCCTTCCTATGCCATGAAGGTCCCAGGCAACAAGGTCAGGTCGCCAGGCTTGGACACAAGCCCCTTTACCCACTGGGCCATCTAATCCACCCCACTCTCACCCTGCCATGGATGTCTAGCTAGCGGCATTCTCCAGGAACCCTGTTGCATGTATTACTGCAGCAGAGAAAAACTGAGGGAAGAATTTAGTTGCTGTCAGTGACACTAGACCTTAAACTGGCCTACAAAAAAATGTATAAGAGAATGTCATTCTCACAAATTTGGTTTTTTGGTATTGGAAAATAAATTCATGCCCCAGAAATGCATCTTTATATGAGTTTATTGTTACTTTTTGAATGGATTTGAGTCTAGGATAGAACACATCTGTTGCTTTAACCCACATACTCAAAGGTGGTTTTGCTTTGATTTGGTTCATTCAAGACAGCATCTCATCCTGTAGACCAGGATGACCTTGAATTCCTGATCCTCCTGCTTCAGCCTTCCAAGTGCTGGAAGTGTATGTCATCAATTAAGCAAGTTTTTGGTTTGTTCTTTTATTTTTCTTTATTAGTCAACTGCCATATCCTTTCATTCAATAAACAAGAATGTATTGAGTCCATATTCAAGAAATCACTCTTTTGGGTGTAAAAATTATTAGAATTTCATCCCCTTCCCCAGTTTCTGGATCATCCAGGAGTATCATCATCTGTGAGACTGCAAAACGCTCCCTTTCGTGACCTCCTGTTCTCCATTCTTTGCTAGCCTGTCTTAATTGTGAAAGCTAATGAGTTTCATTAGGACTTTCTCATCCGTGCATGCAATGCGCTTTGGCCATTCTGCTTGCCAGCCCCCGCCCCGCCCCGCCCCTTTCTCCAGCAGTCTAATGCACACACATTTTTTAAACTGAGTGATCATTGCATTAAGCAGATGAAGAAAGCTAAATCTGGGTTGCACTGTTGTGTCAGAATCCTGAACACTGAGTTAGGTCTCTAGTGAGACAGCTTGACCTGGTGGGGAATTGATACCCATGTAGGAGTTCACACTTTGGCTTCTGAGTAGTGTATCATCTACACGAGGAGATAGAGGGAGATGGGTTTGAGCCAGCCCAGGAGTCAGTGAGTGCTTCCGGAAGAGTAAATGTGATTGCCTTAACTCTGATTTTAAAAGGCTACTTGAATTTGGGTGGCAGGAAAAAAAAAGTCGTAGACAGAAAGAGAAGACAAAGCCAAAATGCTGGAAAGGAAAACCGGGCGGGCCGTGGTGGTGCACGCCTTTAATCCCAGCACTCGGGAGGCGGAGGCAGGCAGATTTCTGAGGTCGAGGCCAGCCTGGTCTACAGAGTGAGTTCCAGGACAGCCAGGGCTACACAGAGAAACCTTGTCTCGAAAAACCAAAAAAAAAAAAAAAAGGAAAACCCAGTAAAGGTCACTGCCCTCCAGGACAGATTCTTAACCTTCTAGAGAATTCTTTGCAAGTTATGAACTCTCATCTTCAATTAAAGTGTATCAAAATACACTCACACATGCATGTGTATGCACAAGTGCACACCCACACATGCAAATTGCCTGCCTTCTTTTATGTTCTTGAAGTCTGCCCACGGGGCACATGTCAGAATCACCCTCTTTTGCTTCTGTATGATGATGACAGATAGCCAGTCAGATGTTTCTTTTCCAAAAGAAATCATTTTTATTATTTTTAACTCTATACATGTGTGTGATGCACATGCTTGCAGGTGGCCCTGGAGACCATAAAGAGCATCAATCCCACGGAGCTGCAGTCACAGGTAGTGTGGCAAAGGTACTAAGAACTCAGTCCTCTGCAAGAGCAGTCGCACCTTAACCGCCGAGTCCTCCCTTGACAGTGAAGCCTTTCTCAAATTGTAACGTCCCTCAACTCCTACAGAGCAAGACTGGCATGGCTCTGCGGTGCCGTCTGGACACCTAACACTGGTAGCCACGGTGGAGAAGGCAGAGGCTCAGTACTTGTAAAATGAAGGAGAAAAAAAAAATCTCTTTATTGCTTTGACCTTCAGACACGCTGAAAACAGGCAGGCTCTCAGCCTTCTCTGCTCCTCTACCCTCTCTCCTCCTGGCCTTGCCCCACGGTTCCAGCTGCTCACAGATCTGTCTCTATCCCAGCCACTCCCCACACCTGCCGGACAAGGCTTTGGATCCTCCAACAGTTCCAAAACCTGGCCTCTCTCACCGCCTGGCATTGTGAGCCTGCCACGACACCGGCCTGGCTCGTAAAACATCCCTTTATGTACTTTATGACTTAAACTCTTTTATTTGCCTGCAGGAGCCCTTTAACAAAATCACATTGAATTGACTTTCTCACACCAAATCAAATCTCCCTGGTCCCAGTTCAGTTGTCTTTGTCAATATGTATTTTATAAATGGAGTGAATTAACAGATGCTGTAGGAGCGGAAGTGCTGGGGTAGCGTTTATGGTTTTTAGTGCTCTCTCTGGGCGGATGAGCGGTGTGGAAGCAGTATACAGGTATCTTGGGATGAAAGTCATTCCCGCGGATATGTATTCCTAACCATTTTCCCTGAATATATTTTAAATCTCTTTATTACACATCCTCCCTTAGTGTTTTGCGTATATGGTTTTATCATGTATGCTGTTAATCTTGGCTTGGACTTGATGGATCCCTTAACATTAAAAGACAAAATTAAAACCTTCTCCATCATTCAGAGAGAACAGAGACTTTCCGTTAGCCACGAACAAGATCATTCCCTGACTTTAGATTATGTCCCCTCATATATATATTATAAATCAGGTTCATGCAGTCTTTGATAGCAAATGCTTCTGAAATTATCTCACAGCAGAGTTCTGGGTTCACATGCCCTAGACTCTGCCTTGAGAAAAAAGGAAGGGGGCCAATCAGAAAAATGAATATTTTCTTTTAAGATGGAATTTCTAAGTCTCGCACAAAAGAAGGGAGGTAATATAGAAGAGCTAGCTGGAAGAGATTGCTCCCAAAATGTCTCCATGAGACATTGAGACCATGAGAGTCTTTTGAAAAATATAATGTAATATAACATTATATATCTACATATACATCTATATCTATATCTATGTATCTCTCTATCTATATGTATTTCTATATCTATATATATCTATATATCTATATCTTCTAAAATGTATGGCAGTGGTTTGGTGAGAGGGCCTAATTGTTAACAGTTTTGAGGTGGTGACCATAGCGCCATCTACTGGTTATCACAAGCAACAATGTCCTTTTTAATTTTTTTTAATCTTTTTTATTTTGTAGCACTCTCCCCTACCTTTCCAAGTTTGTTCTGAAGACACTAATTGCAAGCTGTTTCTTCTCTCTTACATGTCTGCAATGCAGAGCCCCTTGTCCTAAAATATTATAAATGTGAACTAAAGCCAGAGTTTAATGTGAGTTCTCCTACCCAGGACTGGTTTTCACACTTTACCGTTATTTTCTTGGAAGTGTAGTGTTTATTTCTTAGTTGTCTTTAGGGAATGTATAGCACATTTATAGACTTAAACTATTTACAAAGTATCAGGTGCGTTTATAAATACTTCATTAGTTTTGGACATCAAGCAAACGCTGGTGCCACACTTGGTAATATGATCACAAGCTTCCTCTAGTTCTTTCTCCACTGTCTACAACAGAATAGAAGCCACCCATTGGCCGTCTACATGTCGTGAAAGATGATGTGATCCTGAAATATAAACATCTGCCTTGAACACACTAATCTTTTCTATGTCTTGTTCAAAGACACTCTCCACGTTCATGCACATGTGGTCTGGAGCCTTCGGAAGAGCAGACTGAGCCATCAATACTGCACGGCCTGTTTTGTTTTCTTTTTCTTTGGGCATATTTAAGATTGTGGCTTCTGTGTGTCAGAGTTCAAAAGTCAAGCGCTGTGTGTGATAAATTAGGCAAGGGTCAAAGGTTGCTGCCATGCCTCTCAGAAGCAGCCGTCTCTGGATCTTCAGCTCATTCATGCTGAAGAGATGCACCATGGGTATCACTACCAGGCCCCGCTCTGCAACATCTGCTCTCCCTAAGTGAGTTAGTGCACGTCAGACATCTTTATGTCAGAATATCACAGTGATGGATGCAGTCTTCAGAAAATGCTGCATAAAAATCTGGTGTGCCGTTCTGGCCATTAAGTGAAATTACTATTTAAATTAATGGCACTGTCATGGTTTATCTGTGCAAAGAATGAACGCTGATTAGAGTATTAAGTAATTAGCAATTTATCACACTGGAACAAGGTTGATAATAATTAAAGAAGTAATGGTTTACCAAGGAAACTAGAAAGGGAGTCACTTCTTGTTATGTGAGTGAAAATCTTGCCTGAAAATTCAGAAAAGCCAAGACGAACCCTTTGACAAAGAAAGCATCCTTTTTTCTCTCTCTTCTTCCCTTCATATAAAAACAGTTCATTATCAAAATTTTAGTTGACCTGTCAAAAGTCCCTCAGAGCGATCAGATGACTGATTAGGAGTTTCGAATTAGGTCAATGTCTGCATTTTGATTTCATACTTAAAGCATGGGGAAGCCATGCAGTAATTTGAGAATACAGGGGGAGAATCAGTCTCCTCCCTGAAAAAAGCCCAGTTTTCAGATTTTGATTGCTCCTTAAAATGGAAACACGAATAGTTTTAAGAAAATTACTAGAGGAAAAAAATGACAGTCAAGGATCCAAGGTTGTATTTAAATGTCCAATCCAAAGGCATCAGGAAAATAATGTCTGTGTGTGGACAGTACCGAACCCAAGCCCGTGCAGTCCACTTTCATTTCTGTGCGTCATGAACACACATATATAAGTAGGCGTTTTACATGAATAAACCTCTCTTTACCCACATAATTAAGACTCAGTCTACAGTGAGAACCCCGCTGTGCATATTTTATTATCGAGAACATGACCCAGGAAGGTTAATAAAAATTATTAATATCATAGTTTACTTTCAATTACTTTGAAGAGTTGTCATGTCACATTTAGGTCAGCATGATACATCAAAACTCTATAATGATCAGTATCTATTATTAGTCATATGAGCAATTTTTAAATATTTAAATCTTTCGGAGTATAAACAGCAGTACAGCAGTATGACTGATGGTTCTTCAGAGCCCTGGCTGGACAGCAGCGTCCTTTCGGGTACTCGTCACAATGGGGACTACTGGATGATGTTTTGTTTTATTTTTTTTTTAAGGCTTCAAAATATCTTTGGCCTGTTATTAAGAATGCTATTCCTAATATGGGTGTTTGTACAGAACCAGATTAAACAATTCAGGACCCAGAACATTTGGAATTTGAAGTTCTTCGCCATATCAGTTGGGAGTAATAATAAACAAACAGAACTCTAATTAAAATGAATCATTCACCAGGTTTGCGGCACTACCAGATGCAGATTCTAATAAGACAGCTCGGTGACGTGCCGTCTGGGCGCCCGCATTTCCTTCATAATCCAGCCCCAGAGTACTGTTTCCTTAGCTGGTGCTTTTCTGTCTAAGTGTATGCTGGTTTCTTCCTTGGCAATACATGGTAGGCATTTGGTCAGTAGGAGAGACGGCTGTTGGTCCTTCAGGTACGTATGTCTTCCTTCCGGTATGAGAGTCAGTGATTCTCCCTGTAAGGCCGCGTTCCCCAGCCTGACAGCCATGTCATCTAACAGAGCTGTGAGAGAATCAAAAAACTAGTGCCTGACTGCTGGGCTGCTGCTTTTCTGTGACCACAAATACATCCTACTAGTTTGAGGTGTGTCTGCATGTGTGCGTGGTGTTTGTGAATATGTGCGTCTATGTGTGATATGTATGTTGTGTGTGTATGTAGTGTGTGTGTGTGTGTGTGTGTGTGTGTGTGTGTGTGTGTTGGATGGTGCAGTGTGGAATGTATAAGAGGAAGTTATGGGGTGGTATGTGTGTATGTATGTATGTGTGGTGTACAGTTCGTGGTGTGCTATTTGTGGTATGGATCTGTGTGGCGTGATATGTATGGTGTTTGTAGTGTATGTGTGCTGTAGTGTGGTATGTGTGATATAGGGGATGTATATGTGGTATGTGTGGTGTGGTGTGCATGATGTTTGGTTTTGTGTGTGTGTAGTATGATATGGGGGTGAGGGAAGGTGTGTTTGTGTGTGTGTATGTGTGTATATAGAGTGTGTGTGTGTGTGTGTGTGTGTGTGTGTGTGTGTGTGTCAGATGGTGCAGTGTGGAGTGTATGTGAGGAAGTTAAGGGGTGGTATGTGTGTATGTATGTATGTATGTATGTATGTGTCTATGTGTGTGTGTGTGTGTGTGTGTGTGTGTGTGTATGTGGTGTGTGGTGTGCTTTACTTGGTTGAGAATTTTGCACAGTGGGTTCTGATCATGTTCAACCCCCTCCCCCAAATTCATCCAGCTCTCCTTACCCGCCCAACTGTGTGTTCTTTATCTCCTTCAATCCATCAAGGCTAATCCATTCCCCCTAAATGCATTGTTGGATGCCTGGCCTTCCACTGGGGAAGGATCATCTCACCAGGGGTCACACTCTTAGATCAGAGCTGACCCCTCCTACCTGCCCCAGCACTAACAACTCCTCTAGTATCCTCAGCAGTGGGGAGACTTCCTAACTCCTCCTCCATCCTGGGACTTGGGATGACTTGGGCTTGCATGGAGCTGGTGCAGGGGCGTCACAAGCAGTAACCACTGTGGCTCACTGCCCTGCTGTATCCTTTTCAGCAGCCACAGCCTCTTATAACCTTTCTAACCCTCATTCCACAGTGGTCCCTGAGCTCTGGAAGGAGAATATAGGGTACGTGTTCCATTGAGGGCTGGACTCTGTGGCCTCTTAGCCCTCACACCAGTGTGAGGGGGCCAGTGTGAACATTCAGTATCTCCTTTACCCACGGACATTGTTGGAGGTATAACTCTTGACGTCTGAACAGTTGTTGTCTTGTTAGACATGGTCTCACGTACCTAGGAGCCCCAAGATGGCCTCACACTTGCTGTGTCACTACAAACAGCTTCACACTTCTGATCTTTGTGCCTCCACCTCCCTAACATTGGCATCACAGGGGTGCACTGCCATCCAGTTCCCACAGTGCAGACCAGAGAGCAAATCCAGGCCAGCACTCTGCCAACTGAGCCGTCTCTCCGTGACCTGGTTGTACACATCCAGTCTAATTCCAGGAGAAAGAGAGATTATGGCTGTTTCAAACTTCACAAGAGCACACGAGGCAAATGCTACACCCCACACAAAGACAGGCGGAGGCTTATGCAGCCCTTACCAAGGACGCACTGGGATGGCACTACATTTCTAGTCTCCCTTGTGAATTTCTAGAGCTTACTCTCTCAGACCTTTTGCTCTGGTTAACCTACTTGTGCAACATGATGTTATCATCACAAAAGGAACAGGCAGTTTTGACAGAAACCCCATCATTTTTTTTAATAGAGTGTGGGCAGAGTCTGGCCCAGCTGAATGACTTCTGAACAGCTCCTCCGGTGTGCTCATTTCCTAATGAGTGCCTGGTGCTCTTGGTAAGAAGGACCCTCATCGCACATCTAAATCACCTTGGTGGGGAAACGTTACCTTTACGGTGGCTCCTTCACTGAAACTGCCCAAGTCTGACGTTTTTATACCAAGCTTTACGGCTGCCTCAGTTTTCTCCCCCTGTTTTATTTGATATTCATATATAACATTTTATTGTTGCAGGAATGCTGTGTTGTGGGCAGGATTACGTGAGCATGTCAGATACCATATGCTGTTCAGCGTCCAGTGGAGAGTCTAAAGCACACGTTAGAAAGGATGACCCCGTGCCAGTGAGCTGCTGCGGCCCTGAACTTGTTCCAGAGAGCCAGCGATGCTGTGATGGAGTTGGATATGATCCTTTGAAATATGTTTGTTCTGATGAGATTTCGCCTGGAACGGCGGTGAAGGTAATTGATAGAAAGCCGCTCGGAGGTGCCGCTCTGGCGATGGAAAGAGAAACACGCTGTTCATAACTATTTTTCTAAAATAGGAATATAAAAACTCACGTGTGCATTATTCATTTTTGCATTCTATCCATATTAATACAGAATGAGTTTGTCGTGATTTATGCCAGCGCAATGAATTCCAAAGGAATTCCTAATGATTAGCCGTTCTCTGCAAGCTTTACCCAGCACTCCAGATGAGCAGAGGGCTGGAGGGGTGTGCTCCCAGGCCGAGTACTGTCATCCCTGGCCGCTACACAGTCATTTACAGCCCTGGGCGCGGTGGCTGCCAGCTGATTCATCTCAGCTGTCGACCCTCTGTGCCTTAGAATTAGAGAATCACACTTCTGAGTGTGTCTGTGGGTGTGTTTTCCAGGGGAAATGAGTGAAGATGTACACTCGTTTCAGGGTGTGGGGGTGTGGGGGTGTGGGGGTGTGGGGGTGTGGGCAGTGCTGTTCTATGGGACGGGCAGAGACAGAAAACTGAGCAGCATGCACCTGTTTCCTCGCCTAAGACCTGTCCTCATTACCTAACTTCATGGAAACAAGCCTCTCCGTGGACGAACTGTGACTCACAGTAAGTCTGGTGGTCTCCGAAGCATTGGCGATGGAGCACACGGCCCCGCCCGTGCCAGACAAGCATTTCCTCCATCAGTGAGCCGCATCCCCAGCTTTAAAATGATGCAAGGGAAGGTACCGTCTTGTCCTGGAGCTCACCACCTTCCCTTCGGGGGAGTGCAGTTTCACAGTTGATAACTTACTGTTACTTTTGTCTTCGTTTCCACCTCTGAGCTGGCCCTGGTCTCCTTTAACCTGTTAGCTCTTCCTGTCCGCTGATAAAGTCCTTATTTGCCTCGGTGAGATGTTGCTTTCAATTTATGTTTTGACTTTTCTATTAATTTTTTTTAAAAAAAAAATAACCATTTTGTCTTAAGGGCTTTGGGGTGGGGAGACTATGCTTGTGATTTTGATGGTATGGGTAAGGTTGGTTTTGGTCGGTTTGCTTTATTTTTAAATGGTACTGTTTGTTTATTTAGCACAGCTGTGGTCCTTCTTGTCTTCGATCTACTCTTGCTTGGCCTAAGCCCATTGGTCTTTAATGTTCTGTAATTGCTGCCTCCATCAGCGGCTGTCTGAGGACTGGCTGTCAGTGGGAAGCATGGCAGGACAGTCACCCGACAGGGAGTCAGGTGACAGAGGATGGTAACACGTAGCTTGACGCTCCGCTTCACCTTCCCTTTCCCTTTTGCTATTTTAAATCTGGGTCCTGACTGCCCTTCCTGTGTGCCCCCTGCTCCTCTCGGTCTCACCAGATCTCCTTCAACTTGTCTCATTCTGGCATGCACTGCCAGCTTCAGCCAATAGCAACACACACACACACACACACACACACACACACACACACACACACACGAGAGAGAGCTCCCTGGTATCTATCAATCCTGCCCAACTACTAAGCCAACCATTCATTTTAGAGTTTTGTTACTTAAACAGACTATGCTGGAGTAAAAAAGTTCATACAGGTGATGACTCCAAAGAAACGATTTTCATCTTTATTTACATGTTAATTGCCATGTGAGTATGTGTGTGTGTGTATGTGTGTGTGTGTGTAGTATGTAGCATGACTTGTATATATACATTAGACAGTGATCACCAAACAATTTAGTACATGTGTAACTTCACAAAAAAATAAATAAATAAATAAATGCCAGTTTCTTTCTGTTTTTAAGTTTCTGTGAGTAGGACTGTGGTAGAAGTGCTTTAGATCTGTCTTTTCAGCAGCTGTACTTTGTTTGATTTGGTTGGGTTGGGTTGGGTTGGGTTGGGTTGTTTAATATGGTTGGTTGGTTGTTTAGAAATTTTCATATCACATCCAGTATTCACAAGGCAGCATCTTAGAAAGCAGGGTCACCTCCTGGTGCCTCACAAACATCCAAGAGATCACAGTGGGGAGGGAAATCACATTCTTGGCTGGGTTGTCCTTGGATACTGTGTGAGAGTGTGTGTGTGTGTGTGTGTGTGTGTGTGTGTACTAGCAGCACTGATGCCCTGTCTTAGGACTCACCCCTGGAGCCACACACACCCCTGGATATATATATATATATATATATATATATATATATATATATATATATATATATATATGTATATATATACACATATATATATATATATTTGTGTGTGTGTGTGTGTGTGTGTATTCAAATTACAGAGAGAACAATAAACTCGTACTTACTTCCCCCTTCTAACGGAACCTCCGCCATGTTTTTCTGAAGAAATGTTATTTTGATGAACTTGGAGAGAATAATTTAACCTTTCACAAGAGAAGAGAAATCAAATTTTAATATGAAAACTGTTTAAAACCAATTTATTGCTTATATACAGGAACACAGTGTGGATCTGGGTCATATGACTCTTGCCTTCTCTATGGCTTCTATAATTTAAAATGATTAAGCACTTCATTTCCTCAGATTAGAACATTCACTGGTAAGAATAAAAACCTAGAGATTCCTCAGAGAAAAGATTAACAAATGTAAATAGTTATAATGACAGTATGTAATAGCTATTCTAAAACTATGCATTGAGGGCCTAACTTGTCTTTTTATACTTTTGCTACATTTATTTATTTATTTGTGTCTTGGGGTCAGGGACAGCATTGTGCCATGTAGAGGTCAGAGGACAGTTTGTGGAGTTGGCTCTCTTCATCTACTACATGGGACCCGGGATTGAACTCAGCTCCCCGACTTGGCATCAGGAGCATTTAGGCACTGAACACTCTTGCCGGGCGCAGTCTCAACCTTTCTTACAGCACAGAAGCACAGATTCTCAGAAATCCCATCCTATACTTTTATCCAAAATACCACATGCAAATGTCAAAGTTCACATCAAAACCTGTGGCTCCTGTTTGTCATGTATGCTCTGAGCTCAGAGCCATTTCGGGTGTCAAGTCACTTGATTCACAGACTTCCTGGGGAATTCGTTTCCAATTCATGCGCTCATGCAGAAGACACTTTGATGGTATTTGGCACCCAGGTTCCCAGAAGTAGAAAGACACAAGACAGAAACTTCCTAAGTCTCTGCTCCTTCCAGTATACAACTGCTTCTCTATTATGTGTTTTAGGCTGATCCTGTATCACAAGGGTAAAATATTTCATCTAAGTGATACAAAAATGCATTCTACATGGCTAAAGGAAGTTCACAAACCCTCTTGTCCCTCTCCCAAACAGGAAACCAGAGTATGTGAGACTGTCTGCCCTGCAACCATGAAAGCCACAGCACACTGTGGCCGGTGCGACTTCAACGCCACCACCCATGTCTGCACGGTGATGAGAGGGCCTCTCAACCCCACAGGGAAGAAAGCAGCAGAAGGACTGTGTTCTGCAGCAGAAGAAATAGTTCATTCTGGAGATGTGAATACACGTTCTTTCATAGGTAAGGGATGCCCATGCTGGAGGCCTAGTGAGAGGCTACTGCTGGTGCAGCCTCCACGTCTCTCTGGCAATCCCCTACATGTCAATCAACATCAGTCAGTTCCAGAATACTTTTAGGCCAGCTTGTTGCACAGTAATCAATGACATAATCTGTATGCACTCAGTCAGTTATTTAGAATTTTAAGTCTATCCTTCAGCAAGGCTAAATGCTATTTGTGCTGGCTGGTTTTGTGTCAACTTGACACAGGCTGGAGTTCTCACAGCGAAGGAGCGTCAGTTGAGGAAATGCCTCCATGAGATCCAGCTGCAAGGCATTTCTCAATTAGTGATCAGAGTGGAGGGCCCCTTGTGGGTGGTGCCATCCCTGGGCTGGTAGTCCTGGGTTCTATAAGAAAGCAAGCTGAGCAAGCCAGGGGAAGCAAGCCAGTAAGTAACATCCCTCCATGGCCTCTGCATCAGCTCCTGCTTCCTGACCTGCTTGAGTTCCAGTCCTGACTTCCTTTGGTGATGAACAGCAATGTAAAAAGTGTAAACTGAATAAACCCTTTCCTCCCCAACTTGCTTCTTGGTCATGATGTTTATGCAGGAATAGAAACCTTGACTAAGACACTATTTTAAATTAAATTTTAAAAAAAAAGAATAAAGAACAAGACATAAATAAGCTATTTGTATACCTTTCTGGAATATTCCATTGATTGACAATTTCCATTCTCAAAGTTATAAGGCAACTTTCAATGAGAGCAGCGAATGGATACTGCCATGCTTGGAGGCAGGAACGATGGAGAAGCCTGCCAGGTTACTCGTGAGACCTAAGGGCATTGCTCTGAGGAAGGAGAGCACTCCAGAGTGGGACTGTCCCTGAGATGGGTCATCCTCAGAGCAATCACCTTCACAGCCACTGAGATAATGACTTCTAACTACCATTTTGCACTTTTAGATCCGTCTAAGCAGGAGGATCACTCAGGAGTAGCACTCAGCACTGACTGGGATGGACGAGAAGCTCTGAAGAGTTGAAGATTATTTCTAAATTAGCTCTACTCTTTGGAGTTTTATTATTAGAATGTTTACCAACAGAATATGCTTGGTTTTTGAGCAGAAAGATGTGTGTGATACACACTGAGTCAGAGAGTGTCTAAGTTACATAATTCATACGCACTCTAGTTAAACAGACAGAGCAGTGCCGCATTCAACATGAACCGTCACCAGAACTTACTTAACCAAGGGCAGCAAGCATGTCACATGTCAGGAGTGGAAAGTTCCAGGTAGGATGCCAGACTAGACAAGAAAGCTGACAGAGGGAAGGCAGAGCTGGGGTGAAGTCAGCATTTACTCCCCTGCGCTGTGCTAGGTGGTCAGGACTCCCTGCATCCTCCCAAGGCACTCATCTAGTGTGATCACAGGAGGTGAGGAAACTGAGTGTGGGAGCGTAAAAGGCAGCCTGTCTTCCGGTTGAGCTAGGTTTAAACCCCAGTGACCCAGCCGGTGTTCCTGCAAGGGACAGAAGGCCATTTGCCACACTCCCAGACACCAGGCTCCTAACACAAGGCCTCAGCTGTTCATAATTCTATGGCCATCAGTCACGTAGGGCAACCACCCAAGCTCTTCCACAGAGGATGTGACCACAGATCACAAGACAGCCTCGAGACAGATCTCCATTTTAATGAGGTACCTAAAGGCCTGAAGGGCTTAGCCAGTGAAGCTCTCCTTCCCAGACACTCCTCCCTGCAAAAGGTATTTAACCTCAGGCCTGCCCTGAGAAAGTGGAGTATGGTTTCACTCATCACAACTCTCCACCAACACTTTAAATCCATGGACCACCTCTTTTCATCTGGATCCGCCATGCTGGAGCAATGAAACAGATCTTCCTCTAAAGAGCTGAGTCTAGTCTCATGCAGGAGGCTTCCCTGCACTCCCAGACATGTCTCCACCAAGCCAAGCCACCCACCCAAGCAAACCAAGGACTCTTGTCCCTGTGGGACCGTGCCAGAACTCTCCTCCCTACCCCTTTCCCTTCAGCTCTGGGCTAGATCCTAGGGACCCAACTCAGCTATTCCAGTGTCTGCAGTGCCCAAGACTGAAAATCTGTCATCTCCAGTCTCCCGGTGCAGGTTCCCCAGGGACTTCAGACTGCCCTTCCCCACCCCTGGAGCAGGGTCCTGCGGCTTCCCACACCCCCCGACACCCACTGGGGCGGCAGTTGGGAAGGAGCCGTCAAACTTCCCGCCTCCGCTGTGCCCAGTGGCCGGAGCCCGGGGCTGGACACGGGCCTCCATTTTAACCCACAACAGAGAGTCACCCGGGAAGAGGAGCTGATGTGAGAAGCAGACAGCCCAAATGGATGCGTGCTGCAGCAGGGCGTCTCGATGCTTCACGTGGGCACACAGCTCCCTTCAGAGCGCTTGGACCTCTCTTGAGTGTTGCTTCCCCTCCCGCAGTCCCTCCTCATCCTTCTCCAGTCACAGACCTTAATCTTTGGTCCAGGCTTCCCAGGTCAGGCATGAGCCCCTTCTGGCCCCGCAGCACCTGGCTTCCAAAGGCCACCCACTCTCCTGTACGGCACTTGCTGTAGACACTAAACCCATCTTTCCCACTAGCCTGAGATGTTCTTATCAACAATATGTTAGGATTTAACACGCGACACACAGACGAAAATTATTGAATAAGTGAAATAAACAAAATAACATTAGGAAGGCTTCAAAATAGACCACAGTCTAACCAGTCTTCCTGTCTCCCGCTGTCTGTTAAATATCGCCCCGTGGCCCCTCATTCTTAAATGATTGGGTTTCCATCCCAGAGAGGTCCCTGCTTTTATCTGCCACCTGCAATCAAGTCAAGATGTTGAAGGGCTTTCCAAGCATGCTTGCAGGAGCCTTCTTCCGAGATAAATAGACGAACTGCCGATGTGACATAAGGGCTTTTAAAGCCTACACTCCAGATTGCATTGCCCGCCAGAAAACACTATAAATTGAACATGAGAAACAAACTTTCTTATTTGTAGCCGTACTATGGTAGAGCCCAGCATCGGACCCAGTCTTAGCAAGCACTCTCCCACAGAGCTGTGCCCCGAGCCTGCTCTCATGCATTTGTTTTGAAACAGGGTTTCACTAAATTGCCAGGGCTGGCCTTGAACTTGCTACATAGCCTGAACTGACCTTGAGCTTACGATCCTCCTTTCCTTGTTCATAAAAATTGTTAAACACATTCTGATGAGTCTACTTACGGTGCACTGTATGTGTTCAGGGCTCAACACTGGGATCAGATACCTGTCAGGAGGTGCATCCCTCAATTAATTGAAGTTATTAATTGCCTGGATTCCTTCATCAGTGGAATTCCTTCATCTCTCCCTCCCTGTCTCTCTGCCTCTCTGCCTCCCACAACCACGCTGTCTTTCTTCCTCCCTCAGTCTCTGACCCATGCCTCCCTCCGTACCTCCCTGTGTGTGTGTGTGTGTGTGTGTGTGTGTGTGTGTGTCAGTGTTCTCAAGTTCTTTATATATATTAAATATTAGTCCTCTGTCAGTTGTGGAGTTAGTAAAGATATCTTACCATTCTGTGTGCTATCATTTTATCCTATTGACAGTGTCCTTTGCTTTACAGAAGCTTTTCAGTATCATAAGGTCTCATTGGTTAATTGTTGATTTTAATGCCTGTGCTGTTGATGTTTTGTTCAGGAAGCTCTCCCATTCGCCAGTGCATTCAGGGATGTTCCCTACTCTCTCATCTATCAGGTTTTGTTGAAGATGCTTTCTTTTTTTCCAGTGTATACGTCTGGCTTCTTTATCAAAAATCACATGTCCATAGGCATTTGGATTTATGTCTGGGTCTTTGGATTCCATTTGATTCAGTTCCGTTGATCAATGTGTCTGTAGGCCAATACCATGCAGTTTTTGTGTAATAGCTTTACATTTTCTGATGCCCTTTTCAATTTCCTTCTTCAAAGACTTTAACTTTTTATTACACAGGTCTTTCATGCCCTTGCTTAGAGTTACCCCTGGATACTTTATATTATTTGTGACTATTTTGAAGACTGTTTACCTAATTTCTTTCTGACATTTCTATGTAGGAGGGCTACTATTTTTTTTTAGTTTATCTTATATCTAGCCACTTAGCTAAAGGAATTTATAAGCTGTAGGAATTCCCTGGTAAATTTGGAGGTCACTTGCGTATACTATCATGTTGTCTGCAAATAGCAATACTTTGACTGCATTCCGGTGTGCATCCTCTTGGTCTTCTCTAGTTGTCTTCTTGCTCCAGCTAGCACTTGAGCTGCTAGATTAAATAGGTATGCAAAGGGAAGACAGCCTTGTCTTGTTCCTAGTTTTAGTGGAATTGCTTTCAGTTTCTCTCCATTTAATTTGATGTTGGTTATAGGCTTTCTGTAAATTGCCTTTATTATGTTGAGTTATGTCCCTTGAATTTATGATCTCTCCAAGATTTTTATCATGAAGGGGTGTTGGATTTTTGTCAAAGGCTTTTTTGACATCTAATGAGATGATCATGTGGTTTTCTTCTTTCAGTCTGCTTATATCATGGATTGATTAGATTGACATATTTTTGTGTGTAGTTCTCTTTATTGAATCTTTGTATATCAGGATGACTGTGGACTCATAAAATTAATTTGACAATGTTACTTCTGTTTTTATTTCATGGGATAGTCTGAGGAGTGTTGATATTAGGTCTTCTGTGAAAGTATGGTAAAATTCTGGGCTTAAACCATCTGACCCTGGGCTTTTTTTTTTGGTAGATATTTAATGACTGCTTCTATTTCCTTAGGTGTTACTGGTATATTTAAATTGTTTAGTTTATTTTGATTTAACTTTAGTAAGTGGTATCTATGGAGGAAATTTTCCATTTATTTCAGAGGTTCCAATTTTGTGGAGTACAGGTTTTTGGAGTATAACATAAGGATTTCTTATGTGTCTGTTACTATGTCTTCCTTTTCATGTCTGATTTTGATAATTTGGATAGTCTCTCTCTGCTTTTTACTTAGGTTGGATAAGGGTTTGTCTATCCTGTTGATTTTCTCAAAGAACCAACTCTTTGTTTCATTGACCCTTTGTATTGCTGTCTTGGTTTCTATTTTATTGATTCAGCCCTAAATTTGATTATTTCTTGCCATCTGCTCCTTTTGGGTGCATTTGATTCTTTTTGTTTGAGAGCTTTCTGATATGCTATTAAGCCACTAGTATGATTCTTATCTCCGTGTACAAAGCTCATGTTGAAGTGGATAAAGGACATCCACATAAAACCAGGTACACTGAATCTAATAGAATAGAAACTGGGGAAGAACCTGGAGCACAAAGGTACAGGGGAAATTTTCCTGAACAGAACACCAATAGCTTATGCTCTAAGATCAAGAATTGGCAAATGGGACCTTGTAAAATTGCAAAGCTTCTGTAAGGCAAAGGACACTGTCAATAGGACAAAACAGAAACCTACAGATTGGGAAAAGATCTTTACCAATCCTACATCCAATCGAGGGCTAATATCCAATATATACAAAGAATTCAAGAAGTTAGACTCCAGAGTACCAAATAACCCTGTTAAAAAATGTGGTACAGAGCTAAGCAGGGAATTCTCAGCTGAGGAATACTGGATGGCTGAGAAACACCTAAAGAAATGTTCAACATCCTTAATCATCAGGGAAATGCAAATCAAAACAACCCTGAGATTCCACGTCACACCAGTCAGAATGGCCAGGATTAAAAACTCAGGGGGCAGCAAATGCTGGAAAAGATGTGGAGAAAGAGGAACACTCCTCCATTGCTGGTGGAATTGCAAGCTGGTAAAACCACTCTGGAAATCAGTTTGGCAACTCCTCAGAAAATTGGACATAGCACTACCTGAGGACCCAATTAACTTCTTTATGAAGGCCCTTACGCACTATTAACTTTCTTCTTGGCATTGCTTTCACTGTTTCCAGTAAGTTTGGATATGCTGTGCACTAACTTTTATTGAATTCTAGGAAGCCCTTATTTATTTATTCCTTGACCCAGTAGTCATTGAATAGAGTTGTTCAATTTCCACGAGTGTGTAGGCTTTCAGTCGTTTCTGTTGTTGAAGTCCAGCTTTAATCCATGGTAATCTGATAGGATACAGTCCATTATTTCAATTCTCTTGTATCATTTGAGACTTACTTTATCACCAAGTATGTGGTCAGTTATAAAGAATGTTCTATGAGATGCTATGAAGAAGGGTGTGTGTGTGTGTGTGTGTGTGTGTGTGTGTGTGTGTGTTTGAGTGAGATATTCTGGAGATATTTGATAGTTCCATTTGACTCATACTTTCTGTTAACTTCATTATTTCTCCTTTTAGTTTCTGGCTGGATAACACGTCCATTGATGAGACTGGGGTGTTGAGGTCTCCCACTATTAATGTGTAGAGTTCAATGTGTGATTTAAGCTTTAGTAATGTTTCTTTTACAAATGTGGCTGCCCTTGCAATCAGAGCATAGAACTGAAATGTCATCTGGATTTTTCCTTTGATAAGTATGGAATTTCCTTCTCCATGTCTTTTGACTAGTTGTGGTTTAAAATCTATTTTGGTAGATATGAGAATAGCTACATCAACTTGTTTCTTGGGTCTACTTGCTTAGAAAAATCTTTTTCCAACCTTTTACTCTGAGATAATGCCTATCTTTGGTGCTGAGATGTGTTTCTTATATACAGAAGGGTGGATCCTGGTTTCATATCCATTCTATTATCCTGTGTCTTTTTATTGGGAAATTGAGCCTACTGATACTGAGAGATATCAATGAATGATTGTTAACTTTTAATGTTATTCTGTAGTAGTAGTAGTAGTTGGTGGTGGTGGTAGTGGTGGTAGTGGTGGTGGTGATGGTGGTGAATTTATGTTTCCCCTCTTTAGGTTTTGCTGGTGTGAGACTATATTTATGGCCTATGTTTTCACTGGTGTAGTTGGCTTCCTTGGATTGGAGTTTTTGTTCTAGAATTTTCTATAGGACAAGATGTGTAGATAGATATTGTTTAAATTTGACTTTGTCATGAAATGTATTATTTTCTCCATCTACAGTGATTGAAATTTTGCTGTTTATAGTAGTCTAGACTGGCATCTGTTGTCTCTTATGAATCTTCAAGACATCTGCCCAGGTCCTTCTGGCTTTTAGGATCTCCATTAAGAAATTGGGTGTAATTCTAATTGGTTTCCCTTTATATGTTACTTAGCTTCTTTCCTTGCAGCTTTTAATATTCTTTCTTGGGGACTTTCTTTTCTGGTCTACTTTATGTGATGTTCTTTAAGCTTCTTTTATCTTTATAGGCATGTATTTCTTTAGGTTATGCAATTTTTCTTCTGTGATTTTGTTAAATATATTTTCTAGGATCTTGACTTTGAATTCTTTTCCTTATTCTATTCCTTATATTTTCAGGTTTGGTCTTTTCATAGTATCCTAGATTTCCTATATGTTTTGTGTTAGAATTTTCTTAGATTTAACATTGTCTTTGACCAATGAATCTCATATTTTACATCCCTGAGATTCTTTCCTTCACTTCTTGTATTTTGTTGGTAGTGCTTGAGTCTGAAGTTCTTGTTCACCTAACCTAAATTTTTCCATTTCCAGAATTTCCTCAGTTTGTGTTTTCTTTATTGCTTCTATTTCTATTTTCATGTCTTGAACAGTTTCCTTCACTGTTTGTTTGTTTGTTTGTTTGTTGGATCTCTTGGCATTCTTTAATTAAATTGATTTCCTCCAATATTTAGTTCATCTTTTCCTTGATTTCTTTAAGGAACTCCCCCCCCATTTCTTCGTTAATGATGTCTATCATCATCATAGAGTTGGTTTTAAGGTCATTTTCTTATGCTTCAGCTGAATTAAAATATTCACTTCTTTCTGTCTCTAGTGGTGCCATATTCCATATCTGTTGTTGATTGTCTTCTTACACTGGCGTTTATGCATCTGGGTCTGGGTGATTAAAGTTCTAGATGCTGAATTCTGAGGTTGTCTTTGTTGAGCGGGTGTTTTGTTCCTTGGTTTCTGTTTCCTCTTTGGCCTTCTGTTCTTTGTGGCCTGGAGTTCTGGTGACCTGCTTGATCTCTGGCAACCAGCTTGGCCTGTGGTGCAGTGGCACAGGGGTGGGGTGGGGGGGGCTGCAGGTCTTTGTTCTTCTAACAAGTATGACCTGCTCGAGCAACTGGAGTGTAGTAAAATTGGGGATGGGGCCCCTTTGCAGAGTGGCTGGTAAGGTGGGAGTACAGAGGCCATGGAATGTGTCTTTAGGAACCTAGTCTAGGGAGTAGGGCAGTTCAGCTGGCAGGGGCTCACTCACCTGTCCTTCTGATTCCCATCTTACTTTTGAGATAGGTTCTCCCCCTGGTTGATTGCTCTGGGATCCACCTGTCTCTACCCTGCCCCACCCCCACCCCCACCCCCACCCCACCCCCATGCTAGGATTCCAACACTGCTGAGCATAGCGTTTACCATGTATCCTGGGTGTGGAGCTCATGTTGCCATGCTTACACAACAAGCACAGCACAGTCTGAGCTCTCCCCCTCCAGCCTCCCAGTTGTTTCTTCATAAACATTTCTCTCTTCAGAAACAATGGAGCCCTTTCTGTGAGACTACCATCTCTACATCTAGTTAACACTTCATTTTATTTATTTATTTTTTTATTTAAATTTTTATTTTCTATATTCTATGTTTACATTCCAAAGACTTTCCCCTTTCCCAGTTCCCCCCCACCATACGTCCCATAATTCCTCTCCCCCCCCAACTATTCCCCAATCATCCCCCCCCATGATTTCTCTGTTCTGGGTCTACAAAAACACTTCATTTTTTCATGCTTTATAAAATAGATTAGATTTTCATTTATATACAAAGTTATAAGTGTATTAAGCATTAGTTTTAAATGTTTAGAGATCTTGATTTAGGAGATTAGAGACATGGGTCTTCAAGTAAGAGTCTGTACTGTTTTTGTGGAGGGCCAGAATTCAGTTCCCAGTACCCATATTGGGGGAGGAAGACTCACACCTGTCTGTAACTCCAGACCCAGGGGATACAATGACATCTTCTGGCCTCTGTAGGCACTAGAGCATAAACACATACACACACATACACACACACACACACACACACACACACACACACAGATGAGCATATACAGGAAGAAAGATGCAAAGAAATAAAAATTAGAAGGTGATTTGACTAATTTATAGTATGATGTTTGAGAGAAAGAGAGAGAGAGAAGAGAGAGGAGAGAAGAGAGAGAGAAGTCCCCAGAGTCTGATTTTTGTCTTGCAGACACAGACCTCAAGCCAAGCACTGTGTATGAATATAGGGTTTCTGCACGGAACAGCTACGGGCGAGGATTCAGCCAATCTGTGAGAGCCAGCACAAGAGAAGATGTGCCTGAAGGAGTCAAGGCTCCAGGATGGGCCAGGACGGGCAGTCATGAAGATGTTATTTTCTTACGGTGGAAGGAGCCCATGCAGCCAAATGGTATTGAGCTACTTCAGAAGTAGGATTACGAGCTTTGTAAATTCTTAGAGTTTAGAAACGGGTGTATTGCACACTGACATGCCTTCATTCAGTGGGAAATGTTTACTGATAAAAGAAAACCCCCTGTGTCTGCTCATTGCTCATTGTTTTGAGACAAAACAAATAAGGATGCTTAAAATAATCACTCAAAACCTCCCAGACCATTGCACCTACCAGAGCTGCTTTCAAATAAGCAGATTATAGTTGAAATCAAAACTGTCCTGTTGTTGAAATTAAATCCTTTTAGTCACAAACAGAGATAAACATAAATATCTCTGTTCCGCAATTCCTCTTTCCTCTGGTAGTATAATTGGGAACTACTTGATCAAACAAACAAACAAACAAAAACATGTTATATTTTAAAATGCTTCAGTATCCCATTTCTTTAAAAATTTGATGCCAGCGTTGTTGAGACGGCTCAGTGGTTAGACGACATGCTCCACCACGCCCAACTACCTGAGCTTTATCCCTGGGACCTGCATGAGAGGAGAAATGGCTCCATAAAGTTGTCCTCTGACCTCCGACCTCCACACCAATGCATGTACAGATGCACGTACACATATGCATGTGCCTAAAGAAATGTAATTGGGAAAGTCCTACGACACACATGCTATTTGGCATTTAAAATGGCATGAAACGAAACGGCACTGCTCTGCCCCCCAGGTCCTATCACTCACTATATTCTTCTTCGAGACGGAAGGGAGCGCTTTCAGGGAACAGCGCTGAGCTTCACGGACACGCAGGGAATTCAACCATTCCAGGAATATTCATACCAGCTGAAGGCTTGCACCGCTGTCGGCTGTGCCATCAGTGGCAAGGTGAGAAAAACTCATCTAACCGTGGGAAGGAGAGTCCAGGGTGAGGGCTGTATGAATGAGCATCTTGGGTATGATCTCCCCCCCACCCCCCAGGGCCAGAAAACCATGTCCTCTTCAGAGCGGCATTGAGGAGAGTGTGTGTCATTGGGTGTTGATACTTACATCTGAAAGAAGAGATTCTCAGAGACTTAACCCTACATGAGTGCTTTATTAAGACCAGTAAACTCTTAATCATCAGTGCCTCTTTCACAGCCCTCTCCCATGAATTATCTCTGGGCAGTTGCTGTGATAATTCTCCAGCTGGTCTCACTATGAAGGTTGGTGTCAGTACAAGAAAATAGTACACAATAAATGTTCATATTAGTACCAGGTCTTTACATCCTAAGTACACCGGGTTCATATGGCATGAGAAGAAATTTGGGGGTAAAAACAAAATTCCAATTTTGAAAGAATGGTTCCACCCTGGCACAAGGATAAATAATCTCCTTTCTCAGGCAACAGTGTGTCATCACACTCATGGGACCAGATAGGCCACCATCATCAGGTTATTCTGAGGCCACCTCTCCAGTTCTCTTGCTTTTACACACACCCATGGGCCTTTCTATTTTCCAGTGCACACCCCAGTCCCCTGTGGCCATCCAGTCTTATACTTCACAGACTCCAGAACGTCGAAGCAGAAATGGAAAACTCTTTAGATGCTTCTCAGTCAGTCATGGGTACTTTGTTAGAGTGGCAGGAAATGGAATATGGCAGTAGTATTCAACAATGCTGTAAAATGTCCAAAACCACTCATCAGTTTATAATATTGTAGTGCAAGGGAAATGTTAGTGAGCCCCAAAAAACAGACAGGAGCCCAGCTGATGCAACTCACAGCAGGGTCTTTATTCGATTTGAACTAGCTTGGGACACCTGCAACACACCTCTGTCACGCAGGACAGTTTTGATGGTGAGAGGAGCCCTGAATGTCTATCAGGGCAAGGCTTTATAGTAAGCAGCAAGCAGGAAGTTGGTGTGCAGGCATCTAATTAGAAAGCTACTCTGGCCTTTAACATACTGACTGATCCTGGGAGTCATATCATAAATTTAATTTCTGCTCCCCTCTGCATTGGTGGTCGTTAGGCAAGGGGTAGGCTTGTAACCTGGGGTGCAGGTTTGTTGGGGGAATAACCTGGAGACACTGGACTTGTTGAGGGTGTAAGCTGGAGATGTTAGACTTGTTGGGAATTAGCCTAGAGACTGGAGCTAGGCTCCTGTATTGTTGGGGGGCAACTTAGAAACTAACGGTAGGTACCAGCCTGTTAGTTTACCCCAGTTCAAATTTAGGTCAAGTTCTCTAAAATGGAGTCTGGACTTAAAAGCTTTAGCCCCTCATTATCACGCCATCAAAGTGTGCCCGCTCTTAGAAAAACCAATGTATGAAGATGCTGCGTGGATAAGTGATCTCAAGCTTCAGAAGCAGCCTTGTTAATCAATAATAAAGGCCCAGATTTAGTTTCCTGGGAGCAGGACAAGAGGCTGGGAATGGAGTCAGTTGGTAAAGTGCTTGCCTAGCTTGCACAGAGCCCCGGTTCAGTCCCCAGCCTGGCACTGCAGAAACCAGGCGTGTGCTGCAATCCCAGCCTCCTGGGGGAGGCAGGGGAACCAGGAGTTCAAGTCATTTTCAAGGACAGTAAATTTGGGGCCAGCTACATAATAGCATCTCCAAAAAATTAGCAAAGATAAAAACAAGATACAGATGACACAGTATGCAGGATTTGATGTGAACTCTGTACAGAAGATACAACCTGCATCTTGCATTTATATACACCCCTGGGGTTGCTGTGACTGAGCCCCAAGACTGAACTAGGAACTACTTAAAATATTATGAAGTTTTCTGGCAATTTTTGTCTGTGTTTCTCAAGCACAGACTTTGTAGATGGCAATGTCGCTTCACAATGTCAGAAGGTTGGAGGCCCAGAGAAGAGGAAAGGAAAGTGTTCTGTTTATTTTTAAGGTATGTAGCTTCAGCGATTTGTAGGTGCAGTTGCTATGGCCCAGGCAGAAACAAAGATGTTAAGACAATAAGATTATCGTGAAGCTTCTCAAAACTATTTAAGAGAAAGCGCAGATAGCAGGGAGGTAGAGGCAGATATCATTTGTCATTGTAAATGAAAAAAAATGCCGCATGCTAGACCAGGAGATGGGCTTGCTAGGAAGATCTGTGCAGGAAGTTACAGCGGTAGGTTTAGAAGTGATCATCAAAGGCACTAGGGAGAAACAGAAGCAGAGTGCCTGGCGGTGAGTGATGGGAGACTGCCTCAGAACGGAGAAGAAGAAAGAAAACTCCGAAAACCAGACTGAAGAGAAACAAAGAGTTCTGGGGGGAATTAATCCAGTGCCATTTCACAGAAGCAGGCTTTGTGGGAAGCAGCCTGGGAGCCACCCTAGCTGACAGAATGTCTCCAAAGCTCTTCTTCATCGAGTTGAAACTTCATGAGAATAGGCTCTGCACACACTCTCGAGGGTAGCACGACACTCTGAATCTGACACATCAGCCACCACACACTTGGGCAGTTTTGTTCAACAGAGCCACGGTGATAACCAAGCCCTCCACCACGCTGACAGATGGCCGCTGATTGGCTCAATGAAAGTTATAGCCTGAACAGTCCTTGAACAATTCCGTATTTGTGCATAACAGGGCCTGGGTCTACCAGATGCCAGAACAATTGGTTAAAACATGAAATCGGGTTCATCCTGGGGGAAAACATATCCCCAGCAGCAAGTGCTGTTGGTCCTGGATAAACATATTTTTGAGATCCATTTTATGATCCATACTCTTTGAGGCCATGGACTCAGCAACTGGCTGATTTTCTTTTCTTCTCGCTAGGTCTGCTTCTTTTTCCCTAACATTGGTGTAGATAGTATGCAGTCATCCCGGGAAGAATACAGGGAAGTCTGCCCTTTATGCCCCTTAAAGCCCGCTCTGTGCAAGCAAGTTCAGACGTAGCTTTTGCTCCATATTTACTGATGCTTAACTTTACAAAATCAGGCTGTTAAAATGCAAAGACACTGATGGGCCATATGGAAGACAGTTCTCCATGAAGACAGTCTGCCAGGCGGGCCCCCACTTGTTTAAACTGAGAGCTGCACTCTGCCTTCAAAATCGTCGTTGGACCTGTTATGATAAATAGTAGTTGGAGACTTATGAATGTATTCAAGGTCAGATTTCATTGTTTAAATAGGATGAGAGGGAAGGAATGGAAAGTGGGGAGGGACCGCTTCTCCCAGCCTTTGCTAATGATATGCCGCACCAGACAGCAAGGCTCTAAAACAAAAGCGACATTTTCATTGATCAGGATTCCTCCTGGACAATGGCAATAAATGGACATTTAATTTCTGTGCTCACAGGTAGTCGCTGCTCCCACCCGAGGAATCCCAGAGAGTGTCCCGCAACCAAACATCACAGCCCAGAGCTCAGAGACTCTGCACCTCAGCTGGAGTATCCCCGAGAAAACGAAAGATGCCATTAAAGAGTACCAGCTCTGGCTGGATGGGAAAGGGCTCATCTACACGGACACAAATGACAGGAGGCAGCATACGGTCACAGGTGACAAAACGGGAAATCTACAGGAGGAGGCTGTCATTGCAGTGGAGTTGGGGCGAGCCTCCCAGGGGTGTGCGTTTGATATATGAGGTCACTCCGAAAGGACACATTCTCTTGACATATGGTCAGGTCCCACTTATCCATGCTAATCGAAGAGCCCACACTGGCAGCAATAAGCCACGGCAGCAGAGAACTTCAGAAATAATTTACATTTGGCTTTGATACTCAGTGTGTGGAGAGGGGGCTTGGGTTGGAATTAACTTCTTTTTTTTTTAAACAAACAATATGATGCATTTTCATTCTCAGAGAC
The DNA here is from genome assembly GCA_964023405.1 of Apodemus agrarius. Classification (NCBI taxonomy): domain Eukaryota; kingdom Metazoa; phylum Chordata; class Mammalia; order Rodentia; family Muridae; genus Apodemus; species Apodemus agrarius. Next base: position 6,454,362 of record OZ030017.1, on the reverse strand, counting down.
ATATTCACAGATAGTAGGGCTCAGGCAGCCAAGTAAGGATGAGGAAGTAGAAGAAAACCAGCAGGTAGAGGCATCCCTAGGTACCTAGCACGCACTCACTGACAGTTCCTATTTGGAACTTTTCTTTTTCTGCATTCTTTGTTTACATTCCAAATGATTTCCCCTTTCCCGGTTCCCCCCTCCCCATAAGTCCCATAAGCTCTCTTCCCTTGGCCAGTTCCTTATCAACCCCCTCCCACTTCTCTGTCCTGGTAATCCAACTACATTGCTGCATCAAGCCTTTCCAGGACCCAGGCCCTCTCCTTCCTTCCTTCTTGGGAATCGTTTGATATGTTAATTGTGTCTTGGGTATTCAGAGCTTCTGGGCTAATATCCACTTATCAGTGACTGCATTCCATGTGTGTTCTTTTGTGATTGGGTTACCTCACTTAGGATGATATTTTCCAGTTCCAACCATTTTCCTAAAAATTTCATGAATGGCCGGGTGGTGGTGGTGCACACCTTTAATCCCAGCACTTGGGAGGCAGAGGCAGGTGGATTTCTGAGTTCAAGGCCAGCCTGGTCTACAGAGTGAGTTCCAGGACAGAGAGGGCTACAACAGAGAAACCATGTCTCGAAAAAAATAAAAAAATTTCATGAATTCATTGTTTTTAATTGCTGAGTAGTATTCCATTGTGTAAATATACCACATTTTCTGTATCCATTCCTCCATTGAGGGACATCTGGGTTCTTTACAGCTTCTGGCTATTATAAATAAGGCTGCTATGAATATAGTGGAGCATGTGTCCTTATTGCATGGTGGGGAATCCTCTGGGTATATGTCCAGGAGTGGTATAACAGGGTCCTCCGGAAGTGTGATGCCCAGTTTTCTGAGGAACTGCCAGACTGATTTCCAGAGTGGTTGTACCAGCTTGCAATCCCACCAACAATGGAGGAGTGTTCTTCTTTCTCCACAACCTTGCCAGCACCTGCTGTCTCCTGAGTTTTTAATCTTAGCCATTCTGACTGGTGTGAGGTGAAATCTCAGGGTTGTTTTGATTTGCATTTCCCTAATGAGTAATGATGTTGAACATTTCTTAAGGTGCTTCTCAGCCATTCGAAATTCTTCAGGCATAGTGATTGTATTATTTTGACTATGTATAATATTGTCATCATTATTACAATAGTACAGTGCTTAGCTCAACCCTCCTAGTGATCGTAATAGCTATTAATGTGTGTAGCTTGAATATTTCATTTGAAGAGAAAAATGTGTTTTCTTATCATCTTGTTTAATTTAATCATAGACTTCATACCACCTGGTAATTTAATACTTGGGTTTTGTCTTCTTTTTTCTTTTTCTTTTGCCTCCCTCACTGGCAAATGTAGACAGCAGGAGAGCAGGGACTTGACCTGCCTATTAGGTGCTGCACCATTAATACCTAACCTTAGCAGGCCAATGGGAACTGAGTGAATTGAGAATAGAGAGGCTGAGAGATCTCAAATACTATCTAAAACACCTGAGTGCACTAATTCAGTTCTTGTCTCAACCCTGAGAAGGCAGAGATAGTCTTAGCTCTGTTTTCTTGGGGGAAGAAAAAGCAAACACTTTTGGAGACAAAGCCATCTAGTTTATTCTTGGGATTTCCTGTTATTACAAGCATACCTCAAAGTTGAGATTCGGACACCAGGATTTTCTAAACTGTCACTATTTCTCCACATTTTTCTAAGATTTCCCACAAAGCAGTGACCTCTTTCTGCTCAGCTCTGTGCTTTCAGAAAGTATTCATTGAACAATAACAAAACTTTGAGAAAAGCACAGAAATGTCTAGAAAGATATGCCTGCATTTTCAGGAGCCAAAATGTATGCTGCATCCATGGAGAAGAAACTCCACGCCTGGCATTTCTTTCGAAAGTTCCATGATTTTCTGCCATCTAAGCAAGCCTTGACTGATGGGTGCCGGTGTTTTTGCAGCGGTCCCGCAGGTCCTAGGAAGACACTCAGCATGGGCTTGCATGCCTGCACCTCTTACTCCACATCTGGAGATGTGAGCGGACCTTGAGATAGCATGGAAAGGGAACAGTTTCGTCGGCTCAATGATCTAGCTGGTTTCTCACATCTTACTTCCCCTGAAGTAAAGTAAGCACACATACTGGACTGGGGTACTGCTTCATGTACTAAGCCTCACCTTCACTGATGGCTGCATCGTCATACAGAGCAGCTGCATTCTGGAGCATTTGCTCCTCCCCACATCCCTGTAACATCCATGCTTAGAAGATGAACAAAACTCACAGACTCAGAGTATTCACAGCCTTTACTAGCTTTGTCTGTAAAGGAAACAGAATGGTGTGTGTGTGTGTGTGTGTGTGTGTGTGTGTTTGCACACATTTGTATGCACACACACATATACATATACTACATATACTACATTATAACATTACTACATATACTACATATACTACATTACTACATATACATGTACATATACATATACAACATATACTGCATATACTACATATGCATGTACATGTAGATATATGCATATACATATATACATATCTGTACATATACTACATATACATCATATACACATACATATACACATATACGTATACATGTGCCTACTGCTACCCAGTGGTTATTGTCTTGATAATACATAAAACTTTTTAAATAAGACTATGAGGGCCGGGGAGATGATTCAGAAGGTGACGGGACTGCTGCGCACATGTTTACATTGCAAAGCAAACAGCCAGTAGCTGAGGTGGCATGCATCTGTAACCCTCCATGCACTGGCTTGGAGGGTGAGCAGGGAGACAGGACAATTCCTGGAGTTCACTGATCAGCCATTGTAGCCGAACCAGACAGCACCAGGTTCAGTGAAAGACCCAAGATAAAGAATCAAGCAATGGAGGAAGACACTTGATGTTGACCTCTGACCTCCACAAACGCAGGCACTGGAAGACTCTTCGCACACTCACTTCTCACAGAGAACAATTAACAAATCAGTTAATTAGTACCGTAGCCTCTACATGTTCTTGTCAGAAGGAAGGCTGCCAGGTAAAGGTGTGAGGGCATGGACCAGCACGGGATACAGAGCTGGCAATATAGAAGACTTTGAGTGTTGTAACTAAATGTGAGTTAAAACTCCAAAATCAGCTACAGCCACCTAAAGTCATGTACCGGCTTGTACTAGTTTTACAATAAGCTGAGAGACAACGCTGAAGAATGGTGGCCCAGCGGGCTCTATCTTCTTGGGCGCCTGGCCGTGAATTGTTGCCAACTGTACTGGTTTGCATCAGAGACTGACTCTGAGATGCCAGCAAACCAAATTCAATTATAATGTACAAAGCCACACGATGGATGGCCTCATTAATTATGAAATAATTGCAAAGTCCTCTCTTTAAATCCCTTTGCTCCTCTGATCCTTCCTTTCACTGTCATTCCCAATCAATATTTTCATGTCAGAGAGGAATTTATACACTCACCATGGTGCCAGAGGTCCTGTGTTGGAATCGAGATTGTAAAGTTTTCCTATATAAGTTAAACTTTTACAAAGATCATCAAGTGAAAATAATTCCTGAGAGGTCCTATTTTATGATTCTTTCATTATTTTTTGAGATTTTTTTTTTCATACATGGGTCTTTGTTTGCCTCATTTATACCTTCTCTCTCGGCCCCTCCAACACCTCTGGCTTCCCCAACCTCCTCCCGAGTTTGTCTTTAGTGAATATATTAATACTGCCTGATGAATTCATTCACTGTTGCTCAGACACATATGTGTTTGGGTCTGACTACCTGGATAACCTATCAGGAGGGTCCTGCCTAGGGAAATCTGATTTTCTGTCTTGCCATAACCATTAACTGCCTGCAGCTCCTCATCTAGGGCTTGGGCCTTGTGAGATTTCCCCCATCCATTCTGGGAAGTCAGTGGATGGTCAACTGGGGTTTTCATTGTGCAGGTCCTGCATAGGTGACCATACTGTTGAGATTTCCTGGATGCAGATTCTTTGATGTGCGTAGAAGACACTATCTCGCAGCAGACATTCTGGTGACCTAGCTTTTACTGTCTTTCTGTCCCGCTTTTAGGATATGCCCTAGCATTGAGGGGAGGGAGGGTTCATGTGACAATGAGTGAAGATGTATCTGATAGGGTTGGGTACCCCAGGCAGTTGTTCTCCGGAGTTCAACCAGTGGTGGGTTGCTGTGATACCTCCAGAGTATTCTGGTCCATTGTCTGCCTTAAATTTCGCCTGGCCAGTAAAGCCCTAGGGAGAGGGAGTTCAAAGCTTGCTATGCAGTTCCTGTGGTGCAGGGGTGATACTTGGTGTGAGAGTCTCTAAACCCAGCATCTCCACAGTACAGTGTGCTTCCTCTGCCATGGAACACCAGGTCCACGGCTGACCGGCTGACCAAGTGCCGGACAGAAGCATTTATGGTACGATGGGTATTTTACTGAGTTCGTGGAATGAAGGAAAAGATTACAATTTGCTTCCCAGACTGTCTTAGATTTTTGCCAAAAGGCTGTCTGAGAGGCCTGAAATATACATTTAGATTTGTCTTCATTTCCAAACCCTGGTATTTCTTAAGCAGCGGGGCTCTAATGCAGTTATAGCGCTAGCCTTCTTCGAGCCTGAAGGATCATGGTCCTGGGGATGGCAGGAGGGACTGCCAGCACCTTGCCACAGCCACGTTGTCTCCATGCTTACTTTTAATTACCTCAAAGCCTCGGAAACATGATCCTGTAAATGCTTTGTGGGAATAGTGGCGAAGGCCCTCATCACGCGAAACCCATAAATTGCTTATAATCCTCTCAAGATGTTTTTTTTAAAGCATTAAGTAATTGAAGACAGGAAGTCTGAAGTTAATTATTTAGAGGTGTTATCAATGCTTTAAGTAAACTGGAGGCATTGTCTGCTATCTCCACACACCGAGTCCCACAGGACTCAGGAGATAGCAGTTCCCTTTGGCTCATAGTCACTAATGCAAACAGCATATAGTAGCTTGTCGATAGAGACCTTCCCAGGTCCTTTGTGGCTAAATTCATCCACTGTTTTGTCCTACATCCAACATTCAGATGGCAGCTGTGGCGTTTGTAGCCTGCCTGTGTCTTAGGAATAGAGGGGAGGGTAAAAGATTACCTCATGGCTGAGTCCGCTGAGGAGAGTAAATGAATGGACCACATCTTGCTTAGCAGTGGGTCTGATACGACCCGTGTGTCTGGGGAACTGTTGCCAAATGGCCAACTTACGGGCTGCGGATTATTGCCAAGCAGTCAGAAGACACACCCAGCCATTAAGAAGGAAACAGAAGTCAATATGCCTTCTCTCATCTGCTTCAGAGTTATTGAAAGCCTTTTGTGCTAGATAATAGAAACCCTAGATGATCAGTTTACAACAGAAAGTCGAATATTAGCATTATGCTGAAGCCAATCTTATACACACCACTTCTGAAGAAGAGAAGATGCAGTTTGAACATCCCGTATGACAAAACGTGGAAGGGTTTAGGGAACTTTAGATAACTCCATTGTGTGATGGCAAACTATCTTTGCTTTCATGGTATTTATGTTTTTGTGGGCTGGGAGATGGCTCAGAGGATAAATTGCTTGTCTCACAAGTATAAGGACCTGAGTTTGAATCCCTAGGACCCACATAAGCCTGGGCAGGTTATATCTATAATCCCAGTACCCCTGTATACAGCGAGATGGGAGAGAGAATGAACAAGGCTTGGAAGGTCAACACCAGCAAGGCTGGTGCTGGGTAGCAGTGAACAGCAAGGGATCTTGCCTCAAACAGGGTTAGCGGTGATGATTGACACTCGAAGTTGTCCTTTGACCTCCACACATGTGCTGTGGCCACATGCATACACACACATGTGCATGAATACACATACATGTGTACAAATACACACACATGGATGTGCACACACACTTATGCACAAATGCCCACACATATACATACAGACACAGATACACACATACATACACACACATGCATGCACATACATATGTACATACACATGAATAGACACACATATGTACATGAATACATACAAAGATGCACACAAACAACAGGGAGGATGGGGAATCAAATAAATAACATTTTTTTGTTTATGCCTCAACTAGTAGGTAATCTTTCTAAGGACAGATCATTCTACAGCAGAACTCCCCCTAACTCATCTGCCTCAGCCTTTAGAATAGCACACCACATATCTGGAAACGCTGTAGAATATAGCAGATAGCGTTATGGCATCGTTGGCTGGATGCTTTGAAGTAGCACTTTCTATCTGAAGTCATAATGGTCAGAACGCCTTTTCCCGATGATGTGTCTGGAGATTAAAAACCTGAAGCCAGCTGTTCGTTCTAGAGTGTATCACAAATGTAACTGACTTCGACATGGGTTTTCTTTGCCAAATCATACTTTTATGAACCACCGGTGGTTTTTTTTCCCAGTCCCTTTTTGACGCATATTACTCTTGAAAGTAATGTGAGTTGGAAGTGTGATTATAATGAGTTTGGTTATACGATGCCCCTTTCCTTTCAAAGAGAACATGATTCCCTGTAGGGAAATTCGCGGAATTATTCACCCCGTCATCTTTGCTCTTCTGAGCTGTTAAATGCCGGCTTTGTCTCCCTGGGCTTGCCTTTCTCTGCCATTCCCCGCTCTTCCCATTCAATACCCGGTGCTTGAGTGATGTTTTCTTTTCTCTCTCTCTCCTCTTCGGCTTCAGGATTAAGTTACAGTCGGAATGGTTCCTCTGAGACGGCTCTTTATTCCCCTCTCCATGTCCTGATCAATTCATGAGTAGTTTTCAATTGCTGTGCCCTTTCCCTGCCTGTTGCTAATATTTCACATATATATATATCTCAGTGTAAGGACTACCAATAGGGGCTCACTTAAAATGACAGCAAATCCTATTGCAGTGTGTAGATTGTATTGAGTTCTACTGAGTCATTGATAGGGAAGGTCACTGGGTACATGTAAATCACCCATGCCCCGTGGCAGCTGATGCCTCACCACAGACTATTTAAAGCAGCCCTCTTAATCCACCCCAGAAAAGAATCCACAACATCTAAAGCATATTTAGGATGATGCAGTAAATAGTGACTTCCTCTGAGTTCATCTATAGCCAAACATGGCAGCTAACCAATCACAGCCACTGGAGGCGCTGGAGACTACAAACCTCGACTGTGGCCTTGGTTAATACACTGGAAACTGTCAGAACCCAGTGGCCCAACTGGATGTGGAGTCTCTGAGCATCTAACGGCCATGCTCTCCTGCCTCTGCACATGACTTGTAATAATATTCAAAAGGAAAGGATTGAGATGAATAGACCCACTTGGGTGTTTTCTAATACTGGAGCTTTCTCTGGGCTTTGAGCGACCCAAGTCATCCTCCTCCTTATAGGACTAGGCGCCTTACTCGACAGCTCCAATCTACCTTGCTCAGTCCAGCTATGGAGGCTGCAGCACTTTCTGATGTCTGTCACCCTATGCAGCCTCCTCCACCTCTCTGTGGTTAGGACATTACCTGTGAAATGAGCAGACAAGAACAGTTATCAAGGGGGCCTGCAACCACAGAAAGGAGCAGGCTTAATAGACACCAGTATTTTAGTTATGCCATTTATAATTATTATTGTATGTATTTCTATATATGTGGATGCATATGCATGTCATGTGGGTATGTGTGTATATATATATATATATATATATATATATATGTGTGTGTGTGTATATATATATGTATATACATATATGTATATATGTGTATGTATAAATGTATGTGTATATATATATATATATATATATATATATATATATATATACACACACACACACCAGAGGATAACCATTAGAAGTTAGCCCTCCCACTCTACCATGGGCTCTAGCAATCACACAGGTCATTAGGATTGGCAGCGAGCACCTTCACTGACTTCCGCTGGCACTGGTCAAATAATTCCATAATAAATTCTCTTGATTATAATTGCAGTCCCTCTAAAGTTTATCTCTGATGTAGAGGCCAATCAAAAGAGAAGTAAAAGCAGAGATGTGACTGGGGGGTGTGGTCAGGGGCAGAGGGGACAACACCGAGTTCTGTTTCTTCCTTTCAGTTTGAACTCCATCCATTCAACAGCTTTCTTTCATTTGAAGGGCAGCTAAAATACACACAATTAGAGTTATTGACTGAAATAATATTTCTAAGGGAGAGGTTACAATGTTTTCTACCTTCCTTCTGCCTTTGTGGTGGTGTTGAATCATCAGAGGGGGAAGCCATCAGGGGTTGACGTGGGTTCCTCTAGACAGGCTCTCTTTGATGCAAGAACTTAGTACTTAGAAACGATGCTTGGGTTCGCCCTGGCTCTGATCTGACCAGTCCCTTCACTCTGTTCTTTGAGTTTCAGCTCTACTGTCTGCAAAGCAGGAATGACAACTCCCATGTGGGGAATAGTCAGGGTAAAACCCTCCATATGCCTAATAGATTATTCGTGTTGCTAATTCTCTCTTCGTAAGTTCCTAACTCTGTCTTGCATAAAGGCAAAGCACAGTAGTAGAGGGAATGATATCCACCATGATGCCCGTGTGTAACATATGTGATCTCATGTTGAACATGTCCCTGTATATAGATAAATAACATTGATCACTTTTGAAACTAGTAGTATGTATGCTCCAGTCTCTCAAGCAAACACGCTTGACAGGTGGACAGTTACTGGCTCAAGAGGATGTAAACTTGCGTGCTGACTTTAGGCTCATCCTAGGCTACCAAGTGATACCATCCGGCAGGAGGCCAAGTTTCTTTACTTCTGAGCTCAGGCTATTTCCAAACTCAGACATCGGGAGAAGGGAAGTCCCAGCAGCTAACGCAGGAGTCGTTGCCTGGGATCTGACATTTTGTTGCTTGGTGTCACACACTCACTTCTGAGCTTCCAGCACAGTCAGCCAGTATGGATCTCTGTGCCCAGGTAGTCCCTTCTATGTCTCAGTCCATGTGGGGTCAACTGAAAGCAAGGCTTAAATCCTGATGATGCCCAAAAGACTGCTTTCTCTGAGAAAAAGTAGAGGTTTTCTGTAAAAAAGAATCTCCAGTGGGCCCTGTGAGGCTGTGTGGTATCCTGGCAGCCAACAGCAGAGACGGACCAATGTGTTTCTTCCATTTACCTCACACAAACCTTCTGCATACCCACACCTCCAGCGCAGACCCAAGCTCCTGAGGACAAAGTGCCTGGCAATGAAACTTGAGACCACCATTCTCTGTGCTGCCTCCTGGGACCCTGACTTCCATCCTGCCCTTTCTGGCCCATCAGTTAGTCTTTCACTCAACATGGGGACTCTTGTCCACAAATGGCTCATTTACTTTACTTTAAGCTTTGAAAGCCTACAAATATCACAGGATCATTATTATATGGACTAAGTCTTGGTGCTATATGTACTGCTATTTTATTTTGTTTTATTTCAGTGTGTAATGGTTTCTAGAATCATGATGCTTAATATGATGCTCCATCCCTTGCCTGTGGTGACACTGATAATAACATCCATCTTCTTTTATCTACTTCCCATACATTCCAACTTCAGATAATGACTATTTTACAGCTAGGGCAACATTTTTTATTTACATATATGAAAGTGAACATGTGGTTTTCCTATATGTCTTAGGGTTTTACTGCTGTGAACAGACTCCATGACCAAGGCAACTCTTATAAGGACAACATTTAATTGGGACTGGCTTACAGGTTCAGAGGTTTAGTCCAGTATCGTCAAGGCAGGAACATGGCAGCATCCAGGCAGGCATGGTACAGAAGGAGCTGAGAGTTCTACATCTTCATCTGAAGGCTGCTAGCAGAATACTGACTTCCAGACAGCTAGGGTGAGGGTCTTAAAGCCCACACCCACAGTGACACACCTACTTGAACAGGACCACACCTCCAAATAGTGCCACTCCCTGGGCCAAGCACATCCATTCAAACCATAACACTATGCCTACTAATTTCACGTGACATGTTTTCTAGTTGCATCTATTTTCGTTTCAAGAAATAGGTCTTTATTCTTCTTCACAGCTGAATAACATTCCATTGTATTCAATAACCATGTTTTCTTTAGTCATTCACTCATTGATGCATGGAAATTGATTCCATGTCTTGACCACTTTAAAGACTGAAATAAATATCTAAGCACAGATGGATCTTCCATGTATGTATGTGTGTGTGTGTTATATGTGTGTATGTGTGTGTATATGTGTGTGAGTATGTGTGTATGTGTGTATGTATGTGTGTGTATGTGTTTGTGTGTGTGTGTGTGTGTGTGTGTGTGTGTGTGTGTGTACACCCAGCAATGGGATAGTTGGGTCATATGTTTGATCAGTCAGTTCTCTTCATAGTGGTAGTGATTATGTACATTCCCAACATCATTTCCTTGTCTCTATAGCTCAACGGCATTTTCTGTTTTCCGTTTTCTATAACAGCCATTCTGACTAGAGCACTACAATCTCACTAGGTTTCCCTCGTGCTTTCGGAACCTCTGATGCGGCTGAGCAGTTGGCCATTTGTATTTCTTTTGAACTGTTTGCCCAGGTTAATTGGGCTTTTTTAGTTCTCACTGTAGATAGCAAGGCCTTGTCAGACGAAGGGTTGGCAGGTGTCTGCTCCATTCCAAAGCTGTCCTTTCATGTTGTAGATTGGCTCCTGTGCTGTGCTGAAGCTTTTCCGTTTAAAGAGGAATGAGGCTGGGTCTGCCCATGGTTGCTTTTGTTTCCTGTGCTTTGGGGGGTCATAGCCAGTGTGTCATCATCCACACCAAAATCCTGAAGGGTCTTCCCTATGTTTTCTTCTAGGAGCTTATGAACCTGGGCTTCTCACATTTTATGTCTTCAATGTATGTCATAGTCTCTGTCAGTTCAATTCAAGCTTAGACATCCTCAGGGAGGGGATGGGGAACCCTCAATTGAAGAACCGCCTCCATCAGATTGGCTTGTGGTCATGTCTCCAGAGCTTGAAGGGTGTTAACGGGCTCAGGCTTCTGTGGGTGGAGCCATCTCTGGGCAGGTTGTACCTGGGCTGTGTAGAAAAGGAGGCAAGCACGCAAGCAAGCACCATTCCTCCAGGGTCTCTGCTTCAGTTCCTGCCTGGGGTTCCTGTTTGAGCCCCTTTCTCGTGATGATGGACTCTCAACTGTAAGATGGTACAAACCCTTTCCTTCCTAAGTAACTCTCAGTCATCACAGCAAAATTAACCCAACTAGGACAGTCTCTCTGGAATTGGTTCATTTCCAGGGTAAGATATCGGAGTCAAGTTTCAATACTCCAAATACCCTGGTATTCCCAGTGGAAATATTAATAATGTTTGTTCATTTTGTGGACTCACTGTCTCAGAGAGAAATGACATTTTTTTTCACAGTCATGAATTTTCTTGAGAACCTTTATGTTGCAAATATCCGGTGTGTCTCGTCAGTTTCGGCACTCCTCCCTAACAATGCATTTTCTATTCTGATATCTATTCTAAAACTGTCTTTAACACCTGCTGCTTGTCTGAAACCAGACAAGTCAGGACACAAGAGGACAAAGAGAGGTGTGCCTGTCATTTGTTTTCCAGATTTTCTAGAAAAACTCTCTTGGAAGATAAATTGCCTGCAAATAACTCTTTACTCTAAAAGAAATGATTTATTTTTTTTTAATTTTTATTTTCTATATTCTATGTTTACATTCCAAAGGCTTTCCCCTTTCCCAGTTCCCCCCCCACTGTGTATGTTTATGCATGCATGTGCTCAGTGAGGCCAGCGATATCAAATATTCTTGGAGTTGGAGTTATAAGCAGCTGTGAACCATCTACTGGGGGTTCCAGGAATCGAACTAGGAAAGCAGCAGTGCCTTGACTTTTGACCCAGCGCTCCAGCCCCTCGTGTCTCTTTCTCCTTCCACACTTACATTAAAAAGAACAGAAAACTTTACTATTCATAAATTACACCGATTTTGTTATTATTTAGCAAGCACTTCACAGACCAAGAATGTACAGAAAAGCAAAGGAGACATGGTGGACAGAAACTCTTGTAGAGTCATAAGAAACGCTGTTTGGTGGGATCACACGTGGACTGACATCACATCTCGCAGGCCTTACCCTGGCTGTGTTTGCTCCTGGAGCTGTTCTAGAAACGAACATAAACTAACACTGAGCTCATAACAGGCACTCTTGGGGATAGGAGGCCAGAAACCTTGCAGAGATGGCAGCCCTATGTGCAGAGACTGTGCGCTCTGATGAAGAAAGAAACCACTTTAGCTGAAATGAGGTTTCAAAAGCAGGATAGGAAAGCAGACAGTGCAAGGCTGGGTGAGCCGGCGTGCCATTGTGGCCTCTGGTTCTGGTTCTTGGATGATGTCTCCTTCCGTTTTCTCTGAGTTCTTACATTTTGTTATCTTAGCTTTTCCCTGTAAGCTGTTATCAAACCTATATGATTTTTGGAATGGCTTACATCCTTAGTCTTATTTTTTTTTAATCTAAAAATCAGGTAAATATCAAAATTATGTAAATCCTCTATAGCAACCAAATGGAAGATTATAATCAAGTAAGTAGCTACATCTTATCACTAAGTCCGGAAGGAGGAGACGTCAAAGGCCCTGAGGCTGATGCCTCACAGCTGCAGCTGCCTCGGGCCACTGCTTCTTCAGAAAACCCAAACCAGCACCCTAGACCTGAATGAATCTGAGAACTGACTCCTTCATTCACTTATCAAGCACCCACTGTGTGCCATCACCACTGGGGGAGACACACAGTAGGCAAAGCAAAGTCCTGGCTCTTTGGATGATTTTGCCATAGCAAGGAAGACAAGAAGAAGACACCTACTGCATACAGGCTATGCAAGGAGAGGATTATTTCAGGGGATGGAAAGGAATTGGTACATTATTTAGAGTGGTGGAAATCTGCTTTATAAAAATGTAGCACTCAAGCAATAACGTACACGAAGCGACAGGGCGACATGGGAACAAATCCGGAGGAAGAATCATGCCACCAAACATATAAAACTTGTAAAAAAAGGAAAGAAAATGCATCTGGTCGTTTGTGGAAAACACACACACACTAACCACAGAGTAGCTGCTCTAAATTAGCTTAATAATTTGACTGTTGATAAAACACTACTCTTTTATGCTTTTTTTTAAAAGAACACTTTGGTGGTGTTTAAATTTTCTCAAGAATCAAAGGAAGGCTTGTAAGCCTCAATATACATCTTGTTGAATGCTACAGAGCCTTAATGTTACTCCCGCTAATATAAAATACTACCTGGCACCCCATTTCATCTTCTCATATAAGCTACATGCTGTAGTGATTCCCCATTTTACAGATCAGTAGACCAAGGCAAAGAGAAGCTAGGTAACTTGGCCAAGGTCATCAGCCACCAAGCAGTGACATATAACCATGGACAACTTCTGTCATAAATAGATCAAGTCATTCTTTGTTCCCTCAGAGGCCTTATTGGGGAATTACTGAGCCGTATTCTTTTTAAATGCAAAAGAAGTAAATAAGGGCTCTCATTGAAATATCCTCAATCTACCTGTGAAGACAAAAGCAATACATCCAACACAAACCAGCAAAGGCGCCCGGTGATGTACCTGGTGAAGAAGTGCAGTGGGTTTTTTTTTCCTTCCTTTGTCTGTCTTTCCCCCAACCCCAAAGTGTTGCTGTTAGTAAGAGCTGAACATGGCTTGAGGCTGGATGGTGCTGTCTAACCTTCCACTCAAATGTTTTCTATCCCTCTTTATAGGAAAACCAGTCACAGAGCCCGGGGTGATTGGCCTAGAGAAAAGAAAACTCAGGGGGATTTTGTAACTGTCTACAAATATTTAAAGAACAAGTAATGTAGAGAGGAAATTAGATTTGTTCTATGGTTCCCCAAGGGTGGAAGGGGGAGGGGATACTTCACCACAATGTAAGGAAGGACTTTCAAACAAAACAAGGAGAGCCCGGACACTCTTGAGAATGGAATGGGCTGTTCGGGATCTGCTGGCGCAGGGGTAGGACTGTGTTCAGTCACATCTTGAGCAGGAGATCTGGGAAGGGTGACTCTTATCAATCTCGGATGTTGAAGTACCTCCCATGGCTGAGCATTCAGGAACTTCTGATCAATATAACTGTGTGGGAAGTTTCTGTCTTTAGAGAGCCAAGATCATTGGCAGAGTCCTCGCCTGGCCTGTGTGAGGCTGTGGGCCCCAGCTCTGGTAACATTAAGCCTGGGTTTTGAAGAAGAGTCTTAAATGTTGGAAGAGCGCACCTCCAACTCTGCATGTAACTTCCGGTGCTCAATTGTTGATGAATAACTCTCTCAAGCTGTGCATTATTTCCTGTCATCTCCTCCTAGGTCTCCAGCCGTACACGAACTACAGCTTCACACTTGCGGCTTGTACATCTGCCGGATGCTCTTCCAGTGAGCCCTCTGCAGGTCAGACCCTGCAGGCTGCCCCTCAAGGTAACAAGGACATATCTGGGGTTTGGAGAGAATGGTTGTATGTGCTATTCTGGTTAGCTCTATAAACTCTATCCTAGCAAAAGAGGCAGAAGGAATAAGAGTGGCACGACAAAACAAAATAGTATCCCATGTCACCTCCTTCCACAGGCCTTCTGATGCCCTTCATAATCAATGATGTGAAATTCTTTAAGTCATCGGAGTTTGCTTTTTTTAAAAATGGGATAAACAATACATACTTGCATATGAAGCTCATCAAAAATTCAAGTATTAAACCATTTAATATCTAAGAAATACCAAGCCCATTTCTAAAGCTGACAAAAATAATTGCTGCCTTCAAACAACTTACAACCAAAAAGAATGATAATATAATTACCAGGTATATGTATATGAAAATAATATAACCTGAGGAGGAAATTAAAACCCATCACGTGCAGACAGGCTATGGTGGGCCCCAAGGAAGAGGGATTTACACAGACACACACAGACACACAGACACACACACACACACACACACACACACACACACACAATGGGTAAGCTATACCACCAGGCTGTTTGAGGGGATGTACAGAAAGATTCTCCCCTCTTTAGAAGATGAATTGGTAATGTCTATAAATTTAAAACCTTAATTCCTTAGCACAGCAGTTACATTTTTATTATTTATGCCTGAAAGCCTTCCTTATGAACAGAAGGGACCTGTGTCGGGATGCCCGAGGAAGCATCATTTTGTTAATGTCAAAGTGCAGAGAACAACTTCAGTATTATGGAAAGAAGAATTGCCAAGTACAATCACATTGTGGGAATCCAGTGATCTGTCTGTAAAAGGATGCTGGAGAGTTTCACACTTTATGTGTGAAAATGCATACCGCAGACTCCACTCATTTCTACTGATAAGTATATACGTAGGGAAAAAAATCTGAAATGATCCACCCTGTGATGACACGCTCCCATGGGTAGGGAACTGCAGTGTGTGATGTCATTTACTTTATGAAAGAAAATATGTCCGGCAGCTTGTGATAGAGATCTACTATCTGCCGATCTTTATTATTGGCCTGTTTTGCAGAGAGAAGTGAAAGCATACATAAATAAGTCTCTAAAGACGACCATGATGTCCGTTGCCATGTGAGAGTCTCAAACCACTTGTTCATTACTTTTCCACTGAAAGAACTGCTGTCCCCAGGAATATTAGGCCTAAACTTCCCACCAGTAAATGGGGAATAAAATGGAAAATTCCACATATGAGGCATATGGTTCCTCTCTAGGAGCTCACTAATGATGATCTCTATATAAAGAATGCTTCATGTCAGAGAGCTTGGGGTTCCTTTGAAAGGAAGAAAGCAGCGGTGGATTTTTTGGAAAGGTAAACCATCAAATGGATACTCTGATGATGACGGGTAATCTCTAAAGAGGCTATCAACTGGTTTTGGCTAAAACTCAAGCCTGAGAAAGGAAGAGGTTTCTGGTAGTAGTTTATTCACCAAATCCATATTCTTAAGTTGTTGGGTTTTTTTTTTCATGAATTTAGTTTTTTTACTTCCCCTTCTTGAAAAGGTCTAGATTTCATGATTCAAAAAACTATAACTTTAAATAACACAGCAGAGAGTGATGTAAGAAATACTCTTAATTTTTTAAACATTTTAATAGCTATTCTCTCACCACAAATAACTGCAAAGGAATAAGGTTTTCTGTGGGAAACAGCAAAACGTTATATTCTGGCTTTGTGTGTGTGTGTGTGTGTGTGTGTGTGTGTGTTCACAGATAACCCATGCATGGAATCAATACAGTCCCAACCCTTAGCTTGAAGCTACAGAGGTGCAAGTCATTGACTCCATTAGATTCCAGTGTACTATTACAAAGTAGAGACAAATTTATCCTTTTAATTTACCAGCGAGATGGCATAGTGCTTAAGAGTATTTACTATTCTTCCAAAAGACCTGGGTTCAGTTCCTAGAACACACACGAGGCTGCTCAAAGCATTTGCAACCCCAGCTCCAAGGGATCTGACGCCTCTAGCCTCCCAAGGCACCTATATGTGTGTGCCCATATCCACATGCACACACAAATACACATGCACACATGTATGCATAATTAAAAATAAAAAATAAATTTTAAATTACTAAGCCAAGTACAGTTTATTTTGGAACACCACACATGCAGCAAGTCAGGCATTATTTGAAGGTCTAAGATGTGAGCGTGCTGAGGAATATGGAGGAAATGAACAGAAGCATGACCTCCTCGTCTTGCTCCTATTCACATCTAAACATAAAGTGTTAACACACGGTATGGCCGCAGGAAAAACTGGGCACACTTCTCTACAACCTCATCCTCATAGAAGAGTGAGGCTCTTTTGTCAAGTAGTGAGAACAGTCTGGATCGGGTTGTTACCCTGTTTCTTAGAAGAGCCTCCAGCCCAGTAAGATCAGCACATTTTAGAAAGGAATTAGGCAAACTGAAGCCCAGCTTTCCCCTAGCATCAATGTCAGAGAAAAGGAAAGGCGCGGTAGACCCAGTCTGCCTCAGGCTTATTCCAGGTTCTTCCTCCCTGCCCATGGTGTACTGAAGCACCTCTGGATTCTTCCTGTACCCAGTCCACTTCGCTCTAGATCTTGGGTACCAGCTCTACCCACTTATGACAGCTGAGAGCTGCCAAAGGCTGAGCCCTCATAGGGACTCGCTCCCAGAAGGTCCTGGAGTCCACTATACTGTTAGTTCTAACGTCTGCAATACTGGGTTCTCTCCCACCCGACCCCTTTCCTGCCTTTATTCCTGTTCTCCTACGTGCCACCACGCCCATCACGTCAGCGCCACCACACCCATCACATCAGTCCCACACCTCTGATCTTAAACCTCCATCTTCTTTATACATCATATGTCATTCTTCATAAATCTGATTGTAAATCTTGACTTGCTCAGTTCTTCTTTTCCATTCCTTCTACCCCAGACTTTGTTCATATCTTTCTGATTTCTCCTAACTGGGTTTCTCTCAGTAGAATGTTTTCAGTTTTCTCATATTCCCAGTTGATTCTTCCTCCATGGACATTCCCACGTTAGTCATCGCCCTAAAATCTCATTTTCTAACAGAGAAACAAATCCTTGTTGTCTTTGTGAAGCAGATGCCTCAAGTTTTAGCTGTGCTAATCTGCTGGTCTTGACCATGTACCATGAAATGGGAAGTCACACCGATACCCACCTTTTTCCACACTTTCTCATTCCTGCAAGATGCAGACTTCACGCCCTGTTCCTGTGTCCCCCACCAGCTATCTTCTGTTCAGGGTAGCTCAGATGGCCCCACTTACAGCAGCCAACCCTAGAAGTACCTCCTTACCAACTCTCCCGATCCCACCCCTCAGTCTGTGCCATGTCTCCTTTCCCGGTGCCCTCTCAGCCCCGCCCCCATACTTCTCCTTAAGCACTGGCCATTCTGCATTTCAGTATTTGTATTTACCAATACACATTTCCTGTGACACAATGAAGTTCTTTGCAAATAAGGATGTCTTTATCCCCACATCCCTGACACAGCGCCTGACACAGAAGGTGACTCCAGGTCATGCAGAAGGCCGAATGAGAAAATTAGCAATAGTGAAATACTCTGCAAACCTGTGCATCCTTGGCATGCTGAGCTTAGACGGATTTTAAGAAGCCAATCCACAAAAAATATTGGGGATTTTTAAGCTAATGGATATTTGCAGGAACTTTAGAAGTGGGCAATAGCACACAGAATTCAAGATCAGTTTAAAACAAATCAAGTAGCTGTATTCACCCTTGATAATTACTGGGTCACAACAGCTACTAAAGTTTACTTTCTGATTTTGATCCCAGTACTTCCCACCTGCTTAACCCTATCCTGACATCAGAGGTCACTCCTCTTCCTTCTATACATCCCTCCCTTGAATTGCCTCAGATCTGCCCTCTATTATACAGAATACAGATCTGCCCTCTATTATACAGAATACAGTTATACCCTCTATTATACAGAATACAGATATGTCCTCTATTAAACAGAATAGGATTATTTTCTTGTGCTGAGCTCCAGAGAGTGGGAGAAGGCTGGAATTCATACCTGGAACTCATTCAGAATGGTTTACCAAACACAGGCCCTAACTCAATAGACTATTTCTTGAAACTGTGAAGGTAACAGCAGCCCAAAGCCACCCTGAAAATAAATATGTAGCACTTCTTACTAGTTGCTATCTAGACTTTGAAATTACATCTTTCTAATTAAATCTGTGGATTTGTGGCTCTAACCCGCCTCCACAGAACTGAGTGCATGGAGAACTTGAGTTTTCTTGAAAACATATTTTCATGTTTCCAAAATTCTGATTCTTTTTGTTTCATCATAACCTCTATAGGAATAGGCTATCTTGAGGAATACATACTGGAAATTAAGCCATGGCCTTTTTAGATCTTGGCCATGTTTTTGTAAGTGTACATGTATGGGGGCGTATGTGGGGGCAGCACATGCACACACATGAATATATGAATGTGTGTGTATATGTAGAGGCCAGCGCTTGGCATCAGACATCTTTCCAGTCACTCCATGCCTTATAGATCCAGGTTTTGTCCCTCTTATGAACCCATATGGCTTCGTATATTGGCTCCTATGGTAAGCCAGCTTTCGCTAGCAAGCTCGTGGAATTTCCATGAGATGAGATTGAAGATGGGCTGCTCCATCAGACTCTCCATGGGTGCTGGGATTCAAACTCTGGTCCTCACACTTGTGTGGTGAGTATCCCACCTACCACACATCTCCTCAGCCCTTTCTTGTGATTTCTAATAGACCCTTCAAGCACAGAGAGATGAGCTACAAGAGAGAAGATGAAACCTTGATGCCTCATCTCTTGAATCAGCAAGTTCATGTGTTGTTAGAGTCTGAACTCTAAATGACTAGTTGAAACCATTGGTAGAGAAACCTAGGCCTCCACATACACTGTATCCAGCATGGAGGGATAGCAAGATGGACAGGTTTCTTCTCAGGAAATCAATTGCTCTTTTGAGTGCTGGTGCACCCGAGGCCCTTTGAAATCTATCTAGACTGTTTCCTTTCTTCCGCATGATGTTGAATAAATTGTCCTGAACCTTTTTTTTTTCTTCTAAAAATGTCAAGAGTTTACCTTTTACAGAGTAACTGACTTGGGAGACATACTCAGCCAGAAGCTATTGATTGTAGGAAGCCCAATAGAATGGCTATTGTAACGCTCCTTATAAGAGGTATAAGGTCTGCCCAGAGAACGACCTCTGGCAGCCTCACCATTCCACAGTCAGATTCTCCATTAACATCTCCAAATGTTAGGGTCCTAAGGGGCTAGAGAGGTGGCTCAGTGGTTAGGAGTACATGCTACACTTGCAGAGGGGATCTGAGTTCAGGTCCTAGCATCCATGATGAACAGTCATCTGTGTCTCCTGTTCAGGGGACCTGGTGCCTTCTTCTGCCCTCCTCAGGAATTGTGTACATAACACACATGCATGCATGCAAGCAAACACTCATATACATAAAACAAAAAGCAAATAAATCCAAAAATCTTGTTTTTTAAAAGAGTAAGCACAGACCTTGAGTTTGTTATTTTTGTATATATTTCATCTTTATGCTGAAGAATCAACTCCATGAACAGTGAATCTTCTCTTGGTCAACTCTGTACTTCCCGTAACTGTCTAGACTGCCTGATGTGGGCAGGAGATATGTTGCCCATATTGGACTTCAATGCATAGATACAGGTTGGCAAATAGGATAGAGAATCCCTGCCTCAATTGAAATAAATTTGTTTAAAGCATCAAAAGGGGTGGAAAGACCATCCAGTTATAACAGCATAAGTAACACATCAAAGAAAAGATGATTATAATATCTTCAGGGTTGTGAGGGAAATAGAGCCAGAATCCCCTTGGAAAAGCTAGAAGACAGTAAATGTCAAGCAAGTTGTATGGGTGGAGAAATCTATACAGAAGACTGAAAATAAGATGTAAAGACTATAGTGTTGGAAACAAATGTATCTAGGGGAAGTGCAAAAACCCTTGTGGCAGGCAAGAACTGAGCTTGAAGCATGTTGGAGATAGAAAAAGGCGTGGCTGTAGCTCCACAAACAAGAGAGACTGTAGTGCTAAGGTTAGAGAGGTAGGGACCAGAGAGGCCATGGTCAGAAGGGCGGGAAAACGTCAAGAGTCATGTGCTTTATCATGCATATAAATAAGCAGATTGCTATAAGGATTCCCAAGGCATGGAGAAAGCCAAGACTTAAAACAGAGCTAGCCCAGAAGTAGCAGGACACACCTTAATCCTAGCACTAGGGAGGAGGAGAACAGGGCTGGTCTCTAGCTACACAACAAATCCAAGACGCAGGACCAGCTTAAAGATGGAGGTGAGGCTGGGATGCAGCTCCTGGGTTCAGTCTCCAGAACTGCAGAAGCAGATGCTAGCGCAGGGCACATGAGAGATGCTGTGCCTGGAACTGGAGTGACAGCGGTGGAGAAAGGGTGCTTTGTGGTCCCCATAGCCCAGTGACCAGAGAACAGGGGTGGTGAGAGCCTTAAGGTGATGATTCTGTGTATGTGTGTCGCCTAAGAAAATCAATCCACGGCCAAGCGTGGAGCCGTGTAGACTGTGGACAGGGGAAGCCAGAGTTCTACTGCTGGTGCTTTGAGCTCTGACATGCAAATGTTAATCTAAATGACAATGTCACATAAACAGACTCATAAGTCTGAAGCCCAGGGGAGAGTAAGTACCAGACAGACAGTAGGAGCCATCAGCATGGCTGAGCTGGAGAGAGAGCATCGCAGATGTGAGGGTGGTGGAGAGGCAGAGAGCAGAGAGGGAAGGGACGTGGGGGAAGCACGGGGAGGAATGTGAAGTTAAAGAGAGACTCCGCTGCTTCAAGAGGCAGGGAAGAGTCTTGAGAAACCAGGAAGTGAGGCCAGGAAGTATCCCAGGGAAGATGAGTTGAATAGCTCACGATTTGAAGGGCAAGCAGAAATTCTAACTGAATTCTGCATAATTCAGAATTATTACTGAACTGCGATTCTGGGAAATACCTGATTGTGCCTCCTTCCGGAGAACCCAAGAGAAGAGCAGCCAAGTTTCAAACGCCCAGATTTTCTTCCAGCCTTGACTAAATTACACTCAAAGTAATGCCCACACATCAAAAACCTCCCAGGGCAGGCGGGGGGCACATCCCAAAGAAAAGCAGGAGGAGAAACAAACCCGAGTTTGGAAATGTGTTTTTGGTTTCTTCTACAGTGAAACTTAAATCCACACATAAGGGCTTGCTGGCTCGAGGGGGGCAGCTGTGCCATTTCACAGGAACGTATTTTATCCTCACAATAAAAACCTCATTGTGTCATTTTTTGCCAGGGGTTTGGGTGACACCGCGACACATTATCATCAATTCTACCGCCGTGGAGCTATATTGGAATCCTCCAGAAAGGCCCAACGGCCTCATTTCTCAATATCGGCTGTGGCGTAATGGAAGCTTGCTTCTCGTGGGGGGCAGAGATGATCAAAGTTTCACTGATAAGAACCTGGAGCCCAACAGCAGGTGAGTGAGGGGAGCTTCGCCCACCACACGGTTGGCTTTCCAAGCTGCTCAAGGTGGAGAAAGAGTAGCTTCCCTTCTAATGCAGCTCAGCTGTTGAATGGATCTCCTTATTCGTGACCCATGCTGTAACAGGTAAAAGTGCTAAATTATTGTTAGTTTTGAATTAGTTTGAAAGGTTATGATAACCTTTTCACATAGGACTGATCCCTCCTCTCTTTGCTATGAATGCATGAGAAATTCAAATATATAAAGTACAATGTCCAACTTCAAAACTTACCAAATGGTGATTAAATTCCCAAGTTAGCAATCAAAGAGGTTGGGAGAGCCTGGGCTCATCACCTACCACTTCTTCCCTCCCTCCCTCCCCTTGACGTGCTCTGCTCGGTCTGCAGGAGTCATCAGAGCCACGCATTTGCAATTTCTCCCCATTCATTTCTCAGCAGACACAAGATAAACCTTACATCAACAGATGGTTAGGTGCAGAGAACAGAGAATAATTTAGTTTTATTGTGGAAAATAACAGATCAATTTAAATATCTCTGCCTCTAAATGAATCTCCCTGAAAACTCAACCCATTTAGAAATAGAAAAGACTAAATTGAATTTTCACAGCCCAGTAGCACACCCCAAGACATTCCCGAGATCCTTGGGAGAAGTCAGGGATGACTACGGGGTTCAGCGTGGAGTCAGGAGGCAGCAAAGGATGCTCTGGAGAGGGGAGTGTTGCCTATCCCAGACTGCGTGCATACGGTAGCATTTCTCACAGATAGTGAGTCGCAAATTGTCACAATTCGCGGCATTGTTGTGGTCCCTCAAAGACCATCTGAGTTTATCTTTGGTTTTCTCAGGTACATTTACAAGTTAGAAGCGAGAACAGGAGGTGGTAGCAATATGAGTGAGGATTACCTTGTGCAGACGCCCATGTGGACCCCAGAAGATGTCCAACCCCCATGCAACGTCACCGTGCTGGGCTCTGATTCCGTATTTGTAGCATGGCCAACACCAGGTAAAGAAAGAAATGGAATCTACTCTGTCTGTCAGTGTGTATCTCTCTCTCCTCTCTTTTCTCTCCTCTCTCCTCTTCCCCCTCACCTTCCTCTCTCTGTGTCTCTGTCTCTCTCTCTCTCTCTGTTTCTGTCTCTCTGCTTCTCTCTTTGTCTCTGTCTTTTTCTCTCTTCTCTGTCTGTCTGTCTGTCTCTCCCCTTTCTCTGTCTGTCTGTCTCTCACATAGTCAAATGGAAACTAACTGAAGATAAGGATAAAATGCTACTTCACAGTAAACCATAGCTTCCTCATAGATAAATATAAGTGGAACAACTGAAACACACCTGTAAGTCTATACACACATGATTGTCTACATGTATGTATATTAGTTATGCTTCTGTTACTGACACAAACAAAACCAACTTATGGAAAATAATTTATGTTGGCTTATGGTTCCAAAGGGAGAATCTACAATTTTAGGAGACACATGACAGCAGGCAGCTGGGTCAGAAGTTGAGAGACTTCAGTTGCAACCACAAAGCAGAGAGTGAGCTGCAGGTGGGGTAAGACTAGAAACCCTCGAAGCCCACCGCCAGTGATGTACTTCCTCTAGCAAGGTTCCACCTCCTAAAGGCTCCATAAATTCCCCCAAACACCACCACCATGGGGACCAAGTATTCAAATACTTGAGCCTATGGAGATATTTCTTATTCAAACTACCATAGTATGTATTTCTACATTGATGTACTTGCATGCATGTCTACCTCTATAAATATGTAGATACATACATCTATCTGCCTCTCTGATAAAGCATTGCATCTTGGAAATTCAAAATTCTAAAAGTGCTGTCTCATACATAATCAAGGCAAGGCAGAGGTTATAGTCGCCCTGAGACCATCTCTATGGGAATCCTGGGGCTGGCTCACTGGCCTAGAGTGTCCCTTTTTCAATGGTGTCAGTGAACAGGAAACTTGGAAAGACAATGGCCTGTTCCCACTATGAGCTTACCCTGGTGAGCAGGGATAACTGCGGGGGACTGCCTCTCTGCTTTGTGAGCTTTCATTAGGCCATGTAGTCAATGCCAAGTTGCTTTGATGATTTAATGTATTATAATATTTTGATATAAATATAATTCTTGGGTAGAATCCTGCCAAAATAGAAGCTATGGAGATTAAAGGAAAAGGCTGGGCAGATCAGTGGGTAAAGAAATTTTTATGTCTACACGAGGGTCTGAGTTCCATTCCCCAACACCCATGTAACAAATCTGGGTGTGATGGTGTGTGTGTCTATTCTCCAAGAGTAGGGAAGGCTGAGGCAAGAGGATCCCTGAGGCTTCCTAATCCACAAGGCTCAGAGAAAGACTGTGTCTTAAAAATAAAGGTAGGGAAAGATAGAAGACACCCACTGTATGTGTGTGTGTGTGTGTATGTGTGTGTGTGTGTGTGTGTGAGAGAGAGAGAGAGAGAGAGAGAGAGAGAGAGAGAGAGAGAGAGAGAGAGAGATCTATTGCAGCAATGGAGATAGATAATTAGATAGATAGATAGATAGATAGATAGATAGATAGATAGATAGATAGATAGATAGACAGACCAGATATCTTCATATATTTATATAAAGAGAGAGAGAGAGACAGAGACAGGAATAATCTCTATCTTTTACATAGAATGCAGGTGGTTATATAAAATTTAAAACTGATTAGAGGCTTAGGCTCCACTTTCAAAATATTTGATTTTACTTTTATTTTCAGTACTAGGAGTAGAACTTGGGGCTTTGCCCATGCTATACAAGAAACAATCATCGACCACTGAACCCTACACCTGACCATGAACTTTCTGGGTGCTAGAATAGAACCTCAGCTTTATATGTGCTGAGTGTGGACTCCGTCATGGAGCCCTCAGCCCTGATCTTATTTTCAATCCCCACTCTTAAATTGAAATTGAAGCAAATTCCGTTTGTCTGAGTTCAGCCACAGCTCAGCACAGCACTGAAAATAGTGATCCTGTCCATTGGCAGACCTGTTTCTTAAAACAATTATCAAAGACATGTTTCTCATTGGATTACATAATCACCCTGAACTGAAAACAGCATGTTCAGGGCATGGTGTAGACTTTGTATTCCTGAGCTTACCACAGTGATTTCCTGTACTGCGCCTGTACAAGGCTGCACCTGTCAAAAGACAGTCACGTATAGAGGAGGGTCCTGTGGGCTCTACCTGTCCCTGGCCATTCATAGGCTGTTGATCGATGCTGTGGAGGGGGAATCATTGTCCTTTGTAGTGTGCCCACTCGTGAGCTCACCAACTCCATGTCCATGGTTACACAGATGGCCCTGTATGAATTCAGCAGGTTCAAAAAGAAAGAAGACATGACTGGGGAAGGAGTTTGTATGGAAGAGATGAGATCAGTGGAGGTGAGGAGAAGACATGAGGGAGCAAAATGGTGGCAATATCTAGAATTCATTATATACATTTATGAGATTACCAAAGAAAATTTTAACTAATAGTATAGATGTGTAATACCTAAATGGCTTATAGAACAGCTAATTATTGATGGAGAATATGGAATTTTCTAACTAGACCTTAATAAAATGTTTCCACAATTAAAAAAGAGAAAGCTATGCACTCTTAAAGGTCGACTCTTTAAAATGTGTAGCATCCTTTCTGATGAAAGGATCTCTGGTCAGGGAGAAAGGACTTTGCTTTGCTCAAATTCACAGGGGAAAAATACCCAAATAGCTTCATGCACAAAGAAATGTGTAAGATACTCTAAGATATAAAATAAACGATTCCACATTAGTTTGCTTTAAAATCAACACCCAGTGTGTGAAATTAGAAAAGGCAAAATAGCTGCTCATATCAGCAAATGTCACTAATCTTCAGGGCTTAGAAACACAGCTAGTCCTTAACTTTGTTAATTTTAATAGAGGGAGGATTCTAGTCTTCACTAGATCAATGTACAAAGTTAGTCTTCCCTATGGAAATGGATTCAGCTTTCTTAGAATTACACTGTTATCTTGTATCACAATCTTTCAGTGTTATTTCTTGCTGGCATTAAATTATTTTATTATTTAAGCAACTTCTGAGAGTCTGTTCTCTTGTTCCACCATGTGAGTGCACCCTGGTCAGGTCAACAGCCGTGGTGTCAAGCTCCTTCACCCAATGACCCATCCCACTGACCGCCCTCCTAGCATTTTTATGGTGTCCTTGTATTATAGGAACACCGAGTAAAAAAAGCCAAGAGCACCAACTGGAGACCAGACTCATCCCGCAGGCTACGAGATAACTTAGATTCAGACCTATGTCTTTCCAATCCAGATTCTCCAAGAATAAGAGAAGGTCCCGGAAGCTAAATAGAGTGGCTAGGAGGGTTATTAAGTCATCCTCCTCTTGGTCACCTGAAGACTGAGCACTTGTGGGTTTGAAGCTTTTCTTTAAGACTACAGAAGTAAGACCAAGAAGAAGATGACCAAGATTCATGAACTCGTAGCACCGCTTAGCAGACCTTACACAGCTAATCTAGCTTGATGCCATTACAGTCAGATAGAATACAGAACAGTTAGCTTTTTGTCGAAACAAGCTTTGTATCCTAATACATGGCGGGTTTTGAAGAAAGTTCCCCTGGCTGTTGAGAAGAATGAAAATTCTCTTTTGTTGAGGTAGAACCTTCAGTAGATGTCTATTAAGTCCATTTAATTCATGATGTCATTTGACGCTAATGTTTCTTTGGTGCTTTTTGTTTGTTTGTTTGGTTGGTTGGTTGGTTGGTTGGGTTTTGGTTGGTTGGTTGGTTGGTTGGGTTTTGGCTTGGATGATTTGTCTTTGGGTGACAGTGGGGTACTAAAGTCACCCACTATCACTGTGCTGGTATTACTTCGTGATTTTTAGATATAGCCATATGTGTATTATGAAGTCATATGCCCCATGTATAGTGTGTCTCTATAACTCTAACGTCTGCTTAGCATGTTCTCTTGTTAAGTACCACATGATAATACATACCTCTTCCATTTGGAGCTCCAAGACAATGTCACAGAGATTAGAATAGCAATGCCTACTCATGTCTTAGTTCCTTTTTCTTGGAATCCTCCCATCTAGCCTTTTACCTGAAGGTGGTGTTCATCTTTGGTGGTGAAGTGCATGTCCCAAAGGCAGCACATAGAATCTATTTGTCATCCAACCTGTGTGTCAGCATTTTTTTCTTAGAGAATTAAGATCATTAATATTGAGGGCTGTTATTGAAAGGTTCAAATTCATTCTTTCATTCAGTTGGTTCTGCGATTCTGCTGATGTGGTAGCCCTCTTCTGATTGAAAGTTCCGGTATTACTATTTACGAGTAGGACTGTTACAGAGGTCAAATGGTATTGTTTATATAGCCAGCATTTATTACCTAGGTTTGGATGATAATTCTATAGATCTCAGTGATTTTAAATTCAATCCTTAATGCCTTCAACACAACCATTTTAGTAACTCATTTTTATTTATTTTCTGGGCCAAGGAGATGGTTCATCAAGAACAAGTAAAGGTATTAACCCAGCTGCACAAGCCCCATGCCTTAAGAGCCCACATACAAAGCCTGATGCAGCAGTGTGCTGGGAAGCATGTAGAAAGCCTTGGGTCCAGACCTTAAGTATCACTTAAGCCAGGCACATTCTAACACTCCAGAGGAGGAGACAGTAGAATCAGTTTAGGGTCATCCTCAGCTATACAGGAAGTTGGAATTCTCCTTGAGCCTCAAGAGACTCTGCCTCTAAGGAAAAAAAAGTAAAACGAAAAATATAAATTCTCCACTGGAGGCTCATGGGAAAAGATTCTCATGAGGTGCAGTCAAGAAATATAGGTTTGTTTGTTTGTGTTTGTTTGTTTAAAAGAACTCCTCACATGATTCAAATGTGCCACCAAGTTTAGCTAGCAACCCAGAGCCGTCATACCAAACCAACATGGTCAGTAATGCTAATTCCTGGAGATAGAAGTCAGCGGCTTTCTCTTGAATGTACAAAGCCAAAATATTGACTGAATTAATTGATTTATTTCCATGTGTATTTTGTGGAGATCAATATGGACAGAGTAACCTCAGGCAGGTAAGTTGCTGGGAGCAAATAGTCTATGTGGTTGCTTGGCAACATAAGAATTACCTAGGTAATTAACTGGATTTCGGTTTTCAAATTATGTTTCCAATGCTATCAATAAACTACATCTTAGATCATGTCTATAAATCCTGCTGGTAAAAGCAAGGAGTGCTCCCCCAACTGCAGGGGGAGGGGTAACTGTGATAGAGCTGATCTTATAGATGTGCATTTCTTAAGTCCTACTAAGTACCAAACACTCCCAGGCTCCAGTGAATTCTCATGCAAACTACAGGAGGTAATTCCCCATACTAGGAATTTGTGGAGTGATAGTGTAATATGCTCAAGATCACCAGGCATCACCAGGATTCAAATGCAAATCTGATCAACCATTATCTTTGAAGAGGAATTCCTTCCTGCTTTTTTAACTCTTCAATCTGAAGTATTGCACTTTTCCCTGGAAGTCTTAACAAATGCATGAAATACACGCTGCTCTATAAAGTGGAACCCAGAGGACTGGGCTGGCTGTTGGCTAAAACCTAATGGTTCTAGGAGGATGGTGTTTTATTGGGCACAGTAGAAGTTGAGAAATGTCTCAGATGCTCATGAAGAGATTATTCAAAGACTGGTTTACAGCCCTGTTCAAGATTCTCTGTCTTAGGCAAAGCCCAGTCCATTTATTTCCTATTTACCTGATAAATGTCCATAGGAATAACTCCAAAACACTCCAACCTCTAAAACTGTAAGATGCCTGCTCTTTTTATGGTATTTGGAGGTGAAAACCCACTTACACACACACACACACACACACTTTAAAATAAACGTGCGCTGAAAAGGTAATTCGATGGTTAAGATTCCTGACGGTTCTTCTGCATGACCTAAGTTCAATTCCCAGTACCTGCATGGTGGCTCATAACCATCTGACTCAAGTCCATGGAATCTGATGCCCTCTTCTGGTCTCTGAGGGCACTGCATGCACACACATAGAAAAAAAATGAAAAATGAAAAAAGTACATAAAATATAAATCATTTTTAGGGGTGAGGAGTCACTATAGTAACTTACCTTCCATTGCTGACTGTGTGGTAAACAGATCTGACAGGACTGGCCAGTTATCGTTCTAACTAGAGGCATCATGAGCCACTCAGTCCCCTCCTAGACTGTCCTCTGAACCCCGGATCAGTACAGAACCAATCGAAAGAAAGGAGAAATATATGTAACCGTAATGGATGAAAAATTATATAAAATTAAGCAGCAGAAGACTTCACAGAATATAAACCGTTTGCTCGAGAAAGGAGAGCGGCGGCTAGAGTCCTGCTGTTTGAGAACCCAAACATTCAGAATTATTTAAACTCTGCAGATAATAATGAGCCGTTCTAATTTATCAAGATGATGACTATATTTTGAACTATCCACCCCTTAATCATGTCCTAATTAACAATACAGCCGCATTCAGCAAGCACTCTTTTTTTTTCCTAAGGATGGTGAGTTATTTAAGTTTAAGGCATAATATTGAAGCCCTGGCACTTTCCCTTGCCCATTTATCTCTTAGTCCATTAAAGAAAAGAATTGGCAACCATGCTCGTGCTGGGAAATCATTTTAATTAATCCTGCGTGGGCACATAAATACTTTTTATTAATCACGTTCTGATGAAAGGTTAGCTAGCTACAATATGGACTATCTATAGACACGAGACATGCCAGTGGGTGTTCAGTTCCGGTCTCGGCTCCGGTAGATGGGGTTGGATGCTTGTCTGGTTACAAACTTCCCATCGACGTCCGTCAGTGAAACTTTTACCTTGCACTAATTTGGATGGTCCAACATTGGCTGTTGTTTCGGTTGAGAGCAGGCCCCAAATGACATGGAACAAAGTTTCAAAGGAGAAGAGGAAGCCCATCAAGGGATTTATGTTTCCTTTGCTCAGTAACAAGTGAATGTATCTTGCATTGTGGGTCTTAGTCCATTCTAGGCATTTTTGTTGAGCTAAGCACCTCCTTTTCAGTAACTAGCCCTTCATGTCTCATGTCTATTTTCCACTTTTGTTTGGGGTTTGTGTGTGTGTGTGACAGTGTCTCACTACCTCACACCTGTGGCGATCCCTCTGCGACGGCAGGTGTGGGCCGCCACACCCAACCTAGTTTCCATATTTCACCAGTGAGAGAAGTCAATGTAGATTTTTTTCAAACCAGAAGCAACTCACAGGGGATTTGTTTTTTCATGTTTGTTTGTTTGTTTTTGTTTTTTGAGAGAGGGTTTCTCTGTATAGCCCTGGCTGTCCTGGAACTCACTCTGTAGACCAGGCTGGCCTCAAACTCAGAAATCCGCCTACCTCTGCCTCCCAAGTGCTGGGATTACAGGCGTGTGCCACCACGCCCAGCTATGTTTTTTCTTTTTAATCTTTTTTTTAAAGCGTTTTAAGTTTAGCATATATTCGGTGTACTCAATGATAGACTTAATTATGGCATCGCCATATGTGGGTGTAAGGTTTTCTGTTCATAGCCCTTTCCCCATTGCTACCCTACTCCAGGCATGCAGCTCGTGCTGACCACCTAACGCTGCCAAGTGGTCATCTTCTGGTTTGCTGGCATGTGTGTGCACGTGTGCATTCATAAACTGTTAAAATTCCAGTTTCTATTTTTCTACCTACTTAATTAATTCATAGCACAAATATTTTTTATCATCTCCACAACCTAGGTCAAAGTTTAAAAAATAATTCTGCTATAGATTCAGAACATGTGAATGACCACAGTACAATTGTGGATCATCCCATGGTCCAGAGGGGTCATTTTATCTGCAGATCCAAACCTCATAAGAATGCAGAATGCACTTGCCTTTGGGTAGGCTGAGTTCTTGTATTCACTTGATGGACAAGAATATATCCACTGATCCCCTCTCTGGGATGTGGCAGGATATAGGACACCAGATCATGACCTGAGGCACAAAGATGTGACGTCATCCCACCTCCCAGGAATGTACCTGTGTGAGAAGCAAAGGCTGCATAGTGTAGCTTTCAGCCTATGTAGAAATCCGTACAGCTATCACCAAAGCAGTGAAGCCCGCCTGCTTCCCTTGCTTCGCCCCCAAAGAGGGCATAATCGAGACACCCCTGGCCACACAGGGGAGGGTTTCAGTCAGCGTGTCAGACACACTGCTTTAAGGGTAACCTGGTTTTTGAGGCAAATGCTGCTATCAAAATAAATTAATGGGTTATTTTTTTTTACTCTTAGAATTGTTACTGCTCCTGCTCCTTAAAATATCATTTTAAAAAGGGCTTATATGATTGACTTGTCCCATTGTAAAGTACGCACCCGCTGTGAAATGAAGCCACGGAGGGAAAAAAAAAGTTGAATAATTTAACTTTTTTTATTTGTAAAGATAATCAGGGTTTTTCTGATTACATCTTAACTTCATAAATGTTAAATAACCTATCAGCATGTAGTTGTTGTAAATTATGAAAAGGAACACCGCCAGGAATATTAACCGATACAACCCTTGTTCTTCAGAGAACAAGAAAATGTGTTATGGCAGCTTGTCACTGTGCGACTGGTAACTCTGACACCAAATAACAAAACTGCCATTTGCACTTAGGGTAGATTGGTTCACACACGTTTCTGAGGCTCCTTTTGCTCTGACAGGAATTTATGAACTCGGGAACTAACCAAGTCGTAAGTCTCCCCAGCTGATTCTAACAAATATGCCCATTCCGTTTCATTTAGTCATCAGGACGCCACCGGGGCTTCGTCGGCTCCGACTCAATGCAGATGGCACAGGGTTTCAGGGACACCACAGACGGTGTGTCACTGCCCTGCAAAGTGATGGCGGGGGTGGGACCTTCCTCCTAGATGTTTGTCAGAGTTTGACATGGCCACGGTTTAGAGGTACATTTTCTGTTCCAACACCTCACAGGTGTGTGTAAAGGCTCTCGTTGTCCATTTACTGTGAGGTGAAAAATACATTTCCCGGGTTCACACTGTGGCTAGCTGTGCTTAAACCTAGATCGATATTGTGTCTGTCTCTGAAACACAGTAGAAGTGCAATCTTGTGCCCTGGCCCCGCTGGGAGCCCTGTCATTTTTAACAGAGACATTGAAGGATGAAGAGTGTGGAAACAGTCGTTTGTAGGTTCAGACAGAAGACAAAGAAACTGATTTCAGACAGATTGGGTGGGAGACCCCCTGAAATTACCACCGAGGCTGAACGACGGACTGTCTTCATGGTGCGACTTGATCACATGCAAGTACACACTTAAAAATTCAAACAACAGAGAGTGTTAGGACATCGAGGTAACCTTCATATCAACTTGGAACAATGGCTCTCTGTGAGAGGTGTTGGGGGGATGAGAACATGGTTGGTACTTGCTATTACAGCCTTATTATCTTTTTTTAATCTGTTTTTCTTGTGTAGAGATGGAGATTTTTGACAGCTTCTACCTTGTGGGAATGAGCTAGAATACTTTGTGGTTTTAGGTCACACTTGCAAAGGTGCAGCTTTCTGACCAGTGGTGTCAGCCCTTTACAGAGGAAGCCACTGCTGCTCACAGAGGTCACTTGGTGTGAGGTAGTGACTGGAGAAAGAGGGGCAGAGATGATCTGATCCGAGTCCAGTGTGCAGTTTATCGAGGTCAGTGACATAGGGGTATGTTTTATATAAGGGTGTTTTCCAGACTCTTCCACAAGATCTACCCAAGGAACAAAGAGACTGAGTGAGCATGTATGTAATCCCAAGGAATCGGCCTCAAGCCCTGGCCACACTGTGTAGTTTCTTAGTCGCACACTGGGTCTTCTAATCCACCCAGATTTGGCACCCTTGTGTTTGCCTTGAGTCCTACAGTCCCCGGTGTTGGAAAGCATTTGTTACAAATCTCCATCATTGAAAAGTGATACATTGTACCAGTAAAACCCAAGAGAGCCACCCCCAGTACCAGGTTCTTCTACTCATTATATCATCCTACAGGACTGACCACAGCCCCCTTCTCTGACAACAGAATGCATCAAGATAATAAGGAGATAGACTCTAATGGGATTTGGACAGTGAGGAGTTCAAAAATACTCCTGGCAGCAATTTCTGTAAACACATTTTCATGCTTAAAAGTTGAATGGCAGGCAGAAAGCGCCCCTGGTTAGCTCCTCTATGGCATCATCCAGTACTCTCTGAAGGATGGAGGGGGAACCTGGTGCCACACCCTCAATCATTAATGAACCGAGAATCTCAAAGGATCTCTGAAATCGGTTCTCTTCCTCCAACCCTTAAACTTTATTTAATTGCAGCAGCTTGCTGGGAACTCTGAACAATGTTCCTGGTTTCACCTTGCAGTTCAGAATTAGGCCTTGAAAAACATCATCTAGATAAGTCTGTGATGTGTACTCATTGAACCAACCAAGAGAAAGGTGGACCTATCTAAAAATTCTAAGGATTTGCTCTTACGATAGCTTTATGTCCACTCATGAAAAGAATGTAGAATTTTCTATTGTCACACTGAACACAAGTGGCAGAAGCCAGACCAACCGTTCATTCTGGGACTACTCCCCGCTGTTCATAGTGAATGTACTTCAAGGCAACACAGAGAGACTGGAATTTGAGTTGTTCTCTGAGTTTCTCGTGAGGAATTCTTCCCAGCACATGAGTTTCTTCTGCAGTCCTGTGTATGACTCACTCTGACACGACCTCTGTCTCTGACCTTTATTTAGGCTTGCAAAACTTTTTATGACTTTACCAAACAGTTTTCTAAATCCAGACATTTCAGGCAGAAAAACTCTCAGCCAAAGTTTTATAAACAAGGAAAAGTGAAATTTTATTCACTTCCATGCCTCAGATAGGAAAATCTTGTGTTTCCAAAGGTCTTTGTCTTTGAATATTCTTTAACATGAGCCCACATGTGTCCAGGATGTGTGGGTCTCAGATTAGGAACCTTGGTATTTAGAACTTAAAATCTTAACCTCTAATTTTCCTGTTCCATTAATGGCAATTTGACCGGTTTCAAATTGGTCTACTTGTCTACACAGCTTTTCTCAGCCCTGCCCTGTAATTTTCTTTTCCTGCTAGCTTAACCTAGGATTCTATTTTCAAAGCTTAGAAATATAAGCTTCGCTGAGCACTTGGACTGTATCATTACCACTCACAACCAGCCAGTGGGCAATCCAGAACGAGTGGCTTTGACTTAACTAAGACTTAATTTTCTTATCTTTGTGGGGAGGGAGCTTGGCATTTGAGAGTATTTGCTGCTCTTCCAGAGGCCCTGGTTCAGTTCCATGCTCCCACACCTGCAACTGCCTGGAGCTCCAGGTACAAGGGGGAAATCTGATGCCCTCTTCTGGCCCTTGTGGGTACTGCACACAAAAGGCAAATACCACACCCAGGCATTCACATTAAATAAACAAACAAGTAATTTTTTTTAAAAAAAAAAAGAGAGGTTACCATTATCCTAAAGTCAAATTCATTCATTTAATCACATCGTGAATGGTTGAACTACTTCTCTGTGCTATAAGCTAGACACAGGAGCCTCGTTCACAAAAAGCATGCTCCAACATGGCTCTGTTTGGCAGCACAGGACTTCCGGGAAGCTGCTCTTCTAGCTTGCATTACTGCTGCAGCCGTGGTGGTGTGAACCTTCCACCTGATCCTCACCTCCAGTTTTAATCCGTCATTCGCCAGGAAGCCATACTTTAATACATTCAAGTTCTTCTTTTGTTGTTTGTGGATAACCCCCACATTTCCTGCAGAGATCATGACATCTAGCAGCCACTTGGGTTACCCCCGGGGGCTTCCTCAGGCCCAGGCTTAGCAACATGAAGAAGAATGGTATCGCCATTAGCTGAAAGAAAGAAATCAGGGAGCCTAGAGTTTATCCACTGAGAGTGAGGAGTGGAGGAATGGGGGGGGGAGAGGCAGGCATAGCTCCTTCTGATTGTAATCTCCTGTTGAGGTGGAGGTCGCTCTAGGCTGGGAAATGGCTTAGACAGGAAAGAGTATGTTATACAAGCATCAGGATCTAAATTTGATCCCCAGACTCAACATTGAAAACAGATAAATAAACAAACAGGTACGGTACGCACACTTGTAATTTAGGTCTTGAGTGGCAGAGACAAATGGCCCCTCGGGCCTCCCCGGTCAGCCGGCCTAGCCTACTTGATGGGTCCTAGGTCAGTGAGAGCCTGTTTCTAAAAGAGAAGATGGTTTATGCCAGGAGCAAGAGCCACGGATGCCCTCTGGCCTCTACATGCATGCATGAATCACACACACACACACACACACACACACACACACACACACACATACACACGTCATCCATTCACATGTTAGTACATGCACACAGGTATACACATGCATGCTCAACTCAGTCTGGGTTGCTAGGTTCTTCCCAGTCAAGCATATTTCTAAAGCTCATGGGGCGGCAGGGGGCTCATCTTCTCAGTGCCTGTTGGTAACCACTGTGCACATAATCCGAAGCACCTCAGGGTCAATCAGTACTTCCTCCTGTTGGGGCTCACACCTGTACAAGCAGAGCCACCTTTTCTTCTGTAGACCCCACCTCTCACTCTGTGAGGTTGTCAGTGGGTTTCCTTGTTTCTACAGTAACGGCAAACATTGATACTCAGCACGTAACTAACTATAAAGGTCTCACACTCCCCTATCGGTGAGATAATTCAGCAGAGCCTCTATTACAGTCTCCATCCAAAGCTCGTCTTCTTGCCTTTAAAAGTGTATGTTTCTTCATGACCATATAAAACTTAACAGGCATTTAATTATAGGAATAGCTTGTGAATAGATTTTTTTTTAAAAAATCCCACTACTTTCTTTAGGAAGTGCTGGTGAAAAAAATGACAGTTATTGGACCCAAATTTCATATGTATTTAAGACCCATAAGTCTCACTGACAGAGTGGACTGTCCTAGCTCAATAATTAATGCCCTGGGAAATCTCCAGGTAGACAGTGATTTGGATATTTTATGGGCTATTATGTCAAAGATCCATGTCAGACAAGATGCTTACACAAGGGTCTGCAGAAAAATTATTGTCACAAGCAAACTGGAGTTGTGCTTTTTTTTTTTAATGCACTTTAAGTAAACCTAGGGAGGATGTGACGCCCTCCTTAATCGCCACCTGTTTTAAGTGACAGGTGCCTTCGTTTTTATTTACCACGGGAGTGTATCTTTGACGATGACCACTATGAATGTTTACACAGCTCTTGCCTTTGGAGCGCACGCTGCAGTGCGTTCCGTCCTGTGCTCTGCGCACAGCTTCGGTGCTACTCCAAGCCGTCCCTCACCTTTCGGAGATAACCTTGTGTGTGTGCATCGTTCTGAGGGCATGGGGGCACTGGCGGCTTTGCGCGAGGTGATTATGCATCTTTCTCTTTTTCTCCCCCTTCACAGGGGTCCTGCTTCCCAAGATTCCGGTGGAGTTCAGCCTCTTACTCAGTGGTGGGAGTGTGACGACGCTCTTAGCCTTCTCAGTCGGACGCCGGCAATCCGCACACCTGAAAAACCTGGCTCCGTTCACACAGTATGAAATACGGATCCAGGCCTGCCAAAATGGTGACTATCTTTTAGAAACTTGACCCTGGGCTTGCTTGAAACGTATCTCAAAACATTTTTTTTCTTAGAGAGAGAGAGAGAGAGAGAGAGAGAGAGAGAGAGAGAACAGTTAAAATACAAAGAGTAATAATTAATATCTGATTTGTGGTAGAATGATTGCCCAGAAAAATCAGAGCCTGCCATTCATTGAAGCATTCAACATCCCTACACATCGCATGAATATTTAAATACATAAAAAATACATTAAAAAGCTACATTAAAATGGTATCTTTGTAAAGCCTTGTTTTATAAGGCCTTTTAAAAGAAAAACACACAGCTCACAGAGAGGCTGTTAGGAACATAAAAAAAATAGGCTCTAAAATAAATTTCATAGAAAATTTATTAAACTTGATCTTATTTAAACATTTTTCAGGAGGGAGAAGGGGAAAGTTATTTAAGAGCTGAATTGCATGCCAAGCTCAGTGGTGCACGCCTTTAGTCCCAGCATTCGGGACGCAGAGGCAGGCGGATCTCTGAGATTGGAGCCAGCCTGATCTACAGAAGGAGTTCTAGGCTAGCCAGGGACTATCTTGAAAAAACAAATAATAAAAAAAGGAGTTGAATTGTACACAAATGAGTCCATATATCTGATGGTCTTTCCTTGGAGCCAGTGCCTTTGGTCTGAAGTCTGCTTTAGCCTGCGGGCTGGTGGAAACACTATCTTAGAATTCCGTCTTCCCTGTCATGGAGGACTGAAGAGACATAAACTGATATTCAGAAGAGGAAAACATGGAATCCAGAGAGAACATTACACATTATTTCCATTTGGGAAAACCAAACATACAAGGCCAGGCACCGTGGCACATGCCTTTAATCCCCACACTTAGAGGCTGAAGCAGGCAGAGTCTGCAAGTTCAAGGCCAACCTTGTCTACCCAGCAAGTTACAGGATAGCCAGACCTACATAGATTCCATCTCAAACCAACAAATAGATCATATTGTGTGGCATAGTGCAGTACAGCCTGTATATGATAAATAATACCTGGTTGCAAAATAAGATGCAATCCACACAGAGACAGCATTTTGCTTCACCTTGGAGAAGCCTACGGGTCTGTGCTCTCCCACACCCTTGTCTTGTTACCCTAGACTTGGCTTAAGTTTCAGAGCTTGATAATTCATATCAGAAACCCCAAGTCCATTTGTTGACATTACCCTACAAACCAGGCCATGGTTTGTTTGAAGGGCCTGCTCCTCGTGATCCAGCCTTTCCCTCAGCAGCATGGAAATGGCTTCCACATGAAGCTCTCTGGACTTCAGCGAAAACTCACCGCATGCCTGGAGCTATGCTATGGATGGCCAATAGACGTGGAGCTTCTTGTTCCATATCTGTGCATCTAAACAACAGAGGTTAGCTTAACGCAATGAGTACGACTAAGGGTACGTCTGTACAGGTCATTTACACACTCAGGAAATTCAAAGGGCATCCCTTTTTAACTAGAATAACCGCAGCAGAAACGGAAGCCAGGTCAATCAAGCCTGTGGTTTCTTGCCTACCAGATGGTTACTGAACGAACCATCTAAACATGATTTTGTATTTTAATGTTCAAATTCCACAGCCACCCATAGGACCAGACTGAAGCATGTATGCAGTGCATCCAGACATGTTATTTTCATGCCACTGTTACCCCCATATAACTGTGTGACACGTTGCATGACTGGACAAATTAACAAAGCCCTGGGTTGCTTTTGCAGTGGGCTGTGGAGTCAGCCCCGGGACATATGTCAGAACACTTGAAGCGGCACCAGTGGGCCTAACGGCCCCTCTCTTGAAGGCTCTGGGGTCACGGTGCATAGAGGTCAGGTGGACGTCACCTTCACGACCCAATGGAGTCATCACTGGCTATGTCGTTCACAGGTGAGAGGTTCACGATTGGGGATGCGTGGCATCCGAGGGCTGTAGAATCACATGCATGCTCCACTCTGCACAGGGGATAGAGGGCGTTCATGTTCTAAGGAGCACATGCTGGTGGAGACCGTGTTGGGAGCTCTGACCTCCGACACGCTGCACAAAACCAGGGCCCACAGTTACTGTGCGACCTTTCCTTGAGATCTGTGTGACAGTTGAGACTCTAGCGCCCTTGGTTTCTGTTCTGTTTTGTTTTGTTTTGTTTTGTTTTGTTTTGTCTTGTCTTGTTTTGTCTTGTCTCGTCTCCGTGACTCCTACCCTACGTGCTGCTGTCTTTGTTTCTCCTCATCTTGTCCATTTTTCTTTGCTTCTTTGTGTTTGGGCAATTCTAGGTCAAAACCAGGGCCTCACACGTGGTAAGCGAGCGTTCCACCGCTGGGCTGTATCCCCAGGCCTTCCGTTCAGCTTTAAACCTCTTCCCTTAGATGGCTAATGGTATATTTCTCCTCACTGTGTGCAAAATTTATTGCGTGAATCTCTCTAATGTAAGGGAAGTGAAAGCAGAGCAAGAGGGAATGGGAGAGGCAGGGAGGGCACGGTTAAGGGAGGACTAGGAGGGATGAAGATGAGGAAGGGTGAGGGTGGAGGGAAGGAGAGGAGAGGGGAGGGAAGGGGAGAAGGGTGGAGAGGGGAAGGGAAGGGAGAAGGGGGAAGGAGAGAGGGGAGGGGAAGGGAGAAGAGACAGAGACATACAGAGGGAAGTCAAAGGAGGAGATGGCCGGCGGCAGAGGCCCTGTGTGCCTGACCCTACAGCAGAGAGCTCCAACAGGTGTGGCTGGCAGGCGGTGCTGCACATGAAGCTCCCGTCCAAAAGCCATGTCTACAGAAGTCACAACAGTGCGCCCTGCTCCCCCAACCCCGCCATCCCACCCTCTGCTTTCAAACCCCGGCACTTCCCACTGTTCTTTGTTCAGTCCATGTACCCTGGGCCTTCGGTGGTCGGTACTATAGGCATTAGACTCTTTAATTGCAACCTTTCTTCGGTGACCAACTAAGGGTTTGTAGGCAAAACATATGGGAAGGGAGAAACTATGATTACATTTCTGGCTACACACACACACACACACACACACACACACACACACACGTTTATATTATAGCAATAATGGCAGTGCCTAAAATGAGCAAGCCCAACTTCTCAGCAAACAGTAATTTGAAAAATAGTGTTTCTGATTCACACGCATGTAGACATATAGAACCAGCTGATGCAAAGGGGCACTTCACACTGAGCACGTCAGTATAGAGTCACAGATGTCGGGGGCCTCCAGAAATCATCTCCCTCCAGTTACTTAATGCTAATTGCATGGGAGAGGTGCATCGAAATCCTGCTCTGAATGGAAGGAAATGGGCCACTGTCAGAGAGCAGGCAAGGCTCCAGTCTGCTGGTTTTGTAAACAAAGCTCCTGATTACAGTGAGCATTCCGTGACGGCTACAGCGAAGGAAAACAGGAACCAGAATGCAGAAAGGCCGCTTCAGTGAAAAATACTGTAAATTGAATTTGACAGCATTTGATGGCATTTGATTATTCTAGTCACAGGCAAACAATGATATAAAGAGTAATATGAAACAGAATGTGTTACTGCCTAGCCGACTCCGACGCAATAAACCTTCCCCCAGCGTGACACAATCGCTTCACCATCATAATTGTGGCCTGTTTGATACCTCCGAGAACAGCAGAAGGGCGCTGACTGACATAGATACATTTTGTTTTTTATTTAAAGTGAAATGAAAATGGTGCACGGGGCCCCAGATACAATCGTTATATTCACCTGCCGAGGCATGAATCACTTGGCAGTTATTCCAGCTGAAGTTTAAATGTGCTTAGACAACAACAATATCAAATTTTTCTTAGATAGCTACAGAAAAAAAAAATCAGAAATTTGTAAGGACAGAAATAGCATGTGAACGCACAGTTCTTTTTCATCCTGTGATGCTGACGCGGGGCCCCTTGCGCGGCCCCAGCTCGAGCCTGCCGTGCTTCTGAGGAGCTTATGCGGTGCAATTCCTACTCCATCAGTCACCTGCTCTCTTCTGTCACCAAAGGAAACACATTCAGCCGAAACAGAGACAAGGCTTGCCCTCTGCAAATATTCTCATCAAATCCCAGGAAGCTAACGTGCCTGGTTTCATTTTAAAAATGCCTGTGGTAATTCTCACTGATCCCTGGAATTACTTAACACCCCCCACCTCTGTAATTCTCTTTCGT
Source organism: Apodemus agrarius (assembly GCA_964023405.1). Taxonomy (NCBI): domain Eukaryota; kingdom Metazoa; phylum Chordata; class Mammalia; order Rodentia; family Muridae; genus Apodemus; species Apodemus agrarius. The sequence continues at coordinate 6,413,699 of OZ030017.1, read as the reverse complement.
TGTTGTTGTTTTTTATTTTCTGTAGTCTTTGTTTACATTCCAAAGGCTTTCCCCTTTCCCAGTTCCCCTCTCACCATACGTCTCATAAGTCCTCTTCCCCCAACCCATTCCCCAATCACCCCCCAACCCTTTCTCTGTTCTGGTACTCTCCTACAAAACTGGATCCAGGCTTTTCGGGACCAGTACTGCTTCTACATATCATGCTGTTAAACATAGAAAGTGCCTGCCCTAATAAGGACGTAAGATGTTTATGATCTCAAGAGCAAAACAGAACGGTCTGCGTATTACTTGCATCATTGGGACTCAGGGAGGAGGGGTTCAGCTCTTCTCATGGTTACACAGGTGGAGAAGGCGTGGCACTGCTCCAGGTAGACAGAGTGGCTCCTATCCACAGCAGGGGGGCACAAATTGGCCTCTTCATGCCTCATTGGATCAAAAACAGAAGCAGAGCCCAGCCACAGCTCTCAACTCTGCCCCTAAGCCCATGCCTATGCTTGCTTGCATCTTAAAGGTTCCACGACCTCTCAAAACAGCGCCACCAACTGGAGACCAACAGTTCCAACGCCCAGGCCTGTGAGGAGCATTCCATAGTTAAGTCACCATAACCTGTTAATGACAGACTCTTGATGTGAATGTCCCAGCTTAAATTTCCAGTTACCAAGGCTGCCTGGTTGACCCCACGCAAGTCATAATGGAAGTTTTCTATAAGAGTTGTCATAAACAATAAGGAAGCTGAGGTTAGTGTTTTATAGCTTGTTTATTATCAAGAATCAGGCAAGGCCAGCTTGCATGTTCACATCTTCCTCAAAGAGAGGTTGGTTAGCATAAAGACTCCTCAGTCTAACCACTTCATCAGGTCCACAGCCTTATAAATGGTAAAATTCTCCATCTACAAAACATACCCAAAGTGCTTTCTTAGGAATTGACAAAACACTTAGTAAAATTATCTCCACCCACTGAGAGCTTCCATGTAAATAGAGATGAAATTACATAGTGCTTATGGTCTCAGGAACCTTCCCTTTTAAATGAATAATGATATTTGAACTATCTGTGCATTAGAAGTCAAAAGTGCGTACAAAGACACCTTAACACTGTAAAAAAGGAAAGAAAAAAAAAAGGTGAAACTTCCTTTGGGTATTAAGAAAGCCTTTAGGCTGGTGTTTCCAAGCAGGAAACAGAAATGATTCCATAGAATGGATGGATAAACTGAGTTAAAACTGAGGGAAGGCAACCATTAAATCAAAGACAAAGAAACATTGATTAAATATAACTAATGTTGTGTAAAAAGACAGATATGGGCATTGAGTTAGATGATAAATAGCTTAGACATGTATATCCACACCAAGGGACAGCTCTTTAAACTTTAATTCTTATTACTAATGATCTTATTGCACAATACCTGATAAACAAAAAGCATGACGAATAACAGAGTGTGAGACATGCAAGTACTCGTTGGAAACTTTAGAGGTGTGTCACTTACTTTTCATTGCTGTGACAAAATACCAGAACCAGAAGGGGTTTATGAACAAACGGTTTTTTGGGGCTCCTGTTCAGAGGGGGGAGGGGTCATAGTGTTGGGGGATGGGTGGCAGCAAGAAGCCAAAGCGAGAAGCTGAGAGAGCACATCTTTAACTGCAAAGGAAGCAGGGGGGGGCCCTGAAAGTGGGGGAGACTCTAGACTCTCACACCTACTTCCTTCCTCAAGGCTGTGTCTACTCAAGGTTCCGTAAGCTTCCCAAGAAACACTGCCAACTGGGCACCCCAAGTGTTCACAAGCATCCAACTGGGGACCCCAAGTGCTCACAAACAACCAACTGGGGACCCCAAGTGCTCACAAACAACCAACTGGGGACCCCAGGTGTTCACAAACAACCAACTGGGGACCCCAGGTGTTCACAAACAACCAACTGGGGACCCAAAGTGTTCACAAACAAACAACTGGGGACCCCAAGTACTCACAAACAAACAACTGAGGACCCCAAGTGCTCACAAACAACCAACTGGGGACCCCAAGTGCTCACAAACAACCAACTGGGGACCCCAGATATTCATAAACAACCAACTGGGGACCCCAGATATTCACAAACAACCAACTGGGGACCCAAAGTGTTCACAAACAAACAACTGGGGACCCCCAAGTGCTCACAAACAACCAACTGGGGACCCCAGCTATTCAGATATCTGAGCCTGCAGGGATTGTTTTTGTTTGTTTGTTTTCATTCATTCAAACCACCACAGTAAACTATTTTTAGAATATTCATGAAATATTTCATGATGTCAATGTTATTAAGACTAGTCCTTTATGTTCATAGCAGCCTTATTTATAATAGCCAGAAGCTGGAAAGAACCCAGATGTCCCTCAATGGAGGAATGGATACAAAAAATGTGGTATATATACACAATGGTGTACTATTCAGCCATTAGAAACAATTAATTCATGAAATTCTTAGAGAAATGGATGGAGCTGGAGAACATCATACTAAGTGAGGTAACCCAGTCTCAAAAGAATACCCATGGTATACATTCACTGATAAGTGGATATTAGCCTAGAATCTTAGGACACCAAAGACACAATCCACATACCAAATGATGTCCGACAAGAAGGAAGGAGTGGACCCTGGTTCTGGAAAGGCTCAAAGCATCAGTGTAGGGGAATACCAGAACAGGGAAGTGGGAAGGGGTGGGTGGGGGAACAGGGGGAGGGAAAAGGGCATGTGGGACCTTTGGGGGGTAGGGAACCAGAAAAAGGGAAATGAAATGTAAATATAGAATATATCCAGTAAAAAAAAATTAAAAAAAAAAGACAAGTCCTTCCAAAGGAAGATCTTGGTGACTACTGACATTTTAAAAGAAACATGTTAAATAGGAAAGAATATTTAACCACAGCAGTATGAAAGGTTGTATAACTCATCCTTATAACCTAGCTCAGACATGTATAATCATGAGTAGATGTGAACACTGGTCATTTTAATGTATTAACATCGATGCATTATGTTTTCTTTTATATAAAAAACAATCATATTTCTCATACTTTTCTCCTGGAGGTTTCATGTTTATTAGTCTATAATCTTTATACAGTAAATCTCTTTGTAATCATGTTAAAAATAACACATTGATTATTTCTTCCAATTCTTTTATGGCTCTTCTTATTTCTAAAACAAATTAGTTTTGTGAACAGGAGTAAGATAAAAATTCCAGTCTTCATTAGAAAAGAGTTTCTCCACAGTATTTCATGAATTACCAGTTTGATATGCCACCTTTTCAAAATTCATTATTTAGTCTATTTAAAGAACACACACATATATATACTTTATATATATAATATACATTTTAGTATAATATGCACATATGTATAAACATACACATATTTGTGTCATATATCATATATAAATATATAATATGTGTAATAGACATAATACACATATATACATACATATATACATACCTAACATAGGTATGTATCTATATGTATACATATAGATACACACACACACACACACACACACACACACATACTGTGGTAGATAGAACTTAAACTGACCTGACAGTAAAGGTATTATAGGTGTCAATAAAATAAGAAAATTCCCCAACACCAAAGTCCATAGTTGAAGTACTTGTCATGTGTAGCTTGAGTCAAAAGTACTCTCAGGACAGACTTGGGTCATCTGAATGTTGACTTCAGGTAGACTTTAACAGGCCAGGCTGACCAACTTAGGTTCTTAGGGGTGTGTGTGTGTGTGTGTGTGTGTGTGTGTGTGTGTGTTTTAATATTGAACCAAGAATAATATAAAGAAACAGCAAGATCATAGAAAGAACATGGGCTGTGTGACCACAGAATGTGGCTTTGCTACTTCCTGGTGGTACAGTAACTTGGGTGAGTTACCTATAAAGTTATGCAGAGTTGAGCTTAATAACATAAAGAATGGTTGGCCTCTGCAAGCTTTATAAGAAATAGTGAAACGATACCTGTGAGGTACCGCATCAAATGCAAAGCAGCAAAACTGGGAGGCAGAGCTGGAAGCCGTGGGTACTTAGTGAAGAACAAGGGAAGGTTCTTGATGTCAGAAGAAGTAGGCTCTGTAGCAAGGCGCCTAATATGTCTGCTTTTCTTTAAGAAAAGTGGATTTTTTTTCTTTACATTTATAGGTAGGCAAAAGTATTTAGATTATTAGACACCAAAATAACGACAACAGTACTTACCTCAAGTGACAGGTATGAAGAGTCTTCTCAATCCTACTAATGTTCATTTATTATCATCTTTTACAATCACTGTGTTATATGGTGTGGTAAAGGCAAAATCATAACTTGACTGAGTCCAGTTGCAATCTGCCTTCGCTCTCCATGATTTTCCTATCTCCCCCTTTCTGTAGAATCACTTTCTATAGCAATCAAGGTGGAGAGAGAGAGAGAGAGAGAGAGAGAGAGAGAGAGAGAGAGAGAGAGAGAGAGAAAGAGAGAGAACCCAATTACTTTAACCATTTAACCAAGGGATTTAATGTTAGTATCCATGCAGGATAAATGTGTTAATTAGGTAACTGAAGAAATAAGAAAACTCCAGGATAACTTGGGAGTGGCAGCTGTACACACGTAGGAGGCACCTTAGGGGCTAAGGGAACAAAGGAAGTGGACAGAGTTATTGAAAGAGTGAAATCCAGAGGTAGAGCCCTGAGCAACTGGGTCCCAGAATTCCTAGAAGGATGTGTCTGTGCCACTGGCTCTTTGAAGAGGAAACAGAAAAACATAGCTGTTTTCTCAAATGAAATTAACTTTATACTGGACACATATAAAGTGGGATGTGTCTCACTTCCCAAGTGGGAGATTCCTTGCTGGAAAGCTGCTCAGAGTAACAACTACAAAAGGAAATGAGAAGAGAGTCAGTTCCTCTTGCATTTGAATGTCCTGATCCCGATACCCACTATTGACCGAATCCAGCATCAAGTTCCTTGATAAAGCCAAAATGGAGATCTCAATCTCTATGCTATGTAATAAGTATATTTAAAATATTTAAAGAGGACATTTTATACACAAGATAAGAACAAATGACTGTGGAAAATCTATACTTTCCAGATTCCTATTTATCTTCATTCTCCCCCTAGTGATAGGCAATATTAAATCACCTGTTTTAGAAAAAGAATTGCCCAAAATATGCTCTACATAATGGATGGTTCATGTGGCTGTCCACTGAGCTGAACATGCAACCTGTAAATCCACACGATTCTGGCAGAACAGGACCGTTCCATGAACTGTTGACACCCAAGAACTAGGAAAAGGAATGTGTTCTCAACCTCTTCTCTGGGCATTTTCAGACACAATGAAAGCCTGGCTTTTAACACCACATATGGGATGCAGTATGCTGTTTAATACTATTAATTTATTATGTAATCAATGTAAGAAATACTTTCTTAGGCTTCTTCCTTCATTGTTTTGGTGAACACACAATTACCATTACATTGCATCTCTGGAATAGTATAGACCCTTAAAATTCCCCCTCAGACAGCATTTTCTTTTAATGCCATTTTCATGAAAATCATGGCTACATCTCAATTTGGGAATTCATGAGATGGTTAATAGAAATTAATTGAATTGTCATAGCAGGTCTGAAGTAAGACAAGATAGAAAGTGTATCCTTCCCGTAGAACTCTGATAGGTTGCTTACACTGTCCTATCCCAAGCAGTTGCATTCTAGAATGCTAACCCGAGTCCTTGGCCATGAGTGAGTCCTGGAATTCTTGTTAGAGCAGAACCCTCTCTGTAATACACCCAATACCTGAGACATGTAGTAGGCACAAGAGACAAATTTGGCACACCTACATGAAATGTGTAACCTGGTCAAATGAGTGGAAGCAGGTCACAGTGAAACCACAGGTCCGTGAGGACGGACCTACGACATCTCTCTAGCTTGCCGCTTCTCATCCTTAGGCCACAGTGATTGGTCCCCTGGAGAAACATCAGATTCCCAGCATGAGAAATTTTTCCATGTCCCACTTCTACTTGTGAGAGGTGCTGTCATTTGCTTTGTCTTAATCACCCTCTGAGTTTTGATGGGCCCGGTTAATCTGATATGGCAGCATATGTGTTCCCCAGCGTCTGAAGAGGGTGTTAATTAAAGACTTCTAACAGCCTGGAAAAGATTGATTTATTCAACACTCTCTTCTCCACTAGAGACTGAGCTGGACGAGGAGGGCCCTGTTTTTCATTACATTCTTCGTCAGCCTAGCTCTCTACTTCAATAAAATATAAGAATTGATAAAGATGGGACCAAAAGGCAGACAAAATCATGAGGCTATATACCTTTAGGACATTGGTTTGAAAAGTAGATGCTTGAACCCTTCATGGGCAACTGGGAATATGGAGATATAACAGGCCCAGTTCCCTTCCTGTCAAATGTGTTTTGTGATTTTACACCTGGATGAACAAAAATCTGTTCCCAACTCAACATCAGATACATAAGGCCATCTTAATGAGCAATTCGTTTTCTCTTGCCTCTGTGTTGAATGGTTTATATATTCAATGCCAAAAGACAGTACATCAAACTGAGCTTTATAAGCAACAAAACCTCAACTGTAAGATGACAGAGTAACCTATACACTGGGAGTTAGAAGAATATTTTGATAATATTCCCAACTGCAATAGGTTTTAGGAGACATCAAAATCATCCTTTGTCCTTTAAAACTCTCTAACTCAAACTCCTGGTCCTGTCCTTACCATGTGTTTTCCATTTGCATGTAGTTCCGTTTCAGGTTCTCAACTCCTATCCTTTGGCTATAGTTGGCTCATCTATGTATCCCTGCTCCTGAGTCAGAGATGGTGTGTATGTGTGGGTCTTGATGTATGACCACATGCGTATTAAGAAGTAATAATAATGAGAATGTTTCCTGCTTTGATACGGTTATGGTTTAATCAAGATTAATTTAAATGGAGAGAAAATAAGTGGCACATAAGAAATCCACAGAAATACTGTTGAACCACCCAGCAGGCAAATCCAAGGTATATCACTCTAGGTAAATCTCTCGGGAAGAAGTGTGGGTTCTCTGGCCATGTCTGTCCCACAGTGGGCCAGCTGAAGGTATTTTGGCATAGTGATTGCCAGCATCCCACAGCAGCAGAAGGGTCAGCCTTGCTGTACTTTGTGGTCACCAAAGTCACATCAGTTATCAGAGTCATATAAGTTCCATATTCAGTCATGTGGAGCACCGGTTAGCCAGAGAGTCATATAGAACCTAGCACAATCCACCTACCAGAGGCTTAGGATTCCCCAGACACCAGCCATTTTGTGTCTAGTTCTGTGGTTCTTTGTCCAAGGGTAGAACCCGAATAAAATGGCTTGTGTACTCACCCATGGTCTGCTCCTCACTTGGAGGAATAAAAAGCATAAAACAATTCTTCATGTGCTAGGAAAAAACCCACACAAATTATAATCTGGTGTTGATTTACTGAACTATTCCCCATGATGGACACATGGTCTTCCCAGCTCCGTTAACCAAATCTCAAATCTCCCAGGCACGTTTGTCTCCCAGGTGACCCCAGATCTCGCCACCCTGACAATATTAACACGGACAGAAAATATGGAGACACGTTTCTCTAAAACATAGTATATGCTTCAGGGTTATAATTTTCAAATAGTGTGTTTGGTCCCTTGCGTTGCATGCACTTTTCAAGAGAAGATAATACAGGAAGGACGTGATGACTGGTTTCTCTTCTCATTGTGGCAACAAAAGCCTGGAGAAAGTAACTTAAGGAAAAAGGGCTCTGTTTGGGTTCACAGTGGGAGGGGCCGGCCCTGGGAGGGACGGGAGCAGCAGCAGAGGAGTCTGTCCCCTCACATCCACAGACACGCCAGAGGTCTGGGTGCCGGCACTCAGCTTACCTTTGGCACCATATTCAGTCCAGGAGCCCAGCCCACGAGAAGATGCCACTCACAGGGTGGGTTTCCCAGCTCCGCTGACCCAAGCTAGATATTTCCTCACAGGCCTGCCCAGAGATTCATCTCCTAGGCAACTGTAGAACTTGTCACATTGACAATATTAAGCATCACAGTACTGTATTAACTAACTTTTATATCTTTTATATGTACATGTTTCTTATGACCTGTGTGCACTTTTCGACACACTCACACACACATACACACACTCACACATATACACTCATACATGCATACACATACACACACTCACACACACACTCATACACATACATACACATACACACTCCCACTCACACATTCACACACACACTCACACATGCACACACATGTGCATGCACTCATACACACACACTCACACACACACACATATCTACACACATACACACACTCACACACTCATACACACACTCACACACTCATACACACATACTCACACACACTCACACATACTTACACATCCACACACTCACTCACACATACACACACACACACACACACACACACACACACAGATGTCAACTAATTAAGAAAATGGCCTTGAGTAGCTCTCTAGCACATTCCTCATAAAGAACAATAATCAGGAAGAAGACAATCTTCTTGATTATCAAGATGAGGAGGGAGGAATCCTAAACACCTGTCTGTCTGTCTGTCTGTCTGTCTCTCTGTCTCTGTCTCTGTCTCTGCCTCTGTCTCTGTCTCTCTCTCTGTCTCTTTCTGTCTTTGTGTCTCTGTGTCTGTCTGTCTGTCTGTCTGTCTGTCTGTCTCTCTCTCTCTCTCTCTCTCTCTCTCTCTCTGTGTGTGTGTGTGTGTGTGTGTGTGTGTGTGTGTGTGTAAACCTGTTTGAAGTATGTGGGTGTCACATGGCTTGCTTGGTTCTTTTGCAGGCGACCTGCTGACACAGAAGAGGAGTCTCTGCTCTTTGTCTGGTCAGAAGGAGCTCTTGAGTTCACTGATGATACAGACACTCTGCAACCTTTTACACTGTATCAGTACCGAGTCAGAGCCTGGAACTCCAAGGGTGTAGTGGACAGCCCATGGTCATCAGTACAGACACTGGAAGCCCCACCTCAAGACCTCCCAGCACCATGGGTTCAAGTCACCAGTGCTCATTCAGTCTTGCTAAACTGGACAGAGCCAGAGGCCCCCAATGGCCTTATCTCCCAGTACCATGTGATCTACCAAGAAAGACCAGATGCGGCAGCACCCAGCAGATCTACTGTGCATGCTTTCACGGTGACGGTAAGAACTTAGAATTCATAACCCTGTTTATCTCATTAACAGGTTATAATTCATTTCCTTATCTGCTTGTCATTTTCCTCACTTAGAGCATAAGTATATGAATTTTTCATATGTGAAAAACAGCAATATGGTCCCAGGGATAAGATAATAAATTGATTATGAAGAGTATTTGGGGACCAGTCAGCAGACCAGAACTGATTTGTATTTCTACAAGCAAATAAATGAATCTCTGTGCCTAACTACCTTTACAAACCCACTAAATGGGAATAATTCAGGATGTCCCTCAATATTGCATAGGAATGCTATCAAGATAAGAACATGTAATTTTCTAGTATGCCAAAGAACTAATCATACACACATAGATATGTTCACATGCACACAGAGAGGCTGCAATAAGAGTGCATGTGCTAGAAAAGACATGTGTATTCTAACAGGGTATTGATTATTCTTTCCTGAGCTGTTACTCCTGATGCATAAAATAATTTCATTAGTTCACCTAGCATTTCCTGGGAGTTTTCTTTATGCAAAATACTCATATTCTACGAGAGATGCAGAATTGGGATGAGCTTTGTCTCAGAAACTTTTGTAAAATATTGCAGAGATGAGAATTATATGAAAAAAAACATAAGAAAACCTATAGTGCCCACGGCCCTGGGATTTAGATCCCACACCCCACCACTTGCCAATCATGAGTCACAGTCCAAGGACGAGTGGCCTATGGAAACTGGACATTGCTCAGGAGATGCCGCAAAGTCAAGGGGAAGCACTCAGGCTGCAGAGCCTGTGTGGAGAGACATGAAATGCTAGGGCTTTAGGAGGTGAATGTTCATGGCTTCCAAAATATTCCGAGACATCACTGACCAACCCTTGCAAATAAAGAGATGTCTAGGTTGCATTGAATATTAGTTTTTAAAATGAAAGTCTTTGCCTGTGCTTTAAGCCTATGGAAGCCCAATTTATATGAAAGTTAAGGAGGTCATGTTGATCAGGAGGGAGAAACAGCACCGGTTACTGTGCTGATGTAATCCCAAGAGAACCTCTGTGAGTGGGTGATAAAGTATAACATTTACCACTGTCCTTATTTTTCCCCTGTGTCCCAACAATAAGCATCATGAGGGAGAAGACATCAGCATGGACTTCCTCATCTTATTTTACGATTGATACTTTGTTCTCCTTTTTGACATTCTTTTTCTATCAGCATTTCCCCCATTTAATTTCCAGATCTTTCTTTATCAGCAGAAGTAGCCACTGTCTCACATAGAAACCATCATTTTAGCTGATCATTTGATCTGCAGAGAAATGTTATTTTTATAAACTATATCCTTAGAACTTGTACTCTAATCTTTCACCCGTAAAGTTATTTTGGTTAAAATATTGAAACACTGTCATAAATATACTTTCATCAAAGGCACCAGTAGCAATGACCAAGCCTTTGTTCTTTCAACATGTGACTTCCAAGAGTCTACGTGGCTAGTCATATATTCTCCCCAGGTCTAGTGGGATTCCTTGGGGAGAATACCGTGAGCCATTGCCTATGTGGTTTTATCATAAAATGTGATTTAAGAATATGATGGATGCAAGGGCTCTGTACTTTGATCTGCTGGGTTCTGTTTATACATTGCTAGCATGTCCCTGGAAGAGCAGCCAGCCTCTGGCCTCCGGCTAGAGGCTACACAGAGTGCTTCCTATCACTGCCTTCAACACCCCCACCCTGACGACCATGCAACACTTTTTCTGTTGTCTAAAACATCTTAGTCTATACAATGCTGAAGAGACCCGCCAGAATAATCAAAAAATTATAATATTCCTATACCTTATTTTCAAACATGCGAAGTTATCCCAAGTGACCTTCCAACATTCCGGATCAATGACTCTGAGAGCAAGACTCCCCAGAGATTTGGTTGGATTCATCCGGAAAGCTCCATCTGATTTGTTCAAGGAACTAGGGCCATCCATAAAGCCAGGATTCAGACATTCTGGTCACCAGGCCAAATCCCCAGGGCATAGTCATCATTAATTCACATGGACTGATATTCTGAATGAGATCATCAGAAAAATAGACCATGATCTATGAATCTCACTCCCTCCTACATTCCCAATGTAGGGTCTCTGTTTAACCATGTACATCATGTGTGTATGTGTGTGTGTGTGTGTGTGTGTGTGTGTGTGTGTGTGAGAGAGAGAGAGAGAGAGAGAGAGAGAGAGAGAGAGAGAGAGACTTTGAGCAAAGGTTACTTGCTTGCTTGCTTATTTGTGGTATGAATCCTGGTCAGAGCCTATCATGAAGAGAAGTCAATACAGAAACCTAAGGTAGGAACTTAGAGGCAAGAACTGAAGCAGTGACCACAGAGGAATGTCCTTACCAGCTTTCTCTCCATGGCTCACTGCACTGCTTTCTTATGTATCCAGGGCCAGTCTGCTGCTCAGGAGTGGCTCCTCCCACCATGGCTGGCTTGGAGTGACCAACTGACTTACCTACAGGAGAGTCTGCTGAAGGAGGTTTTGCCTCAGTGGAAGGTCATCTTCCAAGGTCACCCTGGCTTGTGTCAAGTTAACAAAAAAACAAAAAAACTAGCCATCACATTATATAGCCAAATATCTTCTTCTAAAATTTAAGCCTATTTTTTTAATCTGTTTGTTTTCTGAACAACATGACCTCCTCACACTGCTGCAACAATCTTTAGGGTCAGGTAGATTTAATCACGTTGGATAAACAGTCATTGAAAACCACATTCCTTATCAATATTCAGTGTTGGGGTATACTATGAGATTGAGCCAAGCAGTGACTGGGTAGGAAGGTGGGTGATCAAATGTGAGACACAAGTTATTAGCTGAGCACTGAGATTTCTAAAGCCCCAAACTACCAGGTGTCTTCTGTCTCAGCATATAGGACTTCCTTTTAAATGTTGCTCCAAGACTCCTCCTGGATTTACTTGCTCTGGCTAAAATTTTCCCCAGCAAAGAATTGGGGTTTATTAAAAAATGAGGCATGAAGTGTAAACACACAGTTAGAAAAACAAATCAACCCAGACTTGTGAAAGACATTCCAAACATCACTCATTTGGTCCCTTGATTATTGTGGTCCCATATATACTCAAGGGACCACCAAAATATCATCACCCATGGTGTAAACCCATCCCTAGCTTGCACAGGTCTCCCCAGAGTTGTTTATAAGCAGGTGGAGGTTGCTGAGAGCCACACGAAGCAGGTGTGTTGGAGTCATGAATCCTGCTGGAGGTGGCAGTGGATGGAGAACAGGCAGCAGGGGCCCTCCGTGGGGGAGAAAAGGAGATATCTTGGCAGGAAGGGTAGCAGCAGCAGAGGCAGCAGGAAAGGAGAAATGGGGACTCTGTGGCTTGTAATGTATCTCTAATTTCTCTCCCAACATCGCAAAAAAACATCTCTCTTTGAGTCTCAGTTGGTCTTTCTGAAATGAAAAGACCTAAATTCTGAGGGTGTCTTCAGATCTTTGTAGACTTCCTTACTGAAAACAGGCTTCGGTTACAAATCCTTCAGCTTACTTCCCCCATTAGCTCTGTGATGGATGGTGCAGTGTCAGAAGAGAGGCTGAATTTAGAGCCTCTCTTGGCATGCAAGAGTTCCATGGTGCTACTTGCAGGAACACTCCTGGCGAGGCTGGCGAGGCTGGCGAGGCTGGCGAGGCTGCTACCACCACTCAGGTCTGTTTGCTTTTGCTCCCTGGCACCTGCCACCACATTGGCACCTGTCACTGCACTGGCAGAAATAACTTGGGTTTTAAAGGCAAAGGGGTTTTACCTACAAGTCGGTGCTCTAAGCATGTCCCTCCTTGCCCTACAGATTATAGAACACCAAGCCCAAAGCATACCTGTGCCCAGCACCCTGATGGTATCTTGCTCCATCTGTAGAATCAGGCATAAGGAGCTGATGAGACGAGCTAGCGATTTGGGTCACTAAGAGTTGGCTTCTCATCTGGGCATAAAACCCAGAATTGCAAAGCTAGTCTCTATACTCCGGCGCCAAACTCCCTTTCCCAATGTCAAGGAGGAGGCATTTAAAACCCCTCATGTGCTTGGCCCAATCTCCTTACCATTAAACAGATTTGTAGCCAAAACACATTATGAGATACTTCATAATTGCCCTATTATGAAAGGTTTGTGAGTGAATTGATGGACTCAATTCTAATCCCATTTTCGTTTTGGCTTATTATAATGTAAAATATTATGGCTTCTTATGCATGATCTTCCATTGAGTGTAGCTGTGACCATGTGGTGTTTCTCAGCCTTTCTTCTGCAGGGCCCATTTACTGGGTGGCGGGAATGCTCTGTAAGATGGCTTCGTTCTAGAAGGCTCTCTCACATTACAGACAATGGTGGGGAAAACACTTGGCAGCTCCACCTACACTCCCTTGCGTGTCTGTCCTAGAGAGAGATTTTTCACATTTTACAGTGTAACTAGGTCATCCTTTCTATTACATGAAGGATGCAGAGTGTGTACAGGCTAGCATCATACAAAACAGTGAAGTCTCATTATCAGGGTGTGTTGGATTTGACGTTGCATTCTCGTTCACTAGCCTTGCATGATCTCCCGTCACCTACTCCTCCGAAAAAAAACTTTGTGAGGCTCCTGGCACGTCCTTCTGACCAGCTCCACTAAGACTCCCTTTGCTATTCGTCAGCAATGCCAAAGGCGGGTCCCACAGTTTGTTCTCAGTCATTCTTCACTGATAAGCACCAACCATATCACCTAAAGCAGTGAAGAGGAGACATCATGGTTATGTGACTCTTCCTTATTTATTTTGCTATTCTTTTGCTGATCTCAGAATCATGGAAAAGAGGGGGAAGAAGAAGAAAGAAGTAGGGAAGATGGGAGAAAGGGAGGGAGGGAGGGAGGGAGGGAGGGACGGCAAGGAAGGAAGAAGGAAAGGGAGATGAGTGATATAAGAATGAGCAGATGATTCTGTTCTTATTCACTGTCCATTGCCACCGCCATGCATGTGCCTCATGGGAATTACATCTACAGGTTACGTGCAGGACCCCATAGAACTCCTGTGTCCCATCCTCCTCTGATGGAGGCCAGCCTGGTGATGTGGTTGGTTGGTGAGTTGTTTTATGTCCCTTTCTGTCACTCTCCTAGCAGTCAAACCCACAGCTTCTCTTTTGTCCCCAACCCCAACCCCAGCCAACTTCCCAACCTGCCACATTGATACTATTTCTTAGCATCCTTGAGACCTACAGAACACTTGTCCCACCAAATGATGGACGTATGTATTGTCCGTGGTAATCTTTCCTGTGAATGTCTGTTGCCAGCTCTCTGAGTCAACACCCAATTGCACCTCAGCCTCAGAGCTCACTAAGAGGCACTTGTCAGCTTCTGTGTTGGGTCGTGATCATCAAATCCTAGAATTGCAGTAAGAATCTCCAGAGACCCTTCTCCATCCACCCATGTGGCTAGATCCAAAGTACCCCCAAGAGTCTTTTTTCCATAGGAAGTCCCATGCTCAGAGTAGAGTATCAATCACCTCTTTCTTGGGATTCTCAATTCCTCCAAATAGTTCTCTGAGATATTTATCCCTCATACTCCTACACAGAGTTGGGGTACAAATCACTATATGCCTACCCCAGGGGAGAAAGGAAATAGCCAGTGATCTCACAAGTTACATCCCCCCTCTTTGGCTTTTCATGAGCCCAGACAAGCATTCGAAAATACAAGAATGCTTTACTTTGTGTGTGTATGTACATGCTGCAGTGTGTGTATGGAAGTCAGAGGACAGTTTGCTAGAGTCCGTTCCCTCCTTCCATCTTCTGTTCCAAATATCCAGTTCAGGTCGCCAAGCTTGCGGTCAAACACCCTTGCCTGCATAGCCATTTCACTGGTCCAAGCTTGGATATTCTTTTGCGTAGCTTACCATACACAGACCTTCAGAGAAGAGGAGACCAAAGGCTGATGATTCTTTAAGATTTATAGTTCCAGTAGATTTCATCGCCTCTTATTTAATTTGCTTTGTAGCCCAGGTTGGCCTATAACAGGTAACCCTCCCACCTGTCTTTACAGTGCTGGAATTGATAGGCTCTAATCACCACAACCAGCTCTTACCATTTGTTTTTCTAGGCTAAGCACACGCGCCCATAACAGATATGTTTCACACCCTGTTATATAACTGCATCGCCTTATCGTCCGTCCCTCCGGCTGCTCAGTCAAGCCAGGTCACCCCGGGACCGTCCCTCTTCCTTGCTGCCAGATCCAATCCTCCCCTAAATCCTCCAAACTGTGTCCTGATTTCTCCTTAAAGACCATATAGGATCTCCACCCTCATCATTTCCTCAGCCTAGGACAGCTTCACCCTTACGCATCATCCTTCATGCGCTCAAAGTCGGAACTAAACTGCCCTGTATCTCACAGGGCTATCACATCAGCTCACCCATTACTGCACTCGATGTGTAAGGAACTGTCAACGGCAGTGCAGCAAGCTGAAATGAGAGGCCCTGCCATCCGCAGTGCTGACATAAATCGGCAAGAGAACAGCTAAGCTGATTGGCCGTACATAATAAAACCTCATTTGCTTTACATATGCTGCCCGCCTTGCAACAAAATTCTGAGATTACAAGTTTCAGGTAATTCCCCAAGTACCAGATTTGGTAGGGTCTCTTTTATATGTTGCTAAGCAAGCATGTGTTGCTCGCTGAGTCTCCCTGCATGTATGTGTGTATATGTTGTCTTCCCTGACACAGTCGAAGCCTGCCCCAAGACCTTCACCACCCATGTCACTCTGTTCACTGCCGTGTGTGTCACTCAAAGGGCCCTGACCCTCCTTTGGATCTCAGCCTGTATTAACAGGTCCAGCCCCCAACCCCTTTGCCCCACACTTACTCCCTAAATCACACAAACTGGCATCACCATTGTCAAATAGCAGGCTCTTGAGGTGGGGACACTCAGAGGCCGTTGGCCCAAGAATGGTGCTTCTTTCTGGCTTTTAACCCAATTACAAAGGTACTTCACTCAGACACCCAAGACCCCCCAATAAGCCTTGTCTACAACAACACATGGTAATCTAAAATGAACACAGCAATGGGCCGAAGTCATAAATTTAGGATTCACGCCAGTTAGCAGAGACAGCAAGCTGTAAATGACAGTGAAGGGCAGAAGTTAATTGAACTATTCTGCTCTTGTCATGAGTGGAAAGTGGCCTCTACCTGAGACAAGATGGCTGCCCCTGAAGAACCCCATTACAGCCCTGCAGTCACCTCCTTGGCTCCGCAAGGGCTGATGGGTGAGGGGATATCATACACAGATGACCAATTCTTTATGGTTCACAGCCGATCAAAGAGAAAGTCAGCAGCTGTTCAGGACAAGTGACCACTGTAACGGCTGTAATATAACCCGCTAAATAGAGAGGGAATTGCAGTGGAGCAAGAGGTTAGCCGTGATTATCGGCAGGTGAGTGCTTTATTGAAGTTGAAAGACCATTAACATTGATAGAGTAATTATTTCAACTTGAAAGTAATTACCTTGATGGGTGATAACTTCTCCAGTGTTCCCAGATTTGATTGGGCCAAACAATTGCCAGCTCCTGAAGCCTAGAAAAATATTACAACAATACCGTGATTTCTAAATTACTGGAACCACGACTGGAATATTCTAATCATGCCGAACAGTGAAAAGATTTCGCCTTACACAAGCTGCTGACCTCTCACGGAGGGAGAGACATTTCCTTTTTAATCCAAAAGCAATGACCCGCACCCACCACCTGTGAACAGTATGTGAAGGGCTTGCAAATGAACCTTTTGAACTCCTCACCACGTTATAAGGTGAAACATCTCAGGAACTTATTTTTTAAACTTGGCCTATGATAAGGCAGAAGCCACTAGCATCCTCGGTCCTGAGAGTCTGGAGAAGAGCAGTGGAAAGAGTTTCTGTCTGTATCTTAGAGGGTTTAAGTTTGCATAAATTAATTATCTGGTAATGACACTGTGCTGATTGAAAGTTCTAGAAGCCAGACAATGTGGATCAGAGATTTGGGGGATTGTTGTGGAATTTACATCTTTCAGTGGCTTTCCAGCTTGGCCGTGTTGAAGCCTGCTACGAATATGCTTTAACTAGAGTGCTTTCTGTTTATGTGCACCAACCAGACATCAACAAACAGAACGAAAGTCGAGAATATGGGCAACTGCTTCTTTGAAACCTCATGAATATCTGAGAACTGCATGCTATTTGCAATTGAGGACTGAAAACATCAGATCTAATCTGATGATCATGACCAAGAAATACTGCAGGGCTCATCCATTATTGAGCTATTTGTGGCATTTATTCTGAGAATCTGAGAATCTACAGAAACTATAATGGATACAAAGGGAGTTTATTCCCCTGGACTGCCTGGCAGAGCTGGAGAAGGACAAAAGGCGTGTAACGTTATAATAAGCACTCACTGGCCCGACCTAGGCACCGTCTGTCAGCATGAATGCCTGTGAAAACTGAGGAGGGCCTTAACTCATCTACCCCTGATTCCACCGTCCCACCCATCCTGCGTGTCCACAAACCACAGACAAGACAAACGCAGGCATCACAACTCAGAGTCCCACTGTCCTCAGAGATAGATGGCCCTTCACCCTTCAGCTCCTTGGTGATTCTTGAGGCCTGTCTGCCACCTCGGCAGGATTCGGTCAGACGGCCTGCCAATGGGTCAGTACCTCTTAGCTGTATTTCCCAGGTTTTTTTGTTTTTTGGTTTTTGGTTTTTGTTTTTGTTTTTCCTAATTAATGCCTTAGGATCTCCCAGTGATAGAACAGTTTTCCACTTGTTGTCTAAGAGCCGATAAGGAATGTTTCAACCAAGCAGATAATGGGTTACCTCCGTCCATCAATTTGTTCTGAGTTCTTTTCCCTAGACAGAGTCATTGCAGTGACTCCCGCAACCCCAACCCCCATTCTCAAGCTCAGAAAGTTCTGAGAACTGGCTTGGATCTCGTAAAAGACACCAGGTTCAGAATGAAGCCACCCCACTCGGGAAGTGATAGGGTTTATAGGTTAAACTGTAAGTGTTACCACTAAACCAGCCAGAGTAGAGAAATCTGATGGCACAATATCACATCTATAAGCAATGTGTCCTACACAGCCAGGCTGAAGAGTACGGTGAGGAAGCCCCATAGGTACTCTGAATTTAAAATAAGTATAATAACTCATTTTTAAAACATTTTATATGATACTAAGATTATTAAATATTCACATTACCAAATCAGAGAGTTTTAATCCATTCTAGGGGAACATTGTCTAACCCTAAAAGATAATGGTCTGGACTAGTAAAATGACAGTATATTTTTTAACAGATGTAAATGTTACCTTTTGACAAGACACAAGTAATGAATTTTATCATATAAGTTCCTATTCGGTGATTATGACCCAGAGTTTTATTTTTGCTCAAGCAATTACTAAAGTCATGGCTGGATACCTATGCCCATTAGTGGATGGTTCTGTGGGGTTTTTTTTATGATATTATTGATCTCTTGCTGAGCTGAGATTCAGGTTTTATGCCAGATAGCTTGATTAATGGGTTGGTTTCTATAAGTGGACTGAATGGGGATAGAAAGCCGGGGCGGCCGGCTCTGCCAACCTCAAACCCGTCAAGACGCATAGCTCATTATGAAACAGTTATCAAGGAAACATGAAAAATTAATTGGGCTCAGTTTGATTCTGAAAAGAATCAGCTTTCTCCTCAGCGCCCCCCTGCCCACCCCTTCCAGATGTTCTGTGCCAGCCCCTGGAGGAACAGCAAAGGGAGATGTATTAATACATTGTATTGATTAGATCAAGACCCCTGACAGTTATTTGTAGAGATACCATCTGGCCGCTGCTCGAATTCCTTCACCAAAAACAGGACGTGACATGTTATTAATCTCAACTCTCTAAGTATAGACAGTTGCCTTTTCTGTTAAAGCGCATTTTACCATTCTGTGGGAGACGGAGGCAGACCTGAAGGGTGCAGAAATTAAGGTTATTACACAAATTGAGCCATATGGTCCAAATATTTCAGCAAGAAAATTGCCAGGCAATAAAAATTGCTCCTGCCTTCCTAATGGTGTAAATTACAGTTTAACCATGGCTCTAATGATGTCCTTCTGCCGCACTTAACTACTGTTACATGAAGGACATTGTTTTAAAAATATAAAAAAACAAGGAAATGCCAGCAGCATGTTTTACAATCTGTTAGTGTGTCATTAAGAACACTGTCAGAAATACATAAACATAACAGCAGCCAAGCCAGCATACAAAGAACTCAATCAGAAAGATGGAGTATTTTGAAAACTACTGTAATGTCAAGTATGCGGAACCTTCTGGAAGTTTTTCAGGAGAAGAGCCCAGCCTAGTGCTTTCTTCTAACTCTTGTCTCATCTCGTCCGTCCATCAGCAGTGTTTCTGAGAGCGAGAGCTCATTGTGAGTCGCCGTGTGTCTGACCCTACAGAGTGCTGCCCTCCCCAATAGAAAGGAAAGGTGGAGTAGACCGAGCAGTGACCGGCCCCCAGACAACCATGCCTGTGGACCTTACTGAGGTCATCTGCTGTTGGCCAGAAGGGACAGGACTCCCCTCCCCACCTCATGAGTAACTAGTATTCAAAGTGTCATTTTCCTGTAATTCTGAAGAAAGCAGCCCTGCCAACCTGAACACACCACATCTAAAAAGCAGTCTATCCTTATGCCAATAAAAATCACAGTAAAGATCTCAATTAAAACTTCAATTCCTCCAATATTTTCATGATTATTAGACAAGAAAGAAAGAAAGAAAGAAAGAAAGAAAGAAAGGAAGGAAGGAAGGAAGGAAGAAAGAAGAAAGAAAGAAAGGAAGAAAGAATAAAAGAAAATCCTTAAAACGTGGTCTGTTAGGCTAAACTTCCAGCAGAAAAACTTAGTACAGTAAGGAGCTTACAAAATATGGAGCAGGGAGCGGGGCATTTTTAATTCCTGTTTCTTTAAGCTCTTTTGTTTGTTTTGTTTGTTTTGTTTGTTTTTGTTTGTTTGTTTGTTTGTTTGTTTTTCTCCCCCATTCCCCCAAAGGGAAAGGTTTGATGTTTAATTTACCTTTAAACTAAAATATGAAAGAGAAAGGAAAAACAAGAAGGAAAAGAACCGCCAGGAAACAAAGAGTGCCTCATTTGCATAATATTAATATTCATGAGGAGCCTTAAGTAACTGCCTCCTTACCAAGTCAAGGGCAGGGAGAATGATTGGGAGTGTTTTTTATGGGAGTGTTCTTTACCTACTTATGCTCATCGATGGCTGCCTGCTGTACTTGTTTCAAGTTTTTGTATCTTAGAACCTGTGTGCATGTATGTGTGTGTGTGTGTGTGTGTGTGTGTGTGTCTGTGTGTCTGCGCACGCAACCATGCACGCACACAATCCGAGGGCAACTCTATGTATTTGAGTCTTCTCTCCAACTATGTGTGTTCCAGGGATCACACTCCAGTCAGGAGACTTACACACCAACCACTAATCCCCACTAAGCTGTCGAACTGCTGCTCCTATACTTTTCTGACTAAAATATCACCCTCAGCAAGGCCAGATCCAGCCCACACAGC
Source organism: Apodemus agrarius (assembly GCA_964023405.1). NCBI lineage: Eukaryota > Metazoa > Chordata > Mammalia > Rodentia > Muridae > Apodemus > Apodemus agrarius. Next base: position 6,392,990 of record OZ030017.1, on the reverse strand, counting down.
CAGTCTTCTGCCTTTTCTTGAAAGTGCTCTGTCATGCTGTCCTTGCATATGTGTATGGGTTTGTATGGCTATGTACATGCAATGTATGGATGTGTGTGTGCATGTGGAGTCCATAGGTTAATATGGAATGTCTGAGTCAGTTGCTCGCCACCTTTCTTTAAAACAATACTTGAGGCGGTGCGTGCCTGACTGGGAACCCACAGAGATGCACCTCCGCCTTAGAACTTATTCTTTGACTCAGTCTCTGGCCAACCTGTGGCTCTCTGAAGACTCGCCTGTCTGGTCTGTGAGCTCCACAGATCAGCTCCTCTCTCCCCACACCCTGAGTGCTGGGGTTGCAGGTGCTTTTATGTGGGTGCTGGTTATCCAGCTCAGGCCCCCAGGACTCTGCCTGTGCTCTGCCTCAGCCTCGCCTGCCAGACAGCTGTGCCCTACAGCCCCCTCTTTCCAGCACCTAGGAAAACGCCACCTTTACAAAGACACTTGGTAATGAATCATGAATTAATGAATGGCTAAAATCCAATATATTGGGAAGTAGCTTGTCTTTTACTCCCAGTTCATACCCAAACTATTATATTCTAGAGATTAAAACAAAATAAAACAACAAAATCCCTCCCTAATGTTTTATTATTTTATCCCAGAAGAAAGTCTATATGTTCACAGCTGAATCGTCTTTGTGTCTATGTTAAATACATGAGCACTTCACAAAATGATATTTCGGCGTATCCCCTCCCCTCCACCCCGTGGAGTGTCAGCCTCTATAATTATTAGTGAGGGGAGAAAAGCTCAGAGAGGGTACATAATGGGTGCAAAGCCACACAGCGGATGGCAGGGCTATGACTCAGGTGCAGCTCTATCTGATTGTCAGTCAGTGCTTTGCACTGCTTTGGATCACCTCTTGAGCTGTTGCCTGAAGGAACAAGATGTTATTTTTGAAAAACTAAATATCAGTGAAAACCACCGAAGTCAGATTCCACATGGTTTGATATGATTCATTGCCCGGAACGAATTTAGTAAATGATGTATAAAATATTGAGTGCATTAGAAATCACGTGGGCCAGGAAGGCAGGCTCAGAGTCCTGTGCCTTAGACTGTATACTAGATGAGAGAGAGAGAGAGAGAGAGAGAGAGAGAGAGAGAGAGAGAGAGAGAGATCAGACAGGATCTTGATTTCATCAGGTACAACAGCACCAGGTCTACTTTCAAATATCCGATACTTTCAAACATCTGATGGCAACTTTGTATTTCAAGATGACAAGAGGCGCTGATTTTACAATGGGTCCCCACTTGCTGGGTTGATAGTAAACTAAAGACTTTTTTAAATGTATCTAAATAATCCCCTCAGATGAGACTGACCTAGGGGGTGGTCAGCAGTTAGAGCCAAGGGTCTGGAGTTAGCAAGCAAGGCTTAGAGACTGGCTGTGATGCCGACCACTCCGGGTGAAGCAGTGAGGAGGTGGTACTGGGTCCAGCTCAGTTAATAGTCATCAGCAGGAACTGAAAAAAAAATGTTTCTACCTGTGTCATATCATAATAAGTTACAAAAACGGCAGAGGAAAACATACTTATAATGCCAGCCTTCTAAAGGCTAAGTCAAACAAAAATTAGGTTTTGGGGCAGCCTGGGCTATATAGAGTTTCAGGCCAACCTAAGCTAAATAGAGTTACCCTATTTCAAAATGAATTTTTTTCCTCATTGCCTCTTTATTCCACAACAGCATATCTCAGAAACTGTATCCCTTTAACAAAATGTGATAGTTCTCACTCGTAGCAGAATGGCTTTGCAGCAGTGACCCAAGATGGCACCAGGGAAAGGGAAGACAAAGCCAATCAGAAAGGCTAGCCATTGGGAAACTTCAGGAAACTTCTCAGAGACTCAATTTGAAATACAAAACTCACTGAGAATATCTCCTGGAGTTTAGAGTGCTCTAAGGGCAGCTTACATTGTCTAGTGCAGTGTTCGTTTACAGCCTGACCATCACAGGGTATGCCTGTGACTTTAACGTTGACTTGTGACAGTGCCTGACTCTAGCCTACTAGACCTTCAACAAAGAGCACAGGTCCGTCAACAGTACTGGAGGCCCGGACCCAGTATTTGTTGTGGAGATTCTAGAATAACCAGGTGAAAGGCTTGATAAACCAGCCTCTGTTGACCTGTAGGTTCCTATCCCAGGACGTGCAAGTCTCTCCTACCTGATCTTGTGTTGCCTCTGATCTACAAGAAGCCACAGGGGATTCCTAAAAGTAGCTTTCTAGGTCTAGGGCAGTGGCTCAGTCAGTAAGCAGGAGGACCCAAGGTCCATCCCTCGGCACCCACATAAAAATGCTAAGCATGGTCTTGTGTATTCGTGATCTAAGTCCTGAAGAATGGAGACAAGATTTTTCCAGACAACCCAGCCTAAAGGGGGTACGCCAAGCCAGTAATCTGCCATTCTCAAAAAGCAAGGTGGATAGGTTCTGAGGAGTAGCACCCAAAGTTGACCTCTGGCCTCCATATACACAGGCATACATGAACACACACAACTTGAACACACACACATACACACACGCACACACACACACACACACACACCGTGAATACATACATACACACAAACAAATAAATAAATGTATGGATGAGAGTAGCTTTCTAAATCACTGTGTGCATTAAACTGTGGCTAATTCTCTTCCTCCGTGGCCTATCGTGTTTTAGAAATGCTGTAATTAGCACTTTTGGCTTCAACATAGTAGGAGCCCTGGGAGATTCACCTTGTCCTTCCAGTGCTGGGCGACCTGGCCATCATGCCGTAAGCCTTGGCATTTGTCCTTAGCTGAGTGATAATTATTTATTAGTGGGATGGATGCTTATTATATTCAGAAATTAAAATTGTTAGGGGACATTGTGCAGAGGATCACATCTGTTGGAAATAAATCACTTAAAAAATTATATTAGTCTCACAGACGGTCAAGAGCGAAGCGGGGGAGGGAGGTGTGAAGGGGTTGAGGAGGTGGGCTTTGAAACCCTGTGAAGTAGAGTGTGGTCACTGTGTTGTCAGCCCACAGTGTTCAGACAGCAACTCGGCATTTTCCCCTCTCTGAACCCCAGGTGTCCAATTAACGGTGTGTGTGACATTTTTATTCCAAGATAGGCAGATACATAGAACGGTTGGACTGGCTTTCAGTCATGCCTGGGAAGGAGTAAAATTAAAACAAAAGGAAAACCAGAAACAAACAAAACATGAGGAAAGACAGAAAAGAAAGGAAAGAAGGAAGGAAGGAAGGAAGGAAGGAAGGAAGGAAGGAGGGAAGTGAGGGAGGACAGAAGGAAGGAATAAAGAAAGGAAGGGAGGGAGGGAAGAAGGAAGAAGGAAGAAAGAAAGGGAGGAAGGAAAGGAAGGAGAAAAGGAAGGAGAGGAAGAGAGAAAAGAAAGAGAAAACAAAAACAAAAACAAGAAGAAAAAAAGATCTTTGAGGAATTTGTAGTTCAAATGATACCAGAATTTCAAGAGACAAGAATATTTAAATTGAAAGGCGTGGGAGTTTAGGGGTGGGCTTTGGCACAGATCACCTCCCTAAGATGCGCCCCTCTTCCCCCTCTTTGTGTTTCCTGAGCACACCCTTTCTTTAGGCAGCCTGATCTCCCTGGAGGGTACCACCGGCTCTGATAGACTTGCTCCAGGAGATGCTGTTTGTTTCCTCCAACAGACTTCTCATCCATGGGGGAGGGGCCTGAGACGTTGCTTGACCTTGGAGATGCTCACACTCTCATATATGAAAAGATTTAGAAGGGCTTCCATAGTCCAAGCTGATTGAGATTTATAGATTAAGCGTATTAATCCATATAGCCTCAACATTTGGCCAGAAGAAAATACAGTGTGTATCTGCCATCAGGTCCTATAAAGACAAATTCCCTTTCTCTCTCTCTCTCTCTCTCTCTCTCTCTCTCTCTCTCTCTCCCTTCCTTCTCCCTTCCTTCCTTCCTTCCTTCCTCCCCCATCCCTGCTCTGCACCCATGTTCTCCAAAATTAACATGAAAAGAAGAATGGTTTTTTTTTTCTCTACTTGATAAGGCAACCAGGGACTAGACAGATCTATAAGACTCTAGAAATAAGAAATTCTGGTACCTTCAGAGGCAGATCCAAAAAGACAGTTTTCTGTAATCTAATATTTTAATGAAATCTTTGAGAATTTTATGCAAATACACATTGCACGTGGTTCATTGTACTTTTTTCCGGCTCCCACCTGGGTTCTTCTCAGGGCTGCCGCCTACTCCTGCCACCAATTCCATCTCCTTTCTTTACAAAAAGATAGTTTTAAGAATCTTACATTTTCAAACTTGAAATCGTTTAGTAATCTTCCCCCCGGGGAATTAAGGGTCGTGAAGGATATGGATGAATGTCATGTGAATGTCAAGCTTAGCCTTGGCAAGCCTGTCCTGGCTCCAGCATCCCTGAAAGAACCGTCTGCGTTGGTGCATAAGGTCTGAAGAGTCTGTCTGTGAGCATGCACCTCAAGCCTCTGGAAAGCTTAGGCTCGTCCTGGCGGAAGAATGCCCTCCACGGGGCATACCTCTATACCACACACATCAGCTATCAGAAACCTCCTCGCACCAAATGTCTTGACCGTGCTGTCCCGGGAGCTCCTCGCCCCTTCCGAGAACGATGGCCCGGGAGCACGCTTCTTCTTCGCCGTTTTCTTTTTACTGCTGTATTATTGCACCCTGTTGGGGGATACATCTGAGCGTTTCGTGTGTCCTCCTTTTAAAATGCCCAGATGGTGGCTACGTGCTCTGGTTTGAATTGGGTAACCCTCATCTTTCATGCTCTGTAGTCTGCCTGGTTATCAAAGAAAGATACGAGACAAGGGAAATTCTTCCATTTTTCAGCTCCTCTCCATCCGTCCTAGTCACACACATAAACGATGAGTTCACACAGTTGCGGCAGTCGCCATGGTGCTAACTGAACATGGTTTCGGCGGCGTTGGGGCACCAACCCCTGTGCACCCAGGGCCCCTGCATCCCTCTCAGCAAGAACCCTTACAGCAAGTCACGTGGGAGGCAGCGGCAAAGTAAATATCTTATACTCCGGGGAAACATTTAGATTTGCAGTGGTCTTTTTCATGCCAGTCTTTAAACTTAACAGAGAATTTAAATGAAATCAGCCTGAGACCGTGACATGACACTGTCACCTAAAAACACATTGGAAAACACACCTTAGAGCCGTAAAGCCTGTGGTCCATAGGTTGAATACACCCAATCCTGGGTCCAGTACATTTCCTTTATGTTGACATTTAAAGCCCGCTGATGCTATGAGATGCTTTGGGATTTTACCTGCATACACCTTCTGTGCTCAGTTTCTGTGTATTTGTATTTCGGAACATCGTTTTTATGAAACGAGGGTCTAAGATGGGGCATTTCCTGTTCCTCCCCTTCTCCCTTAGGTGCTCAGTACTCTGCTGGGAAAGAAATAGCTACGAAGAAAATAACTCGGCTGAGGCTTCAGAAGCCTCCAGATCGTCACACAATGGCAGTCCCTTTCTTTGGACAAAGCATAAAGCCAAGTGAAATATCTCTTCTTCTGAGCCATCAGAGCCCCAGGGTGCCTGAGGTGCTACCAGGAGGAAAGTCTCCAGTGACAAGGGTGTGCAGGGCATTTTCTGCATGGCCACTCCCCACAGAGTTCCTCAGGAAGTTAGGAACTCTTAAGGACCGAGACTCACCCCGTGGTTGTCTTAAGGTGACTCTCATTTAGATTAAGGATCTGGAACCTCAATGTTGCCTCTCGCCCCACTCCCCATGTCAATCACAGGACCTTTCTTATAAAATAGCAATTCATTTTTATATGTTTGAAAAGATTTTAAAAAATGTTTAAAAACATCATAGATTCTAGAACAATGGCTTATGTACCTAGTATAACCAAATTCATAGCATGTGCTTTCTGTCTTTAGCGGGATGTTTTTCCTATTTTTTTTTAAAAAAAACGCCAAGCAAAAATGTGTAAGTTGAAAACCATCCTGAATCTGTCTATGTGAAAGTAAAAACCACACTGAGTTGTCAAAACAAATGTAAGTTGTTTTTATTTTTAATTAAGTATGCTTAGCTTAAGTACATTTTCTCTTAAGGTATAACGAATAAGCCCTGATCATTCCTTTTTGTTTATTCATTTAAAACGCAAATAAAAGCAGATAATCAATAGACCATAATCTAAAACTAGAGGCTTTACAAGTTAATAAGCTTGAGTCAATAGATACGCTATAACGAAGCTTCCAATGCTAAACCTGACATAATTTGCTTTACGCTAAGCTGGTTGACTTAATGCTTTAATTTAATTCCAATATTAACTGAAAAATGCAAAGAAAGGGGGAAATTTTAAATCCTATTATATTAAAATATTTTTCGAGCAACAGCTCAATATCTCCATGCCACAATTGCTGACATGTGCCATAACAGTCTGCCCAAGCACCCAGGCCTAACGGCTGATGGACAGTTAACCCTTTGGAGTCTGGTTTGCATGAGTTACGGACGTTCTGACGTTCGATTTCACAGCTATTCTCTCAACCTCAACTGCCATATGTCTTTTATGTCTGTTTCCCATGATCCAATGCCAGACTGTTGGGAATGTTGTTGGTTCCATGACCGTTCATGTGTGTTAGGCTGCTTGTGTTTGGTATGTACACGTATGAGAAGGTCAAAGGATAACCGTAGCTGTTATCTCCCAGGTGCCATCTACCTCACTTTTGAGACAGGGTCTTTCATTGCCCTGTAGCACACCACACAGGCTAGCTCGATGGTCAGTGGGCCCCAAGGATCCCCACTGCTAGGATTGGAACATAAGCATCTGCTACCATACCCAAAATTTTATCTAAGGGAATTAAAGCCAAGTTCTTGTGCATATCCTGTGATGTACTCCACTGACCGAGCGATCACCCCCAGCCCAGAGTCCTTATGTCTAAAGCAACTCTTCTATTTGTCTTTATTTATTATGCAGCCTGACTTCTCAGAAGGGAAAAAGCTGTAGGCAAGCCTGGGTCACATAGCAATAAAAGGCCTTTCTTGACACCCAGTAGCTTTGCCTTGCAGAGTCTAGTGTCATTAGTGGGGACAGTAAGAAATATGAAGTCATACTCAAAATGCCTGCAAGGCCATGAGCATAGCTGTCGCAATGCCTCCCATCAGATCCTGACGCCGCCCCTGCCGAAGTGAACACGAACAATATGCATCAACTACCACGTCGTCCTCTCTCTCTCTCTCTCTCTCTCTCTCTCTCTCCCTCCCTCCCTCCTCTCTTCCTCCCTTATTCCCTTCTTCCCTCTCTCCTTTCACCCCCTCTTGTGTGTGTATGTGTGTAAAACATATATATATACATATATGAGTGTATACGTACACACACACACACACACACACACACACACACATATATATATATATATATATATATATGATTTGAAAAGTACTCTGTGTTTTAACCCTTTAAAACAAGAGACTTCATAAGGAAAGAGTTCAGAGGTAAAGAACTTAGGCTGCGAGAGATTTTGAGAGCAGCAGTACCGGTCACTGCTCACAGCGGTCAGATATGTCTCTCAGAGCCGCTGTCCGTGTTAGCCTGACACCCAAGGCCCTACTTGCCAGTCGACATTTTGTGATTTGATCAGCGCCGGAGCTGTCCCGCTCTGATCGGGTGACGGTGTGCCCTGGTTGCCTCTTAGCCTGGCTGACTAAACCTCTGTGGCCTTGTGAATGTCGTGTCCAAACCAAGTCCGATCACTCTGCTAAATGGGTAGGGTGGGTGGGATAGGCCGGTGGGGGTGAGTGGAATTGTCCCTTTTCTGAAAGGATAGTCAGGAAATCACATTTTTTTTTTTAGGACAAACTCCCCCCCCCAAACTCTGAGATCATGGACTTCCAATACCTTTCATGCTGCAGGCAGCAGCTGTCATGTGCCACTTCCTGGATAGCACTGGTCAGTGCCGACCGCACTCCCATCCCGTCAGCTGATCCTGTATCAGCCAATCAG